>CM056056.1:177012535-177072535 GCA_029574335.1 Rana kukunoris | reverse complement strand
GTGTTGCACGACCGCGCAATTGTCATTCAAAGTGCAACAGCGCTGAAAACTAAAAATTGGTCTGGGCAGGAAGGGGGTGAAAATGCCTGGTATGGAAGGGGTTAAACTATTATTGCGATATTTTTTTTTTTTTTACTAAAAATATGTAGAAGAATACGTATCGTCCTAAATTGGGGAAAAAAACTTTTTTTATATATTTTTTTGAGGATATTTTTATAGTAAAAATATAAAAAATATAGATATTTTTTTTCAATATTGTCGCTTTATTTTTGTTTATAGCGCAAACAAACAAAAAAAAGCCGCAGAGGTGATCAAATACCACCAAAAGAAATCTTTATTTGTGGGGGAAAAAAAGGGACACCAATTTTGTTCGGGAGCCACGTCGCACGACTGCGCAATTGTCAGTTAAAGCGTCACAGTGCCGAATCGCGAAAATCGATCTGGTCTTTGGCCAGCCAAATGGTCCGAGGCTGAAGTGGCTACAAAGTGTAAGCCAGCACAGGACAGGACAGCCCTGGTTCAACCAACATGCCTTAATCTGTAGCAAAGTGATAGTGAGAGGAAGGTCCTGAACACAGAAGGGTGGGACCTATGTCTTTAAGCAAAGGATTTTATAGTGGGTACAACACCCGCACATCACTGCAAACCCTGTGCGATGGCCTCAGTCTGGCTCCAACCAGTATATGCACCTCCCAACGCACTCGGGGGCGGAGCAAAAGACGTTTGGTCTGTGGCCTGGTTTGAGCCGGGGTGACGCTGTCACATACTTTCCCCCACAGGGCTTGCAGCAATGTTTGGCGTATGGGACACTTTCCCTTAATACAGGGGTCTTCAAACTTTTCAACCAAAGGGCCAGTGTTCTGTCCTTCAGACTTTAAGGGGGCCGGATTGTGGCCAACATCGGTAAGGGTAAACGTGGCCTCAATCTTAGTGATCAATATGAGGAGGAGTTGTGCCCCATCACTGGTATCGGTGAAAGAAATAGTGCCCAATTGTTGGTGTCAGTGGAAGAAATAATGCCCCATTGTTGGTGTCAGTGGGAGAAATAGTACCGCAAAACATATGAAAGAATAGTGCCCCAAGGGCCAGATAAAGACTAGCAAAGGGCCGCATCCGGCCAGGGCCGCCATCAGGAATTATGGGGCCCCTTACACAGCTTTCCGGGGGGGGGGGGGCCTGCTGCGAATTGAGAAGCGGGGGGGGGGGGCGTTTACAAAAAACAGGAGAGATAAAGAAAAATATATATAAAAAAAGTGGGTGGCCATCCGGGGCCCTGGGGACCTCTGGGCCCTTTAATAAAAAATAAAAAAAAAAAGATAGAATATATATATATATATATATATACTGTATATATATATATATATATATATATATATATATATATATATATATATATTAAAAGGGTGGAGGATATCTGGGGCCCTAGGGACCTCTGGGCCCTTTAATAATTATTTTTTTCTAAAAGAAAATTACAAAAAAAGGGGGGTTTCCATCTGGGACCTCTGGGCCCTTTAATAAAAAAGAAAAAAAAAAATATATATATATATATATATATATATATATATATATATATAATGTTTATTTCTTTTTTATATATATATATATAAAAGAAATAAACATTTATAAAAAAAAACAGGGTGGGGGGTTGCCTTCCAGGGCCCTGGGGGAATAAAAAAATAAACATTTATTAAAAAAAGGGGGTTTGACACATGGGGCCCTGGGGACCTCTGAGCCCTTAATAATATATATATACATAAATATATATATATATATATATATATATATATATATATATAGAGCTTTTTTTCTCAGAAAATAGGTGCAGGAACTCAACCACGACCCGTTCAGATTTCACAAACAGTAGAAGGGTCTTAAAGGGGCATTAAATACCAGAATTGCATTACATACAGTGTGCAGAGTTCAGGGGGTTACAAAGCAGTCACTTGTAAACACAGAAACCAGACTTCTGTGTTCACAAGTGATTGTGGTGAGCGGGCACCAAAGGGTCTGAGCCAAAGGTGGTGGAACTGAGTTCCCCCAAGTTCCCCCAGAAAAAAAGCCCTGTATATATATATATATATATATATATATATATATATATATATATATATATATATATATATATATATATATATATATATATAAAAAAATTGGCCCTTTAATAAGAAAAATAAATAAAAATATATTAAAAAAATATATTTTTTTATCAAAAATAAATAAAAAAAAGGGGGGTTGCCATCCAGGGCCATGGGGGCCTCTGGGCCCCTGGGGACCTCTGGACCTCTAAAAAAAAAATAAAAGAAAAAAAAATTGGCCCTTTATTAAAAACATTTAATAAAATATATTAAAAAAATATATTTTTTTATAAAAAATAAAGAAAAAAAGAGGGGGTTGCCATCTGGGGCCCTGAGGGCCTCCGTGTCCCTGGGGACCTCCGGACCTCTAAAAAATTTTTTTTTTAGGGGGTTCCCATCTGGGCCCCTGGGGACCCCCGGGCCCTTTACAGGTGTACTGCCTGTACCCCCCTGATGGCGGCCTTGCATCCGGCCCTCGGGCCGCAGTTTGGAGACCCCCTGCCTTAATACATTGATGTCTGGAGCCGAGGCAAGCTCTATCCCAAGCTGGCACTCACAGCGGTTGGTACAGGGATTGGGATCCTTTGGAGTCTGAGCGGCACCCACACTTCTTGCATTTGGTTCACAGTGGGTACAAAAAAAAACGTTTTTCTTTCTGATCCATTAAGGGACACAAGAGTTCTCTTGTTCTCTTAAAGATGTTTAAAAGCAATTTATCTGAGGGGTGGGCAACAGGTAAACATTTGATAATCAGTGCTGCCTCATCAGTGCACACCAGTACCACCAATAAGGGCCCATCAGTGCCATCTTAACAGCGCCACCTTATCTGTGCCCATAAGTGCCACCTATGACTGCCGCCTCATCAGTGCTGCCTATCAACGCCCATCAGTGCCGTCTTATCCGTTTCACCTTATCAGTGCTCATGGGTGCCACCTTATCTGTGTTCATCAGTGCCACTTATCAGTACCGCCTCATTAGTGCCACTTATCAGTGCCCATCAGTGCTGCCTCATCAGTGCCCATTAATGCCACCTTATCTGTTCCCATGAGTGCCACCTATGAGTGACGCCTTATCAGTGCTACCTTATCTGTGCCACCTATCCGTGCCACCTCATCTGCTTTACCTTATCACTGCTACCTTTTCTGTGTCCATCAGTGCCACCTTATCTGTGCCCATCAGTGCCACCTATCAGTGCTGCCTCATCAGTGCCCATCAATGCCACCTATCAGTGCCACCTTATCTGTGCCACCTATAAATGCACCCCCAGTGCTGAATATCCACGCCCATCAGTGCCGTCTCATCAGTTTCACCTTATCAGTGCCACCTTATCTGTGCCCATCAGTGCCACCTATCAGTGCTGCCTCATCAGTGCCCATCAGTGCCACCTTATCTGTGCCACCTATAAATGCACCCCCAGTGCTGCCTAACCACGCCCATCAGTGCCGTCTCATCAGTTTCACCTTATCAGTGCCACCTTATCTGTTTCCATCAGTGCCACCTTTCAATGCCCATCAGTGCCGCATCATTAGTGCCACCTATCAGTGCAGCCTCATCAGTGTCCATCACTGCACATTAGCGAAGGAGAAAAATTACCTCTCCGCAAAATTTTAGAATAACAGACTATGAATTTTTTTTCTTTTTACTGCCCCATCAAAAACATGATGAAGAGGATCTTCATCGCTGGAAGACATGACTGACAATGGCTGCCAAAATGTGTGTTTACTTTACTGTTAACATTTTTATGTGTACTTGAATAGGGGTGCTATGGACCCCTTGCTCATTCACATGGGGGATGTGAATATCTAGGGGCCCCCTTATTTTCAAGGAGGCTTCCAGATTCGATAAGCCCCCCCGTCCCCGCAGACCCCCCACAACCAACAGGTCGGGGTCTTGTGCTCATCAATCTGGGAACAAGGTGCTTTGCCGGGCGGTCTGGAGGGTCCTCACACTTTTATGAGTGGGGCCCCCCCCCTTGAAAAGACATACACTTATCAAGGATGAGGGCCCCGTTATGGATTTTCTGGGGGCACCCCTGTTATTTTTGTCCCGTGAAGTGAATTAAAGCAAAAGTGATAGAAAATAAGCATTTGTGAGCTTTATATTTCTTTGCCATCATCATTTTTTTTTTTTTTAAATACAGCATTATTTTTAGAAGGAACTCTGTGCTCTTCCAAGTCTGCTGGGCTACAACAAAATGGCCGTAAAGAACCAATCGCAGAAGAGCCTTGCATTTTATTCATGATGCCGAATGTTAGGGGGGATGGGCACTATTGTTGCAGGAAGTGAATGGGACAGAGTTACGAGCAATGGAGGCAAACTGCACCGACCTGACGGAGAGGATATTACGGCTCACCCTGGAGATCATCTACCTGCTGACCGGGGAGGTGAGGAGGATTCTGGGAGCGCCGCGAAACACGTTTGCTTCATTTTATTGATAGCTGCCTGAAAAAATACCTTTGCTCCAGTTTTATTTCAACATTGAAATTACCTGCAAGTTGCTAACGTGCATATTGTTTGTTTACAAATTAAAAAAAAATATATATATTAAGTGACATTTTTTTTATTTTATTTTTATTTTTTAGCTGACAAAAAAAAATTACCTGCAAGTTGCTAATGAGGATAATGTTTGTTTTTACAATAATAATACATAAATGTTATATAAAATTATTATTATTATTATTATTATAATTTGTTTGTTTTACACTTTTTTTTTTGAAAATTTCTATTTATTTTAGTTTTTGTTTGTGTTTTTTTTTTTTAACCCACAGCTTGAAACAATACATATATATATTATAACTGATAACAAGTTACAAGATACACCAATACTGGGAGCTTTGATTGCAGCCATTGACATCAATACTGGGGGTTCAGATTGCAGCCATTGACACCAATACTGGGGGATTGATTGCAGCCATTGACATCAATACTGGGGGGTTTTGATTGCAGCCATTGACATCAATACTGGGGGGTTTTGATTGCAGCCATTGACACCAATACTGGGGGTTTCGATTGCGATCATTGACACCAATACTGGGGGTTTCGATTGCGATCATTGACACCAATACCGGGGGTTTTGATTGCAGCCATTGACACCAATACCCAGGGTTTGACTGCAGCCACTAAAACCAGTGTTGGGGACTATTTTAATTCTACTTTTTTTTACGTGGGTGTAAAGGTGCAAAGAAGGACCATAATAGAAGTTACAGCTTTTTGTATTGGGGATTGTATATAGTGATTGCTGATCCCTCTTCACAGGATAACATAGTTGCGAAGAAGACATCAGGAGATGGAGACTACTCCATAATGATTCCTCTACATTCCTTACTGGTTCCTGGAAGAAACAATGAGAAGAAAATTCTAGAAGTCATCCAGAAGATGATTGAGCTGCTGACAGGAGAGGTGAGCGGGGAATTCTGGGACATTATCCAGTAACAGACAAGGGATGTGTCTGGATGGTGACTGTATCATTGTGTGTGTCAGGTTCCTATAAAGCAGTGGCCTCCAAACTGCGTCCCTTTGCTTGCCTTTATCTGGCCCTTGGGGCACTATTCTTCCCATTGACACCCATTATGGGGTACTATTCTTCCAAAGGACACCAACAATGGGGCAATGTTCCTCCCACTGACACCAATGACGGGTCTCTATTCTTCCACTGACACCAATGGTGGGACACTATTCCTCTCACCGACACCAATGCTGGGACACTATTCCTCCCACCGATAGGGCACTATTCCTCCCACTGATACCAGTGATGGGGGCACTATTCCTCCCACTGACACCAATGACGGAGCACTATTCCTCCCACTGACACCAATGACGGAGCACTATTCCTCCCACTAACACCAATGACGGAGCAATATTCCTCCCACTGACACCAATGACGGAGCACTATTCCTCCCACTGACACCAATGACGAAGCACTATTCCTCCCACTGACACCAATGACGGAGCACTATTCCTCCCACTGACACCAATGACGGAGCACTATTCCTCCCACTGACACCAATGACGGAGCACTATTCCTCCCACTGACACCAATGACGGGTCACTATTCCTCCCACTGACACCGATGGTGGGACACTATTCCTCCCACTGATACCAAAGATGGGGGCACTATTCCTCCCACTGACACCAATGACAGGGCACTATTCCTCCCACTGACACCAAATATGGGCCACTATTCATCCACCTAATACCAAAGATAAAGCATTGTTTACTCCAACTGGCCATGGTCCGGCCCCCATCAAGTTTGAAGGACCGTAAACTCTTTGTTTGGAAAGTTTGGAGACCCCTGCTATAAGGCGTCAGGATGTCTCTGTGGAAGAGCAGAGGCATTTTTACTACTTTGTTTAATTTTTATATATTCAGAGTGAAAACTGGAGCAATATTAATGTTAGTGTAAAAGAAAAGATAAAGGAAGAAGAGGCAGATGGTGTGAAGAAAGAACTGGAGTGTTTAGAAGGACACAAGAGTCTCTACAAGGACGTCATGATGGAGAATCAGCCGCCCCTCACATCACCGGGTAAGAGGAGACTTTATTGTAAAAGAGAGATCAGTACGGAGGGTCCACCTAGATCCCCCCATCATCTGACTCAATGATCTGACTGCCCTTACGCGTTACGTCCAATCAAGCATTTATTGTCCCTTGTTTATTAAGAGGTCTATAAGCAGTGCTTTGTATTCAGTCAGTGTGTGTTTCCTACAGATGGATCCAGTAATGGGAACCCACCAGAGAGATGTCCTCCTCCTCTGTATTCCTGGGATTTCACACAGGAAGGTCACACCATCCCTCACCATCATCAGGTAAGTGGGACTGAGCATGTTGAACAGTATTAGATGATATTCTTCTGTCTATGTAAACTCAGGATAATAGTGCTCACAATAATTTTACGATTTTAGGGGGTAGCAGTGTTCAAAATCAAAACTGAGGTCAAAGAGGAAGAAGAGATGTATGTGAGTGGAAACCAGCTGTCTTTGAAAGAAGCCGAAACAACGGTGAGAATTACCAAGGAGGAATCTTCTCTAGATGTCAGCACAGGTAAGTATTCTATACAAAAAAAAAGCAACACTTTACATTTCTATTCTACGTTCATTCTTCCCTATTTCAATGTATTTCCATCAAATGTTCAAATTTAATGCATCAACTTAGGTCCATCTGTATTACTCAATATAACGTCATGTTCCCAACAAATGAGGAGATACTGTACACCATATGAAAGGTCCATCTCTATTCCTCAATATAACGTCATGTCCCCAACAAATGAGGAGGAGATACTGTACACCATATGAAAGGTCCATCTCCATTCCTCAATATAATGTCATGTTCCCAACAAATGAGGGGGAGATACTGTACACCATATGAAAGGTCCATCTCCATTCCTCAATATAACGTCATGTTCCTAACAAATGAGGAGAAGATACTGTACACCATATGAAAGGTCTATCTCCATTGCTCAATATAACATCATGTTCCCAACAAAATGGGGAGGAGATACTGTACACCATATGAAAGGTCCATCTCCGTTCCTCAATATAACGTCATGTTCCTAACAAATGAGGAGAAGATACTGTACACCATATGAAAGGTCTATCTCCATTGCTCAATATAACATCATGTTCCCAACAAAATGGGGAGGAGATACTGTACACCATATGAAAGGTCCATCTCCATTCCTCAATATAATGTCATGTTCCCAACAAATGAGGAGGAGATACTGTACACCATATGAAAGGTCCATCTCCATTCCTCAATATAACGTCATGTTCCTAACAAATGAGGAGAAGATACTGTACACCATATGAAAGGTCCATCTCTATTCCTCAATATAACGTCATGTTCCCAACAAATGAGGAGGAGATACTGAGATTGCAGGCTTGGTTGGCTTAAATCAGGTTTGGTCTCCACCCAGAGACTGACCACATTAATCACCTTGCAGGTGGACAGACAGACATGGAGAAGGCCATATGAAAGGTCCATCTCCATTCCTCAATATAACGTCAGGTTCCCAACAAATGAGGAGGAGATACTGTACACCAGGGATCCTCAAACTATGGCCCTCCAGCTGTTGTGGAATTACACATCCCATGAGGCATTGTAAAACTCTGACATTCACAGACATGACTGGGCATGATGGGAATTGTAGTTCCTGAACAACTGGAGGGCCGTAGTTTGAGGACCTCTGCTGTACACCATATGAAAAGTCCATCTCCATTCCTCAATATAACGTCATGTTCCCAACAAATGAGGAGGAGATACTGTACACCATATGAAAGGTCCATCTCCATTACTCAATATAACGTCAGGTTCCCAACAAATGAGGAGGAGATACTGTACACCAGGGATCCTCAAACTATGGCCCTCCAGCTGTTGTGGAATTACACATCCCATGAGGCATTGTAAAACTCTGACATTCACAGACATGACTGGGCATGATGGGAATTGTAGTTCCTGAACAACTGGAGGGCCGTAGTTTGAGGACCTCTGCTGTACACCATATGAAAAGTCCATCTCCATTCCTCAATATAACGTCATGTTCCCAACAAATGAGGAGGAGATCCTGTACACCATATGAAAGGTCCATCTCCATTACTCAATATAACGTCAGGTTCCCAACAAATGAGGAGGAGATACTGTACACCAGGGATCCTCAAACTATGGCCCTCCAGCTGTTGTGGAATTACACATCCCATGAGGCATTGTAAAACTCTGACATTCACAGACATGACTGGGCATGATGGGAATTGTAGTTCCTGAACAACTGGAGGGCCGTAGTTTGAGGACCTCTGCTGTACACCATATGAAAGGTCCATCTCCATTCCTCAATATAACGTCATGTTCCCAACAAATGAGGAGGAGATACTGTACACCATATGAAAGGTCCATCTCCATTCCTCAATATAATGTCATGTTCCCAACAAATGAGGAGGAGATACTGTACACCATATGAAAGATCCATCTCCATTCCTCAATATAACGTCATGTTCCCAACAAATGAGGAGGAGATACTGTACACCATATGAAAGGTCCATCTCCATTCCTCAATATAACGTCATGTTCCCAACAAATGAGGAGGAGATACTGTACACCATATGAAAGGTCCATCTCCATTCCTCAATATAATGTCATGTTCCCAACAAATGAGGAGGAGATACTGTACACCATATGAAAGGTCCATCTCCATTCCTCAATATAATGTCATGTTCCCAACAAATGAGGAGGAGATACTATACACCATATGAAAGGTCCATCTCCATTCCTCAATATAACATCATGTTCCCAACAAATGAGGAGGAGATACTGTACACCATATGAAAGGTCCATCTCCATTCCTCAATATAACGTCATGTTCCCAACAAATGAGGAGGAGATACTGTACACCATATGAAAGGTCCATCTCCATTCCTCAATATAATGTCATGTTCCCAACAAATGAGGAGGAGATACTGTACACCATATGAAAGGTCCATCTCCATTCCTCAGCTTGGAATGGAAGGTCCATCTCTGTTCCTCATCATACTTGTCTGACTCCTAACGGCAAAACATGAATAATGAACATGCTGTTATTTTTAATAATAAGAAAACATTTTCAACAGGTGGACCCAATGGATGGAATACCCCAGAGGGAAGTCTTATTTTATCTGGACATTATAACAAAGAAGATAATGGCCTGGCACAGTGTTCTCCAGGATTAAGCAAACCTAACCATATGGTTAGATCAACAGGTTCATTTAATTCTAAGGAGTCCAAAGATAAACCACATGCTATTCTCCCAAATGTCCAACCAAGCCTTCAGAAATTGCCAGATCCTTCTAATCCCAGGGAATCTTCTCCCAATAATTTGAATCCTCTTCAGGAATGTGAGAATTCATTTAATAAACATGACTTGGTTGTACCCCAGAGCATCAACACCATTGATAGACGCTTTGCTTGTTCCGAGTGTGAGATCAGCTTTACAAAGAAATCACATTTTGTTCAACACCAGAGAACCCACACGGGGGAGAAGCCCTTCTCGTGTCCTGAGTGTGGAAAGTCTTACACTGAGAAATCAAGCCTGAAAAGACACCTACGAGTTCACACCGGGGAGAAGCCCTTCTCCTGCACCAAGTGTGGAAAGTGCTTCTTCGATAAAAGGAGCCGGGATAACCACTTGAAAGTTCACACCAGTGAAAAGACGTTTTCCTGTCCCGAAAAAAATTCTCAAGCAGCGAATACACAGCACCTGAGTCCACTGAAAAACGTATGGTGGAGTGTTGTGGGCTGAAGTGTTATGTCCATAAAACAATGGGACAATAAACATGAGGACTTCTTCTGAAACGATCAACCAACCCATATGGAATTTTTTAAGTGAATTTATGGAGGACCAGGGATGGACTGGCCATTGGGACTACAGGGAGTTTCCCGGTGGGCCGATGGCTCAGTGGGCTGGCTTCAGTGACAGTGGAACATCGCCCCCCTCTGCTCCTCTGTCTCTCCCTTCCTGCAGCGCTCACCTCCTCTCCCTCCCTGCAGCACTCACCTGGGGGGAACAAAGAAGCAGGGGGAGGACCAGAGGAGCAGGGGGGGACAACAGAGGAGCATGGGGGAGGGGACAGACAGCTGACTCAACAGCTATGGCCTGGGAGTTTCTCCCTTCTGCCTAATCTTGTCCCATAAGGGGGGGGCACCAAACTGATTCTTTGCCCTGTGTGAAATAATGTCTAGCTTCCCCACTGGTACTGCCTATAAGAGTACCAGCCATTCTACTCTAATAAAGTAGAACGGCTAGTGAAGGGGGAGAGGGGGCTTGGGTGGCCAGGGGGGCGGGAGTTGTCTGGCCGCCATGGGAGAGACCTGTCAAAGTGGGCCAGTCTGGATGAAGTCCAGGGCCAAATTTTTGTCCCAGTCCAGCCCTGTGGAGGAAGTTGAGAAAATTTGATGAGTTTGGCCTTACATCCACATCATAGCGTATTCTCAAGATTAGGAAGAGTTTATATGGGATTTTAACTGTCCTAGAATATTTATAGAAAATAAAGGTTTTATATAATACATACATACAGGGGAACCTCGGATTGCGGTTAACGAGCATTTCGCAATACAAGCACTGTTTTTAGAAAAATCCTTACTCGGTTTGCGAGTGTTTTCTTGTAAATTGAGCAGGATTCAGGCCAAAGCAGTGTGCAGTGCTGCGTTTGGCCTGAGGTGGGGGGGGGGGGATACCGGAGCCGAATGGAAGGACTCGGAAATAGTACGTTCCCGAGCCTTTTCGAAGTCAGCCGAGCTGTCCTTGGGCCGTTCCAGCTGTTTACAAGGCTCTTCGGCGCCCCCCCACCTCTGGCCAAATGCGGTATTGCATGCCATTGAAGACAATGCGGAACAAATTATTTTCGTTTCCATTGACTTCAAGAGTTTTAGATTGTGAGCGCTCTCCTGGAACAGATTATCCTCGTAATTCGAGGTTCCACTGTGTTTATGTGTGTGTGTATGTGTTTGTATGTGTGTGTGTGTGTGTGTGTGTGTGTATATATATTTTTTTTTTATGTGTAGCCATTAGGGGTGCAACGGATCGTCACCGATCCGTGATCTGAACGGGTCTTGCCTATTGTACTGTAAAATTGCTAACTTTGCACCTTTATTAAATAAAGTATTGAAACTTTGTCCTTGCCTGGTCTGAAGTTACTAGGTGTAGTAACTAGTTAGAGGTGTATCGTAACTAACTGGCACACAGTTAACCAGTGGGTAATACTACATTGGGGTATGAAGACATCAGCATAGAGTGGAGCAACGTGAAGATATAAGTAGTTGCCAAGAGGGCAGCACAGTGGTGTAGTGGTTAGCACTTTCACCTACCAGCAAAAAGGGTCGCTGGTTCAAATCCCGATCACGACACCATCTGCCTGGAGTTTACACTCACTTGATGAAGCAGTAACTTAAGCCTCACGGCTACAACATTCCAGGCAAACAAACTCCAGCATATGTGAAATTTCGAATATTCGTGATATTTAAAAAAAAAAAATCGCGAAGTTTCGCATTAGCGAAAATCCGCATTGGCGAAAATTCGCAATTTTTTTATTTTTTTTATAAAATATCACGAATATTCGATATTAACGAATAGTCGCGAATATTCTTCGAAATATTCGCGAAATATCGCGAAATCGAATATGGCGTATTCCGCTCATCACTACTAATCAGCGGCACCCCTACAGGGAAGTGCTGGTTCACATACTAGGTACGTGATCTAGCACAGTACAGCCGGCGTGCCCCTACCCCAGAAGTGCAGGATCACGTAATAAGTACATGATCCGGAGCAGGAAAGCCACTTTGCCGTCGTATAATCTCGTTATGCAGTCAGCAAGTGGTTAAAGTACAACTATAGGCAAAACTTCTTTTTTTTTTTGGATAGAGTAAGTCCCCTTTCACACTCATACAACTTTTCCCACGATTTTGGACTGCAAAATCACATGACAAGTCCAGGGGCGTATTTAGGTTTTGTGCTGCCCTAGGCCTGACTAAACTCGTGCACTACCTAATTTAAATATGACCCACCCCTTCCTGTCAAGCCCACACCCCTTGCATTTTAGGACCCACCCTGAAATTTTCAAGTGGGGACACTAGATCTGATGGCCTGGGGGCGGGGGCAATGGATTCCCTTAATTTGCATAGATTTCCTCTCACTTCCTGTTTGGCTATGGGACAGGAAGTGAAGGGAAATCTCTACAATGCGACAGGGATGGTAAAAAATTAGAAGCGACATCCCCCCCCCCCCCCACAGTTGCAGAATGCCAGCCACCCACATACTGGAAGCAGTGCGGCTGATTTATGGGGGCGCTAAACTAATTTGCCCAACAGTGTAGCGCAAGCCAGCAGGGACACTGTCCGTGCTGCCCCCCTGCAAAGTGCTGCCCTAGGCCAGGATACAGCAAAGTCATTCTCAGTGATTTTCAATGACTTCCATTCATATTGCCATAACTTTAAGTGGTGCCGACTTCGAAGTAGTGCCTGCACTACTTTGGTCCAACTTCCATGCGAGTTGATGTCCATAGACCTCAATGTTAAACCCTCAAGTAGCCTGCAAATGGTACCTGAATAATATAGACACGATTTCAGTACGACTTTGTAAGCACAAGCAGCCTTTTGACCCTTGTCCCACCCAATCCTTTCAACATAGTAGCCCCTCCCAAGCACATTTTTCCACCACACATTCACTTCCTGGTTATTCCCTCAGGAACAATGTGCTCCAAACAGCCCAAAAAAAGAGATGTCCTTGTCCTCCGCCTCTCCTCCTCTTCTTCCTCATGCACGACTACTGCTGCAGCAGCAATGACAACTTCTGTGGCAATATATTGAGTGGCAAACATTTTATGTCACAACACACCACACCACAACAATCAGGAAGCAAACAGGAACTGGAAACCGCTATGGCAGGAAAAGGAATTACCTCACACATGTATGTTTTCATTGGTTAATGCCAAAGTTGTGGCAAAGTAGTACTGATCCAAAATCGTGGCAAAGTCGCACGACGTACAAGTGTGAAAGGGGCCTAAGGGAGGGTTATAACCCCTGTTAGATTATTTTTTTGCAATCTGTATCCCATTGGGGAGATTTACCCTCACTTCCTGTCCCATAGCCAAAACAGGAAGTGGGAGGAAATCCTGGCAAATTAAGGGAAATCTTTGGGGACCCCCCAGGTCATCAGAACTAGTGTCCCTATTGGAAGATTTTCCCTCTATTGATTTTTTTTCTTTGTCTGAATTTCTCACTGTTCCTCCTTAGTAATCTAGCCCCCATCATCTTAGCCGTTCCAGAATAATGGCGGGGGCAAGCTTGCTGAAGTGGAACAGGAAGTGAGAAATTCAGACAAAGAAACAAAAAAATTTAGAAGGGAAATTGAAGGAAAAGGTAAGTGAACCAACAATGCACTAGCTTAACCCCTTAAGGACCACTGCACGACTATTTACATTGGCAAAATGGCACGGCTGGGCATATGGATGTACAGGTTCGTCCGCTTTAAGATGCCCAGCCATGGGTCGCGAGCGCGCCGCCGGCGCCACGCTCGCAACCCAGTCCTGTCCTCTGTGACCACACCAGCGGGACCAGATCGCCGCCGGTGTCCCGCGATCAGGTCACAGAGAGGTAAGTGTAAACAAACCTTTCCACATACTTCCTAGTGTGGTTGTCACTGATCGTCTGTTCCCTGTGTTAGGGAACGACGATCAGTGATGTCACACGCACGGCCACACCCCCCCCCCCCCCACAGTAAGAACACTCCCTTAGGACACACTTAACCCCTACAGTGCCCCCTCCTGCTTAACCCCTTTACTGCCAGTGGCATTTTCACAGTAATCAGTGCATTTTTATAGCACTTGTCGCTGTGAAAATGACAATGGTCCCAAAAATGTGTCAAAAGTGTCCGATGTGTCCGCCATAATGTCGCAGTCAGAAAATAAATCGATGATCGCCGCCATTTGTAGTAAAAATTATTAATAAAAATGCCATTAATCTATCCCCTATTTTGTAGACGCTATAGATTTCGTGCAAACCATGCTTATTGCGATTTTTTTACCAAAAATATGTAGAATACGTATCGGCCCAAACTGAGGGAAAAAAAAACATTTTATATATTTTTTGGGGATATTTATTATAGCAAAAAGTAAAAAAAATATATATATATTTTTTCAAAATTGTCGCTCTATTTTTGTATATAGCGTAAAAAATAAAAACCGCAGAGGTGATCAAACACCACCAAAAGAAATCTCTATTTGTGGAGAAAAAAGGATGCCAATATTGTTTGGGAGCCACGTCGCACGACCGCGCAATTGTCAGAGCGACGCAGTGCCGAATCGCAAAAAGGGGCCTGGTCCTTTGGCAGCATTTTGGTCCGGGTCTTAAGTGGTTAACCTGCATATTGGCTTAAAGGATCACTAAAGGAAAACATTTTTTTTTGCTGAAATGTCTGTTTACAGGGTATAGAGACATAAAAGTTAACTGATTCCTTTTATAAATTATTAAAAATAGATAAAAATCAATCATATAATGTGCCTGCAGTTTCACTTTCGTTTTTAAACTGGTTTTGTGTTTATGTGAAGTAGAGAGAGACAGAACAAAAACAAACAAATCCAGGGCAGTGTTTTGTTTTTAAATTGAATCCCAGGGCAGTGTTTTGTTTTTAAAATGAATCTGATTGGTTCTGAGGAGTTTTAGAGACACAGCTTGGACCACAGTGAAAAGCTGCCATGAGATTTTTCATAAGGAGCCAGACAAGCAGGAAGTGTGGAGATCAGAGCGGAATTACAGTAACAGTAAGCAAAAACGAACAATGAGAACATGAAAACAGCACTGCATTAAGGTAAAGGAAGCTATTTAGCTAAAAAAAAAATTCTCCTTTAGTGACCCTTTAAGTGGTTAAAGGGACCTATTTAGGAAATAAAAAAGAAACCTTTACAACCCCTTTAAAAAATTAATGGCACTAGTGTGTGCCTACAAAAGGGATGTGCATTTTTTGGTCGTTGTGGAAACGCCTGCAAAATTGCGCACATTCCTGCAATGCCCAAAAAATACAAAAATACCTAAAAAAAAAAAAAAAAGAAACCTAGCCTAGGCAAGGTCCCAGCATAAATATTATAACTTGAAAACTATTATAAAAACACAAATATACAAAGACAAAAGGTTGAGTGTGATGTCTTCGGGGCGGAATAGGATTTGAACATTAGGTTCTTCATTCCTGTAGGCCAGGGATCCTCAAACTACGGCCCTCCAGCTGTTGTAGAACTACATATCCCATGAGGCATTGTAACACACTGACATTCACAGACATGACTAGGCATGATGGGAATTGTAGTTCCTGAACAACTCCGTAGTTTGAAGATCCATGCTGTAGGATAAGTGCCTGCTAGCAGCCATGCTATTGTAGCTCTTAAATGAAGACATGTTGGCATACAGCATGTCCTCTGGGCGGGCTACAACAAAATGGCCGGCAAGAGCCAATCGACAAAGACCCTGTTTTTTATTCATGCCGCTGATCATTGGGGGGGGGGGATGGGCACTATTGTTGCAGGAAGTGACTGGGACTGAGTTTGCGAGGAATGGAGGCAAACTGCTCCAACCTGACGGAGAGGATATTACGGCTCACCCTGGAGATCATCTACCTGCTGACCGGGGAGGTGAGGAGGATTCTGGGAGCGCAGTTTTATTCCAGCAACGAAATTGCCAATGGACATTTTTTATTTTACCATATTTATTTGTAGCATTTCCTAACTGACAAAGCTTTTTCATACTCAACTGGATGAAATATAATTTTAAGGGACAACAAGTCACAGACGTTCCACAGAATTTAAGGTTACCGAAAGACGGATAATTACCAAATTATTTTGTCTGAAAAGATCTTTCCGATTTTTTTCTTGTTTTCAATTTTTTCTGACAAGCTGCTAAAACACGGGTATGCTTTATTTTTTTTCTTCTTTATTTTTTTATTTTTATATATTTTTTTACGATTTCCTTTTCCTGATAGCTGGGCATATGAAACATTTAACAATTGGTTAAATGCATATTTACAAATATGGGAAGAAAGAAGAAAGATCCTATCATTCCCGGGGCAAGGTCATCCAGTGCCCAGGGCAGAGATGCCAAACTGCGCCCCCACCCTTGTTAGGGTCAGGGCACCCCATCATTGCAATAAACCATTGCACCCAGGGCAGCGTTCCCTCCTGCCCACCCCTTGTCCCGGTGTTCTGACAAGAAATGCCCCCTGTCGAGAAATGCCCGGTACTCCGCCGAAAGCCTCCGAACATCGGAATTTACGATCAGCTGTAGACGGCGCCTGCGCACAATAGCCGACATTGTGCCACACGCTCCCGATGCTCCTGCAAGTCTGCAAGGAGCGGATTTATTCATGATGGGCGTGTGCACGGCCCCCATCAGTGTGTACAGGCATTACACCTGTAAGGGGCCTGGCTGGCCCCTCCCGTTTTTTTGTTTTTTTTTGCATTACACCTGTAAGGAGCCCCTTATGCCTCGTTCCACTGAACGGAACGGTTCGGGTCGGTACAGTTTGGAGCGCTTAGAATGGTCCGGTCTATTCTTGTGAGCGTTTCCACTGCAAGTCGGACCGTCCCGGGCCATTCAGGGTTTAGAAAAAATGCCTAGCGCGTCCACCAATCAGTGGAATGTATTGTAGGTCCGCCCTAACCGAACCGTTCCATTTCCTATGGCCCCACATCTGAAGCAGGACCCAGAATGGTCCATAACGGTTGGGTTTTATGGCACACTTTCATAATGGAATCACCCAAAATAGCGTACTGTACCGAACCATACCGAACCGATCCACTTAGTGAAAACGAGGCATTACAGGCCTGGCTGGCCCCCCTCCCGTTTTTTATTTTATTTATTTATTTGTTACACCTATAAGTGGCCCAATAATCCCCAGAGGGCCCCTTACAGACCCGGTCGGCCCCTTCCCATTTTTATTTTATTAATTTATTTTTTGCATTACACCTGTAAGGGGCCCCATGGTCCCCAGCCCCCCCCCCCCCCAGTTTCGTCAGAACTCCCCCCCCCCCATGGTTCTCTTCTGCTCCAGGGGGGCCCTGCCTAAAGCTGCGTACGGGGCCCCAAAATTTGTGATGGCTGCCCTGGGCACGTGCGAGGGGAGGATGCGTATTTTGTAATGATGGGCAGCGCTGTTAAGATGGGGGCGGAATTTTTCACGAAACTCAAAACACATCTCCTAAGCATATATATCTCTGCTATTCTTCCTACACGTGTTTGCGGGGCGCGTTTAGCCAACTGAAGGGTGGGTTTTTCAATGTTGATGGGTATAGGAAGAATAGCTGAGATATATTTGTTTAGGAGATGTGTTTGAGTTTCGTGAAAAATACCACCCCCATTTAAGCAGCACTGCCCATCATTGCAAAATACGCCCCCTACTGTAGGTGTCCGCCCCTCACACGCGCCCATCATGAAGAAATCCATCTCTTGCAGGCTTGCACGAGCTTCAGGAGCGTGTAGCACAATGTTAGCTGTTGTGCGCAGGCGCCATCTACAGCTGATCATAAATTCCGATGTTCAGCGGCTTTCGGTGGCTCCGTACTGCCCAAGTGCTGTTCCGGGCTGGCATTTTTCGACAGGGGGCATTTCTCGACAGGACACCGTCCCTGGATTCCATCAATCAGATCCTAGCAGCGAGGGACGATGATGGCAGCAAGTTGTAAGTTCTTTAGTTGGGAAATGTATATAGTGATTGCTAATCTCTCCCGGCAGGATAACATAGTTGTGAAGAAGACATCGGGAGATGGAAAGAACGCTGTTGTGGTCCCTCTACATTCCTTACTGGTTCCAGAAAGAAACAATGAACAGAAGATTCTAGAAGTCACCCAGAAGATCACTGACCTCCTGATGGAAGAGGTGAGCGGTGCAGAAATGTATGGGGCATTATCTAAGGGATGGGTCTGGATGGTGACTGTACCATTGTGCGTGTCCGGAGGTCTCCATCGAGACATTTTTAAAACTTTCCTTTAAATTTATATTCAGAATGAAAACTGGAGCAATTTTAATGTTATTATCAAAGAAGAGATAGAAGATGGAGAAGAGGAGGACAGTGTTATGAAGGAGCCGGAGTGTTTAGAAGGACACAAGGATCTCTACAAGGATGTCATGATGGACAATCAGCCGCCCCTCACATCACTGGGTAAGAGGAGACTTTATTGTAAAGGAAAGAGCAGTACGGAGGGTTCACCTAGATCCCCCATCATCTGACTCCGTGATCTGACCGCCCTTACGCGTTACGTCCAATCAAGCATTTATTGAGCCTTGTTTATTAAGAGGTCTATAAGCAGTGCTTTGTATTTAGTCAGTGTGTGTGTTTCCTACAGATGGATCCAGTAATGGGAACCCACCAGAGAGATGTCACCGCCCTCTGTATTCCCTGGATTCCACACAGGAAGGTCACACCATCCCTTACCATCATCAGGTAGTTGACTAGAATATCCAACTTAAACTGTATTAGACTAAATTCCAGTATGCAGCCTCAGGATAATAGTGCTCACCGTGATTTTGTGATTTTAGGGGATAGGTGTGTTTGATATCAAAACTGAGGTTAAAGCAGAAGACGAAACATATATGAGGGGGAATCAGCTGTCTATGAAGGAAACTGAAATGATGGTGACAACAACCAAGGAGGAAACTTCTCTAGATGCCAGCACAGGTATGTATTGTATACAGGAAATGCAGCAGTTCATATCTTCATTGTAGGTTTATTATTTCACAAAATATTTTCATCAAGTCGGGTCTTTGTTTTCTGCCGGAATGCGTCGAGTACCAACACCTTCCACCACTAGTCCTACCACTTTTAAAGACAGATACCGGCAGATATATTTTCCACCACTCACTTCCTTTGCTGATAAGATTATGTCATCAGTCAAAGCTCTATGGAGCAAGTAGAGAAAGACATCCCTTGCCAGCTTCTGTGTTTACAAGTGGCAGTTGGAGTAGACATTTTGCAGTCATCTCTGACTTTGCTGTGCTGCCATCTGTGTGGTGGAGAGTGGCTTTGTGATTGCATAGACAGGTGTTTAGTCCAACGGTCACACTCCTACAATATAATGTAGGGTCTCTGTAACTAGTAGTCTCTGTTCTACTTCTACACCTAGAGGATCTCCACAGTTTCCTTGGCTTGTAGTGTAACGTGGCAAAAATGGTGAGTGCCACACCACTGCTTTAATGCCAAGATATGACCATATTCCAACAAGAGTCAGGGGACAACCTGTACACTGTATGAAAGGTTCATCTCTATTCCTCAATATAACGTCATGTTCCGAACAAATGAGGAGGAGATACTGTACACCATATGAAAGGTCCATCTCCATTCCTCAATATAACGTCATGTTCCCAACAAATGAGGAGGAGATACTGTACACCATATGAAAGGTCCATCTCCATTCCTCAATATATTGTCATGTTCCCAACAAATGAGGAGGAGATACTGAGATTGCAGGCTTAAATCAGGTTTGGTCTCCACCCAGAGACTAGCCACATTAATCACCTTGCAGGTAGACAGACAGCCATGGAAAAGGCCATATGAAAGGTCCCTCTCCCTTCCTCAATATAATGTCATGTTCCCAACAAATGAGGAGGAGATACTGTACACCATATGAAAGGTCCATCTCCATTCCTCATTATAATGTCATGTTCCCAACAAATGAGGAGGAGATACTGTACATCATATGAAAGGTCCATCTCCATTCCTCAATATAACGTCATGTTCCCAACACATGAGAAGGAGATACTGTACACCAAACGAAAGGTCCACCTCCATTCCTCAACATAACGTCATGTTCCCAACAAATGAGGAGGAGATACTGTACACCATATGAAAGGTCCACCTCCATTCCTCAACATAATGTCATGTTCCCAACAAATGAGAAGGAGATACTGTACACCATATGAAAGGTCCATCTCCATTCCTCAATATAACGTCATGTTCCCAAATTACGATGAGAAGATACTTTATAGGAATGGTCCATCTTCATTCCTTAATATAACGTCATGTGCCCAACAAATGAGGAGGAGATACTGAGATTGCAGGCTTCGCTGGCTTAAATCAGGTTTGGTCTCCACCCAGAGACTGGCCACGTTAATCACCTTGCAGGTGGACAGACAGCCATGGAAAAGGCCATATGAAAGGTCCATCTCCATTCCTCAATATAATGTCATGTTCCCAACAAATGAGGAGGAGATACTGTACACCATATGAAAAGCCTATCTCCATTCCTCATTATAATGTCATGTTCCCAACAAATGAGGAGGAGATACTGTACACCATATGAGGGCTCCATCTCCATTTCTCAATATAACGTCATGTTCCCAACAAATGAGGAGGAGATACTGTACACCAAATGAAAGGTCCATCTCCATTCCTCAATATAATGTCATGTTCCCAACAAATGAGGAGGAGATACTGTACACCATATGAAAGGTCCATCTCCATTCCTCAATATAACGTCATGTTCCCAACAAATGAGGAGGAGATACTGTACACCATATGAAAGGTCCATCTCCATTCCTCAATATAACGTCATGTTCCCAACAAATGAGGAGGAGATACTGTACACCATATGAAAGGTCCATCTCCATTCCTCAAAATAATATTGTGTTCCCAAATTACGATGAGGAGATCATATCCCCTGTCATATCATTGTTTTGGTTGCATTGTACACCTTATCTGACTTCCATCCTTGCGCTGTTGCTACTTATTCTGTGCCAGAGATCTTGGAAAAGTTGACTACTAGACAAACATACATGATTCTCAACTGCTAAACATGAACAATGAACATATTATTATTACTCACAAAAAAAATATTTCCAACAGGAGGAAACAATGGCTGGAAGACCCAAGAGGGAGGTCTTATTTCACCTGCAGATTATAATAAAGACGATAATGTCATGGCACAGTATTCTCCGGGAGTAAGCATTGTTACTCAAACTATACATCACAAACCTAATTATATGGTAACGGATCTGTTTAATTCCGAGGATCCCAAATATGGTTCACATACTATTATCCCAAATGTCCAACCAAGTTTTCAAAGACCAGATCCATTACCAGATCCTTCTAATCCCGAGGAATCTTCTCCCAATAATTTTCAGCCATTTCAGGTTTTCGAACAATCCTTCACAACACAACCCGGCCTGGTTGTACCCGAGAGCAACAACACCGGTGAAAAACCCTTTCCGTGTTGCGAATGTGAGAAGTCCTTCATGAAGAAATCGCACCTCGTCCAACACCGGAGAATCCACACCGGGGAAAAGCCCTTCACGTGTTTCGAGTGTGAGAAGTCTTTCGTAAACAAATCAGATCTTGTTCGACATGTCCGAATCCACACCGGGGAGAAGCCCTTCTCGTGTTCTGAGTGCGGAAAGTCTTTTACAGAGAAATCGAAACTCATTATACACCAGAGAGTTCACACCGGGGAGAAGCCCTTTTCCTGTTCCGAGTGTGGAAAGCGATTTTCCGATAAAGGGAACCGCGATAGGCACAAAAAGTCGTATTCATGTCCAGAGGCGACTGCTTTGCTCAGAAAGTGACACCAATTATCCACCAGAGAACACACACCACCCGAGGACACTAAAAAACGTAATCCTCGATCAGACTTCCATTGGAAAAATCCATGGATTTTTGTCCGAAGGGCGTTGTCTGTGACGTTGTTCTGCATACAGACGGCAAAACATTTTCAGCCGACATACAAAAAAATACGTGGTTTTCCAGCTCTTTACGGCCACTCTTTGGGCAACTTCTGCTATTGTTTTTGATGTTTAGCATTGGTTCGGAGCATGCGTGATAAAAAAAAAAAATACTCCAAACAATCGTTGCCTTAAAGTGGATGTAAACCCGTATTTTTTTTATTTTTATATCACACTGTACAGTATACGATTTCCTATCATCTGTGCCCAGTCTTGCCACACAGAGTTAATCCAGCTCTGAGCAATCCTCTTTTATTGTTCAGTGAAATAAAACAGACTTACAGAGAAAAACCTTAGTCCGTTCCGCCCCCCTTGCTGTGAATGACAGGTTATTTACATATATATCTCATGCACTAGCCTGGACAGGCATTCTTTTTTTAATTCCCACCCCCTCATGTGGTTACTTTTCTGGATTTTGACTGGATGATAGTGATCATAGCAGAATTTAGTGTAAGGAATACACAGGAAAAAATGCATGTTGACAAGGGGAGTGTAGAGGAGGGCAGGGAGACTACTGACATCACGACTCCACCTACAGTGCTCCAGACAACAGATCCACCCACAGACTCTGCAGTTTTTCAGTTCTTATAACAGATAGAGGGGAAACATTTGACAGGTAATAAATGATACATGCAGGAGGCCAGGGTTGGACTGGGACAAAAATTTGGCCCTGAACTTCATCCAGACTGGCCCACTTTGACAAGTCTGTCCCATGGTGGCCGGACAACTCCCGCACCCACCCCACGGCCACCCAAGCCCCCTCTCCCCCTTCACTAGCCACTAGCCATTCTACTTTATTAGAGTAGAATGGTTGGTACTGGTACTCTTATAGGCAGTACCCGTGGGGAAGCTAGACATTATTTCATCCGGGGGAAAGAATCATTTTGGTGCCCTCCCTTATGGGACAAGATTAGGCAGAAGTGAGAAACTCCCAGGCCATAGCTGTTGAGTCAGCTGTCTGTCCCCTACCCCATGCTTCTCTGTCGTCGTCCCTGCTCCTTTGGTCCTCCCCCTGATCTTTGTTCCCCCAAGGTGAGCGCTGCGGGGAGGGAGAGGATGTGAGCGCTGCAGGAAGGGAGAGATAGAGGAGTGGAAGGGGGTGGCAATCCGCTGTCACTGAAGCCGGACCACTGAGCCATCGGCCCACCGAGAAACTCCCTGTAGTCCCAATGGCCAGTCCATCCCTGCAAAAGGCATGTATATCCTTATAGATCAGCACTATGGCAGTAATTTAGAAAGGATGAGAGTGGGTTTACATCCACTTTACGGCAGGGGTCTCCAAACTTTTCAAACGAAGGGCCAGTTTATTGTCTTTCAGACTTTAGAAGGGCCAGACTGTGGCCAGCGGGGGCAGAAAATATCCTGGGCTTGGCATCAATGAGAATAAATATGGCCTCAGGGTGGGGGAGTAGTGCCCCTATTAGTAGGAGGAATAGTATCCCATCATTGGTATCAGTGGAAGAAATAGTGCCTCCTTGTAGGTGTCAGTGGAAGGAATAGTAACCTCATATCATTGAGAGGAATAGTACCCGAGGGCCGGATAAAGGCTAGCAAAGGGCCACATCTGGCCCTTGGGCTAAAGTTTGGAGACCCCTGCCTTAAGGCAACGATTGTGTGGAGTGCGGCTGTCCTGCGGTTTCTGTGAGGAGGATCATTAAAAGGACAAATCCCACCTGGAGCGGCAAAACTTCGCCCTTTCGGAGCATGCGTGTTTGTTCTTTGGATTTTAGTTCAACGGATCAGAAAAATTGACGGAACACACTTGTTGTCGGACAATTTGAGAGCATACACAGCCAACATTTGTTGTCAGAAATTCCGACAATAATTCTCCGATGGAGCGTACGGACGGTCGGATTATGTGACGAAACGCGCCCGTCCGACATTTGTTGTTGGAATATCCGATCGTGTGTATGGGCATTTATTGTGGTTTCATAGATATAATCTTTATGTCCACTGAGCAATTGTACGATAAAGATGAGGCAGGCTGAAAGGATCAGCCAACTCTTAGGCCTCGTACACACGACCGGTTTCCTCGGCAGAATCCAGCAAGAAACTTGTTGGGAGACGTGTTTTGCCGAGGAAACCGGTCATGTGTACATTTTTTTCGACAAGGAAACTGTCGAGAAACTCGACGAGCCAAAAAGAGAGCATGTTCTCTTTTTCCTCGACGGGAATGGAGAAAATTGGCTCGTCGAGTTTCTCGACAGCCGAACAAGCAACTCGGCGAGGAAAACGACAGTTTCGGCCGACGAGTTCCTCGGTCGTGTGTACGAGGCCTAATGGATTATTTTATTTTTATAGTTGTTATGTGATTTTTACATTTTCCATGTTTACAAAAAGTTCATTTTTTGATTCATAATTTATTGTGTATCTTCATGTGGTAGTTTTGCTCAAAACCCAAACTTTTTGCCCTCGTCGGTTGTGAATATTTCCCCTTTTCCTGTTGTGTCATAAAGACAAGAATTGAGGAGAAACTTCTCCAACAAGATACATCAACAAAGACATTTATTTGGTAGAGTGGGGGGGGCTTGATTTGGTTTTTCGTTTACAATGTTTTTTTTTATAAAATTTTCAGTAAACAAATGAAGCACACATAAGAGCCAGTTCACACAGCCGCGGCACGACTTCGGGGGCGACTCTGCAAGTCGTCCTGAGGACGACTTCAGAGTCGACCTGCAAAACGACTTCTGTATAGAAGTCAATGCAGGTCGTCCCGAGCCGCCCCCGAAGTCGTACAGGAACCTCTTTCTAAGTCGGAGCGACTTGCGTCACTCCTATTAGAACGGTTCCATTGAATTCAATGGGATGCGACTCATCAGGCGGCTGAGCCGCCTGACGAGTCGCCCCGGTGTGAACCGGCTCTTAAGGAGGTACAAAATCACAAAAGACTGTTAACTGGTCAACAAATGCCTGGTCAACAAGCTGGCTCCCACAGATCTGATCTCCTGCAGAATAGAGACAAGGTAGATGCAGGTGCCCGGGCTGTAGTGCAGATCCCAACACCCCCACTGGATGATGTCCCTGCAAGTGGGAGAGGCGGAACCACCTACAGTGTGCAGTGAGGTACTAGAGCCAGCTGTTTTTTTTCAGCTTAAAGTGGATGTAAACCCCAAAAAAAAAAAAATTGATGTCATAATGTAGAGAATAAAAATTTCCTATCATCTGTGCCCAGTCTTGCCACACAGAGTTAATCCAGCGCTGAGCAATCCTCTTTTATTGCTCAGTGGAATACAACAGACTTCCAGATAAAAACCAAAGTCCTTCCTTGAGTGACAGGTTATTTACATATCTCGTGCACTAGCTTGCAGACATGTACAGCTTCTGTAAAAAGTGCACAATTCACACCCCCCTCCCCTCTCCTCCTCTCCTCTCCCTTCCAGCTCTCCCAGGATTGGCTGTCTTTCCTGTGTTTTGATTAAATGTTTTTAAAATATGGGGTGATACACAGTTCAATGTCATGAGGAAATGCTCCAGTGAACAGCCATCAGAATATACATAAAACTGTGCATGTCTGCAAGCTAGTGCACGAGATATGTAAATAACCTGTCACTCAAGCGAGGACTTTGGTCTTTATAGGAAAGTCTGTTTTATTTCACTAAACAATAAAAAGAGGATTGCTCAGCGCTGGATTAACTCTGTGTGCCAAGACTTGGCACAGATGATAGGAAATCTTATACTCTACATCAGGGGTCTCCAAACTTTCTGAACAGAGGGCCAGTTTACCGTCCCTCGGACTTTGGGCGGGCTGGACTGTGGCCATTGGGAGTAAAAAATGTCCCAACGTCAGTGGGAATAAACAATGCGCCATCTTTGGGAAGGATCGTGCTCCATCATTGGTGTCATTTGGTGAAATTGTGCCCCATTGTTGGTGTCATTGGGTAAGATTGTGCTTCTTTGTTGGTGGGAGGAGTTGTGCCCCATCATTGATGTCAGTGGGATGAATTCTGCCTCATTGTTGGTGTTAGTGGATGACATAGTGCCCCAAGGGCCTTATAAAAGCAAGCAAAGGGCCACATCTGGCCCCCGGGCCGCAGTTTGGAGACCGTTGCTCTACATTGTGACATCAAAAATAAAAACTGTGGGTTTACATCCACTTTAATACAGCCACGCAAGTAAGACATGTGGAGGTTGGTGGAACCTTTAAGGAGGGAGGGAGAAGATGGGGGCAGTGGGTTTCATGCAGAGATCAGAGCTGAAGGCTGCATTCACACTATAACGCCGCGTACGCAGCGTATTTTGCCGCGATTTGTAAACTGTTGACTAAATTGAGGTCTATGCCGAACGCCGTAAGCCGCCTGAAAAAAAGTGTCCCGGACTTGTTTTCAGGCGGCAGGCGTACGGGGGTTCGGCGTGAGATGTGAACCATCTCATAGACCTCAATGTAAATTCGCCCCTCCAGCGGCACGAGCGTCGCGCTTCAGGCGTATATACGCCTAGGTGTGAATGGTGATGAAGGGTGGTGAAAGTGAGATGTGGATGAGGGATGCAGAAGTAAGCAGCCGTGGGGCGAGGGTTGCCCCCTTTTCTTCAAACCCAAACACATTAGCAGCCTGGGACACCTTTGGGTGCACCAAGTAGAGTAGTAATGCCGTGCGCATAGCGTCAGTGGCTGTGGCCATATTGCTATTACTGACATCATCACCCCGCATTCCAGTGATCTCGAACCTGCCCCCAGACAGCCATCCACAGCTCCCAGATGGCAACAGGTTTTTGTGTGACTAGCTTGGTTACTTGGGGAGCCACAGCCCAGTCTGAATAATGTGTCCGGGTTTCAGTCTGCCTAAAACCCGGATACATGATTCAAAACCCTAACTGGTGAATCCCAGACAGGTGGCAACCCTATGTGGAGCAAGGATGAGCTCTGCACTCTGTATGCAGTGCACCACTGAACCCTGCACTCCGTGTGCAATGCACCCCCGAATTCTGCGCTTTGTATGCAATGCACCCCCGAATTCTGCATGCTGTAAGTAGTGCACCCCCAAACGCTGCACTCTCTATGCAGTGCACCAGTGAACTCTGCACTCTGTATGCAGTGCACCACTAAACCCTGCACTCTGTATGCAATGCACCACTGAACTCTGCACTCTGTATTAAGTGCACCACGAACCCTGCACTCTGTATGCAGTGCACCCCCAAACTCTGCACTCTGTATGCAGTGCACCACTGAAATCTGCACTCTGTATACAGTGAAACCCCGAACTCTGCACCCTGTGTGCAATGCACCCCTGAACTTTATGCTCTGTATGCAATGCACCCCCAAACTCTGCGCTCTGTATGCATTGCACCACTGAACCCTTCACTCTGTATGCAATGCACCCCCAAACCCTGCGCTCTGTATGCAATGCACTCCTGAACTCTGTATGCAGTGCACCACTAAACCCTGCACTCTGTATGCAATGCACCACGAACCCTGCACTCTGTATGCAGTGCACCCCCAAACTCTGCACTCTGTATGCAGTGCACCACTGAACTCTGCACTCTGTATGCAGTGCACCACTGAACTCTGTATGCAGTGCACCACTGAACTCTGCACTCTGTATGCAATGCACCCCCAAACCCTGCTCTCTGTATGCAATGCACCCCCAAAATCTGCACTCTGCATGCAGTGCACCACTGAACTCTGCACTCTGTATGCAGTGCACCCCTAAAATCTGTACACTGTGTGCAGTGCACCCCTAAAATCTGTACTCTGTGTGCAGTGCACCACTGAACTCTGCACTCTGTATGCAGTGCACCACTGAACTCTGCACTCTGTATGCAATGCACCCCCAAACTCTGCACTCGGTAGTAGCTCTTGCATCTCACTTTCTGTCTCCCCTAGTGTCCCCAACTTGTCTGGGGGGGCTGACCAGACTGGGTTTCCACCACAGCATGCCTCAGAATTGTCATAGATCTGGTACATGTGTTTCCAAAGCTTTAGCTTGCAAAGTTCCGCTGTTACCTGGCCTCATACATATTGTTACCTCTGTGGTCCTCTAAGTTTCGGCATCCCACTACTACTAAGATACTCCTGTTATCTTGTCTCCCTGTGAGCTCTCTACGCCACTGAAGTAAGTGTCTCTTGCTTGCATTCCATGTCCTGGTCAGACCAGTGCCATTCCTGTTAGTCCTGTACTCCTTGCTTTCCACAATCCAGGTCTTTGTGCTTCCCTATACCAGGTCAGCTGTAATCTGCATGGGTGCGCTCTCCACGCACACCACAATCCAACGTGCAGGCTGCATGGAGGGTCCAAACAAATATACAGTGAAACCTTGGAATACAAGCATAATCTGTTCCAGGAGAATGCTCGCAATCCAAAGCACTCGCATATCAAAGCGCGTTTGCCCATAGAAGTCAATGGAAACGAAAATAATTTGTTCCGCATTGACTTCAATGGCATGCAATACCGCATGTGGCCAGAGGTGGAGAGCCTTAAAAATGGCTAATCTCAGAAACCTTCGGAAAGGCTCAGAAACACCAGGGAACTGAGTATTTCCTAGTGATTCCGAGTGTTTCCAAACCGTTCCGAGTGTCACCAGCGGCCCCACACCTCTGGCCAAATGTGGTACTGCACACCCCATTAGCTTGAATTCTGCTCATTTTGTGAGACAACACTCGCAAACCGAATCAGAAAAAAAGAATTGCTCATCTTTCAAAATGCTCGTTAAACGAGTTACTCGTAAACCGAGGTTCCACTGTACATGTGGCGTTGGTACTGAAACAGACCCTATAGTACTAAAGCCCAAGTGGCCAGCCTAAAAAATAGTCTATTAATTCAGGGCCAGCCCTAGCAGGGAAGCAGAAGCAAAGTGTTAGAGGGGGGTGACCTCACAGGCTTGATCGTGACATGTTTCTTGGGCTGGTGCACCCTGGTGGTCGGAGGAATGCGTGTTCCTTTTTCAAGCTTGAAAAAGGAGCGTGCATTCCTCCCACCACCAGGGTGCGCCAGCCCAGAAACATGTCATGATCAAGCCTGTCAGGTCATGACCTCTAGCACTGCGATCCAGGAAGTGTTTCAAGCCTCTTCTCCAGCTCCCCACCACCATAATATCTTCCTGCCATCCAGGAGATCCCACAGCGTACCTTCTACTGACCAATGTGATGGATGCTCCACAGAGCGTTTACCCATCAATGTACACTTCCTTGTTTACCTAGATGTAAGTTACTATGGGCCAGATTCAGGTAGATGGGCGAATCTTTATTTTGGAGTAACGTTTGTCATTTACGTTACTCCGCCGAAACGTTATGATCAAGTACTGTTATTCACATAGCACTTGCTCCTAAAGTTGCGGCGGCGTAGCGAAAATGAGCCAGCGGAATTCAAATTGGGCGGGTAGGGGGCGTGTATTATTTAAACTAGGTGCGATCCCGCAGCGAACATACTGCGCATGCGTCGACTGTCAGTGCGCATGCTCCAAATTCTGTCAGTGAACGTCAATGACGTCAATCCCAATTCACGGACGTTTTTTACGCAAACGACGCTAAACTTTTTAAATTCGACGCGATGACGACGGCCATACTTAACATAGGATACTCCACCTAGGGGGCTGCTTTATCTTTACGCCGCGTATCGCTTACGGAAACGTCGGAAAGTCACTGCGTCGGGCCCACGTACGATCGTGAATTTCCGTCTCTCGCTGATTTACATATTCTTGGCGTTAATCAGCGGGAACGCCCCGAGCGCCCATTTTAAAATTGCAGTTCCGATACGACGGCGAAATACAATTACGCCGCTCGTATAGGAACTCCAACCCGGCGTTTCTTGTTTTCTGACTACAGAAAACAGATAAGCCGGCTCAAAGTGAGAGTTATGCTGGCGAATCACTGATACTCCAGCCTAACTCTACCTGAATCTGGCCCTATGTGTTTTTATTAATACACACTTCACAGTCTTATGCCTCGTACACGCGGTCGGAAATTCCGACAAGAAAAAAATAAAAATCCCATGTAAGCTTTTGGACAGAATTTCCGACCGTGTGTAGGCTCCTTTGGACTTTTGCTGTTGGAATTTACGCCAACAAAAGATCGGATTCTCTATTTTTCCGACTGAAAAAATTCCTAGCGGAAATTCCGATCGTCTGTATGCAATTTCGACGTGCCAAAAAAACACACATGATCCGAATCAAGCAGGAGAGCCGAACTGCCTATTGAACTTCATTAATCTCGGCTCGTTGTACGTCACCACGTTCTTGACGGTCGGAATTTCAGACAAGATTTTGTGTGTATGCAACACAAGTTTGAGCCAACATTCCGTCAGAAAAAAAAACATGGTTTTCTTGTCGGAATTTCCGATCGTGTGTACGGGGCATAACTCAGAGGCGCCTGCATTTGTTTTTTCTTGCATAGAGGGGGGTCCATGCTCCCAACATAAGAGAACCAGAGTAGTGGATTTATTGGCGTCCTTGGCATGTTGCTTGGGGCAGGCTTGTCCAAACTGCAATCCAATGAAGATCCTTTCTGGGACCCCTTTCCCTGCAGCTGTCCATAATCTCGAATCAACGAAAAATAAACTAACATAAAAAAACGTAAACGGAAAAAAAAGTGTTACGAAAATACTAAAGAGTACGAATACGATAACTAACGTCTTACGAAACTACGACTCATTACGAATCACGATAAACTAACAGAAACGAAACAGAAATAAACGAAAAAATTTGCTGTGCACATGTCTACCTGGCGGTCGCGATGTCCGCCGGGCACATGCGATTACCCGCAATCGCAGCAGAGCCATGGATCTGTGCGTGTAAACATACAGATCCACGTTGTGTCAGAGGTGAGGAGACCGATATTGTGTTCCCAGTACAGAGGAACACTAGGGTGACCATATGCCCGGGACAGTCCCACATTTTGCAGGTCTGTCCCGGGCACCTTCATTCCAGGACAATACAGTGTCCCAGAATGAAACTGACACAGCCACCCCCTGGACCAATCTAATGCCCCCAAAAATGGCTGCCACATCACCGCTTTACACACTGACAGTACTTGTCCTGGCTGGGAATGCCTGGAGGAGCACAGTCCCCCGCCCCCTGCTTGTGATTGGAGAAATCATAAATCCCGCCTCTTGTGTCTAATCACTGTGCTGTGATTCGTTACCGTACAAGCTAATTTTTGAGAAGGGAGGGTGTCCCTGAATGGTAGTTTGGAAATCTGGTCACCCTAAGGAACACTGATCAGTCTCCTCCCCTTGTGAGTCCCCTCCCCCTACAGTAAGACCCCATTCACACCTAAGCGTTTTGCAGCTTGAAGCCTGAAGCTACAAAACGCTGGAGGGGAAAAATCTATTCTTCTCTATGGAGATGGTTCACATTTTCCACTCCATAACGCCTGAAGCTAGAAGCTCTAAAACGCCTGAAGCTCAAACAAGTTCTGGGGACTTTTTTTAGGCAGATTTGGGCGTTTTTCGTTTTACATTGGTGACTTGTACAAAATCGCGGCAAAAAACGCTGCAAAAATCGTGGTAAAATTGCGTGACTTTCTGCCTGAAAACGCTATGCTCAGGTGTTAATGGGGCCTTAGAATCATTCATTAGGGAACATATTTAACCCCTTTAGCGCCCTCTAGTGTTAACCCCTTCCCTGACAGTCACATTTATACAGTAATTAGTGCAGTTTTATAGCACTGATCACTGTATAAATGTGAATGGTCCAAAAAATGTGTCAAAAGTGTCCGATATGTCCGTCGCAATGTCACGGTCACAATAAAAATTGCAGATCGTCACCATTAGTAACAAAATAGAAATAAATAAAAATGCAATAAAACTATCCCCTATTTGTAGATGCTATAACTTTTGCGCAAACCATTCAATAAACGCTTATGTGATTTATTTTTTTATTTTTTACCAAATATATGTAGAAGAATACGTATCGGCCTCAACTGAGGACATATATATATATATATATATTTTTTTTTTTGGGGGGGGGGGTATTTATTATAGCAAAAAGTAAAAAATATTTTTTTTTTTTTTATTATTCAAAATTGCAGCTCTATTTTTTTTTAATGCGCAAAAAATAAAAACCGCAGAGGTGATCAAATCCCACCAAAAGAAAGCTCTATTTGTGGGAAAAAAAATGACGTCAATTTTGTTTGGGAGCCACGTCGCACGACCGCGCAATTGTCAGTTAAAGCGACGCAGTGCCTAATCGCAAAAAGTGGCCCGGGCAGCCAAATGGCCCGGGCTTAAGTGGTTAAAAAGGATGTTTACATTCCTTGTAATAGGAATAAAACTGATTAAAAAAAATATTAAAAAGGACAGTGTAAAAAAAAAAAAAGTAAAAAAAAAAAAAATGAAGGCACCCCCATCCCTCCGTGCTCACTTTTTGATAGATTAAAAAGTGCATTTTATAAACAAGTATATAGATCGGGACAAATAAGGAGGAATGAGGGACAGTGTTCCAAATCAGGGACAGTCCCTCGAAATCAGGGACAACTTGGGAGCTATGAATAAGACGTGGCATGCAAATAAATAAATATTTCTTGGATTAGAAATTCAATCTGTTCTCAGGTGATGGCAATGGTGGGCGTTAATAGATGTACATTTCAGGATTGGGCATTAGCTTTTGCTGGACAGTGTGCTGGTCTACAAGAAAATGGCTGTCTGCTGGTCTACGAGAAAATGGCTGTCTGCTGGTCTACAAGAAAATGGCTGTCTGCTGGTCTACAAGAAAATGGCTGTCTGCTGGTCTACAAGAAAATGGCTGTCTGCTGGTCTACAAGAAAATGGCTGTCTGCTGGTCTACAAGAAAATGGCTGCCTGCTGGTCTACAACAAAATGGCCAATAAGAACCAATCACAAAAAAAAAAGCCTGCCTTTTACCCATGATGCTGAGTGCATCGGGGGGGATGGTCGCTATTGTTGCAGGAAGTGAATGGCACAGAGTTGGGAGCGATGGAGGAAAACTGCAGCAACCTGACAGAGAGGATATTACGGCTCACCCTGGAGATCATCTACCTGCTGACCGGGGAGGTGAGGAGGATTCTGGGAACGCAATTTTATTCCAGCAACAAGCGTCTAATGGACTTTTTTTGCCTGCTTTTTCTTTATTTGTGACATTAAGTGATAGACGCATTTCTATACGTAACTTCTTCGAACTCGAAGCTGGATGAGGTGTCATTTCTTTGTTTTTATAGCCGACAACAAGTTACAAGGCAAATTTGTACAGGATTTATTTTTACTGACAGCTGGAGAATTACATACATACAAGAGTTTTTCCTGACAAGCTGCTAAATCATCGCCGGTATGCATGCTTTATACAGATTTGGAAGCTGGGTATCTCAGAGAATAGGTGTAGGAACTCCCTCCTTTTGAGTAACCTCTTGTGTCCACCCCCTACCCACCTCCAAGCACCATTCATTAGTTTCACCCCCTACCCACCTCTGAGCACTATTCCTTGGTTCCACCCCCTACCAACCTCCGAGCACTATTCCTTGGTTCCACCCCCTACCCACCTCTGAGCACTATTTATTGGTTCTACCCCCTACCCACCTCCAAGCACCATTCATTAGTTTCACCCCCTACCCACCTCCGAGCACTATTCCTTGTTTCCACCCCTACCTACCTCCAAGCACTATTCCTTGGTTCTACTTGGTTCTTGCTTCTGAGTAACCTCTTGTATCCACCCCCTACCAATCTCCAAGCACTATTCCTTGGTTCCACCCCCTACCCACCTCTGAGCACTATTTCTTGGTTCTACCCCCTACCCACCTCCAAGCACTATTCATTAGTTTCACCCCCTACCCACCTCCGAGCACTATTCCTTGTTTCCACCCCTACCTACCTCCAAGCACTATTCCTTGGTTCTACCCCCTATCCACCTCCGAGCACCGTTCCTTGGTTCCACCCCCTACCCACCTTCGAGCACCATTACATACATTCAGAGCTGGAGGTGCCGTAACTGCGTTCCCCCGCATTCCTGCTGAAAAAAATCCCTGGTATTATTCGATGGCAAAATTGGTGAAATACGGGAAGTGACAGTAGCATCCCCTGCACGGTGATTGATGTTGTTATAGCAGAATAGTATCTAATACAAGGTGACTTCAAACAATTCAGAGGCTTATTTGCAAATAGGAGAAGAAATATCATTACCTCTGTTTAAATCCCAGCAAAGAGGGACAATAATGGCAGTAATGTCCCCTACACACGGTCGGAATTTCCAACAAGAAAAGTCTAATGTGAGCTTTTGGTCGGAAATCCTGACCGTGTGTATGCTCCATTGGAATTTTCTTGTCGGAATTTCCCCCAACCAAAATTTGCAAATTCCGATCGTCTGTGGCAATTCGGACGTGCAATATTCAGACGCACGCTCGGAAGCATTGAACTTAATTTTCATGGCTCGTCGTAGTGTTGTACGCAGTGCCGATCCTGACCTCCCTGGGGCCCTAAGCAAAATGACATGTCACATTAAAATTGAGAAGCGGGAGAGGGGGTGTTCTGCTGTCTGAAATTACATCTTACATTAAACATTAAAGTGAGAAGCAGGGGATGCTGACTTCTTACCTTCTTTTCTAGGGGCCGAAAATGACTTCTCACCAGGTGGGGCCTCTAGTAATTTGGGGGGGCCCTCCGCAGCTTTGCGGGGCCCTAAGCGGCTTGAATAGTGAGCCTATAGGGCAGATCGACCCTGGTTTTACGTCACCGCATTCTTGACTGTCGAAAGTTCAGAGAAATTTTGTGTGACCGTGTGTATGCAAGCCAAGCATGAGCGGAATTCTGTCGGGAAAAACATTCAAGGTTTTTCCGACGGAAATTCCGATCGTGTGTACGTGGCATAAGTCGTAAGTTCTTTTGTTGAGGAATATATATAGTGATTGCTAATCTCTCTCCACAGGATAACATAGTTGTGCAGAAGACATCGGGAGATGGACAGAACCCCATTATGGTTCCTCTACGTTCCATACTGGTTCCAGAAAGAAACAATGAGCAGAAGATTCTAGAAGTCACCAAGAAGATCATTGACCTCCTGATGGAAGAGGTGAGCGGTGCCGGGAATTCTGGGACATTATCCAGTAACAGACAAGGGATGTGTCTGGATGGTGACTGTATAATTGTGTGTGCCAGGTTCCTATGAAGCAGTGGTTCTCAACCTGGGGGGTCTTATGATAATTTGCCAGGGGTCACCGAATCCTGGGCTGTTCCTGAAGCCCGCACCGCTCTCCCAGCCTTTTTGGGGCCACCCATCAGAGCTGTCCATGGAGCCTGTGGCGTGACAGCTGGGCTGTTCCTGGAGCTCGCAGCCACCCACTCAGCCTCTTCGCATGCACCCATTCAGTGTACAGCATGGCTGGGGAGGGGGCAGAGACAAGAGGTCAGCTGACTGGTGAGGAATGTGATGTGGGAGGGGCTGGAGGAGACCCTATCTCCTGATTTCGGCATAGGTGTCACTGCGGGACACCACAAAGTCAGAGACACAGTGATTATCACTACCTGTAATTATAGTTGCCATTAAAGCCTTGTACAGACGGTCGGATTCCGTCGGAAAGAAAGAGAACAGGCTCTCTATCCAAGTTCCGTCGGACTTCTGACAAAAAAAAAATCTGATGAAGGCTCCACATGGCCGGACTTTCCGAGGAAAAAAAGCCTGTCTGACTTTTTTTCTCAAAGTCCGGCCGTGTGTACGAGGCATTAAAGGACTCAGGTAGCGCTAAATGTCCATGGGTTAGGGGAGCATATTGTCTTGCCTTGGGTGCTGATAACCCACCCTACGAAAATAATTTTACTCTTAGGTGTCCCCACAACTTGGAAAAATGTATCAAGGGGTCATAGCACTAGAAGGTTGAGAACCACTGCTATAAGGTGTCTCCTTGGAAGAGTAGAGGGATTTATACTACTTTGTTTTACATTTTATACTCAGAACGGAAAATGGAAAAATGTTAGCATTAGTATCAAAGAAGAATCTAAAGAGGAGGATGATGAGTATGGTGTGATAAAGGAGCCTTCTGAAGGACACAAGGATCTCTACAAGGACGTCATGATGGAGGATCACCCACCCCTCACATCACTGGGTAAGAGGAGACTTTATTGTAAAGGAGAGAGCAGTACGGAGGCTCCACCTAGATCCCCCATCATCTGATAAACACATAGAAACAATGTACAGTAAAATCTCCCAGACTCTTTGCCAATAGATGTCCCCAGTTAAATGAACGATCAAGAGGTCCCCATATAATAACAGAAGGCTAACATAGAGTAAATGCTTAGTTTTATTAAATTTAAAAGACAAGATTGCACTTAAAAAAGCATATAGAATATTCAAGCCGGCCGGATCTCGATAGCAGCTCGTTGCTTCCGGGACCTGCGCATACGCGGTGACGTCGGCACGCTGCTCCTCCCTACATGTTTTGTTGCACTTGGCGTTGTCCCGACTCGACTATTTTATATGCTATTTTAATCTACGGAATTGTAAGTGCAATCTTGTCTTTTAAATGTAATAAAAATAAGGATTTACACTATGTAACCCTTCTGTTATTTCATGGGGACCTCTTCAGCGTTCATTTAACTGAGGATATCTATTGGCGAAGAGTCTGGGAGATTTGCCGCTAAACACAGAGACCCGAGGCTGGGTAACAAGCCACAGGTGCTTTTGATCTTCTATAATAAGAGATCAATTCAAGCTGGTAAGCGGCAGTAAGTGTAGAGGTGGAGGATCTTTTCTATCATACCTTCTCACTTCTTCTTTGGTGTCTATCTGACTTTTTAAATCGGATTTTCCGATCGTGTCTACCCCTATCGGAAATTCTGATGAATTCTATTGGAGTTTAGATATAGAACATGTTACATTTTCAGTCAGTGTGTGTGTTTCCTACAGATGGATCCAGTAATGGGAACCCATCAGAGAGATGTCCCCATCCTCTGTATTCCCGAGACTCCACACAGGAAGATCACACCATCCCTCACCATCATCAGGTAGACTATCAAAAATCATTGATAACTACATAATGATCTGTACGTTACCTGAATTTTTTTAATATTAATTTTTACATTTATATTCAGGGTAATTTTAATATTACTATAAAAAAAGAAGAGGAGGAAAGTTTGATGGAGGAGATGGCATATTTAGAAGGACACAAGGATCTCTACAAGGACATCATGATGGAGGATCAGCTGTTTCTCACATCACCCGGTAAGAGCAGACAATATTGTAAAGGAGAGAGCAGTACGGAGGGTCCACCTAGATCCCCCATCATCTGACTCCATGATCTGACCGCCCTTACGCGTTACGTCCAATCAAGCATTTATTGTCCCTTGTTTATTAAGAGGTCTATAAGCAGTGCTTTGTATTCAGTCAGTGTGTGTGTTTCTGACAGATGGATCCAGTAATGGGAACCCACCAGAGAGATATCTCCATCCTCAATATTTACGGGATTCTACACAGGAGGATCACAACATCCCTTACCATCATCAGGTAGTTTGAGCTCAACATGTCAAAATAAACATAACTCTAAACTGTATTAGATTATAGTATTTTATGTAGTCTCAGGATAATAACGCTTACAATTATTTTGTGATTATAGAGGGAGGAAGTAATTGATATGAAAATCGAAGTTAAAGAGGAAGAAGAGATGTATGTGATAGATGATCAGCTGTCTATGAAGGAAGCTGAAATGAAGCTGACAATACCAAAGGAGGAATCTTGTCTAGATATTAGCACAGGTAAGTACGTAAAATACAGAACTTCATATATAGCAATAACTCCTGAAAGAGTTGAACATCATATTTTTATTTCACATACATTTTTCCACATTTCCATGAAAGGTTCATCTCCATTCCTGAATATAACGTCATGTTCCCAACAAATGAGGAGGAGATACTGTACACCATGTGAAAGGTCCATCTCCATTCCTCAATATAACGTCATGTTCCCAACAAATGAGGAGGAGATACTGTACATCATATGAAAGGTCCATCTTCATTCCTCAATATAATGTCATGTTCCCAACCAGTGGCGTCGCTAGGGGGTGGCTATTGGGGCTTTGGCCCGAGTCTCTTACCAGGTGGGTGCAGTATGTCCCGATCCAGAATGCAGGGGACAGGAGTGAACTGAGCCATGGTAGCACTCAGGGGACAGGCTCTCTGGGGACGGTGATGTAAGGAAGGGGCTCTCTGTAGACCCTGATGTATCGGGTGGTTCTCTGGGGACCCTGGTGTATCAGTAGGTTCTCTGGGGACCCTGATGTAAGGAAGAGGCTCTCTGGGAACCCATATATATATATATATATATATATATATACACACACACGTATATTATATACATGTGTATGCCCGCCCAATCGTGGAGGTGATACTATACTACTATACACCATATGAAAGCTCCATCTCCATTCCTCAATTTAACATCATGTACCCAACAAATGAGGAGGAGATACTGTACACCATATGAAAGGTCCATCTCCATTCCTCAATATAACGTCATGTTCCCAACAAATGAGGAGGAGATACTGTACACCATATGAAAGGTCCATCTCCATTCCTCAATATAACGTCATGTTTCCAACAAATGATGTTAAATAACTTTTTTTTCAACAGGAGAATCCAGTGGCTGGAATACCCCAGAGGAACATCTTATTTTATCTGCACATTTTAACAAAGACAATAATGACATGGTGCAATATTCTCCAGGAGTAAGCATCACTACCCAAAATATACAACACAAACTTAATCACATGGTAAGATCAATAGATCGGTTCGAGGAGTCCAAAGATAAGTCAAATTATATTATCCCAAATGTCCAATCAAACTTTCACAGTGCAGATAAATCACCAAATCCTTCTAGTTCTGAGGGATCATCTCCCCATTTTTTGTATCCTCTTCAGGATTGTGAACAATCATTCATAAAAAAAACACGATCCAGTTGTAAATCAGAAAACTGACAACAGTGAAAAACCTTTTTCGTGTTCCGAGTGTGATAAATGCTTTATAAAGAAATCCAATCTCATAGAACACCAGAGAATCCACACCGGGGAAAGGCCCTTCTTGTGTACTGAATGCGGAAAGTCATTCATGCTGAAAACACGACTTAAATCTCACCAGAGAGTCCACACCGGTGAAAAGCCCTTTTCCTGCTCCGAGTGTGGAAAGGGCTTCTCCAGTAAAGGAAACCGAGATAACCACATGAGAATGCACACCGGCGAGAAGCCGTTTTCCTGTCTGGAATGCGGCAGCTGTTTTGCACAAAAAGTGGCACTAATTCTCCACCAGAGAACACACAACGCCCAAGGCGACTGTCTTGATCAGCATGCGGAACCTCATGAAAATAAAGCTTCACCGTCATGCTCTGAGTGTGGGAAGTCATTTGAGAAGAAATCTGAACAACACGTCCATCAGAAGGGTCCCACCAGTAAGGAGACCTTCCCTTGCCCTGACTGCGAAAAATCATTCAAAAGAAAATGTGATCTGATTGCACACCAGAAAATTCACACCGGAGAACCGCCTTTTTTGTGTTGTCAGAAGTCCTTTAAAGACAGTTGGGAACTAGTTCGACATCAGAGGATCCACACCGGGGAAAAGCCCTTCTCCTGTTCTGAGTGTGGAAAATCTTTTGCACAGAAGTCGCAACTAAATGCACATCGGATAGTCCACACCGGCGAGAAGCCCTTCTCCTGCTCCGAGTGCGGCAAATGCTTCCCCAGTAAAGGAAACCGCGACAAACACATGAGACTCCACACCGGTGAGAAGCCATTTTCCTGTTCGGATTGTGGCAAATGTTTTGCACAGAAAGTGACTCTAATTCTCCACCAGAGAACGCACACCAGTGAAGACCACCGAGATATTGATGGTGGAGATTCTTAGGCTGACGCTGTTTTGCCGGGTACACACAATCTAAAATTCCGACAAGAAAAGTCCGATGTGAGCTTTTTGTCAGAAATTCCGACCGTGTGTAGGCTCCTTCGGACTTTTGCTGTCGGAATTTCCTCCAACAAAAGATTGAGAGCAGGTTCTCAAATTTTCCGACGGAAATTCCGCTCGTCTGTCTGCAATTCCGATGTGCAAAAAAAACACACATGCTCAGAATAAAGCAGAAAAGCCGCACTCCTATTGAATTTCATCTATCTCGGATTTTCGTACATCTTGTAAGTCACCACTTTCTTCGACAAATTTATGTGACCGTGTGTATGCAGCACAAGTTTGAGCCAACATTCCGTCACAAAAAAATCCAAGTTTTTCTTGTTGGAATTTCCGATCGTGTGTACACGTCTTTAGTCCGTAGAACAATTGTTACGTAAAGGTGGGGCAGTCTGATCAAATAAGCCAGCCCATATGGAATATTTTAGTATTATTGCTGTGGTTTGACCTCTGTTTTCAGTTCATTACTAACAATAAATTAATTTTTAGATTTTATAGTTTCTTATTCATCTTCATGTTGCTCATGTTTGTTCAGACTCAGTTTTTACCCTTCTCCATTCTGGGGTTATTCCTTTCTTCTTCTTTTTTTTGTCAGGCAGACAAGAATTGAAGGGAAATCTCTACAACAAAGAAATGGGTATCCATAAAACTGTTTATTCTGATTCCGATTGTTATGAATGCATTATCCCTCATGAGACATCTATGCCTGGCCTGTATAAGATATAATCACTGAGGACAATCCTCATCAGATAGTTTGAACTCACCAAAACCATTTCCATCCACAGAGGTGCTTTTATTCCGAAACATCGGGTTACAGCAGATGACAGGATACAACAGATGAATAGGTTGTGGTACTTATGCAGTCAAAAGATGACATTCTCTGTAGCTTACTATGCAGAATACATGTGCCCATGTTACATGTGGCCTCTTAGTTGCATCCATGATACAGGAAATACAATCACAGGAAGAAGGGGTGGAGCATTACATACAAAGGAAGTGTGTCATAACATCAGGGAAAAGACATGTAAAAAACAAGTACAGTACATTACCATAAAAGGTCACTGGATAGCAGCATGTGAACAAAATATAAACGTCCATAGAAAAATGGTTCAGGGAAACAATCTATATAATACTAGGGTTTCTTTTCAGGGTGTAGAGACACCCCGAGTTTGAAAGGGGTTAAAGTCGTTTAGGACATTCCATTTCCGAACAGAAAGGCAGCTATTGAACACTCCAACCAGCCGAACCAGAAACCCATCCGAATAATTCTCCCCCCAAAACCAAGACGAGGCTCTGTGTTGAGGACCAAGCAGGAAGGAATCTTTATTGAAAGCAATACAAGTTTTATAAATAGTCAAAAGAGGAGGTGTTTACCTCCTACTCATATTACTCGCCCAGAGGCGATTCAGTTCGCATGTGCCGCGCTATACAAGTTTTCATTCATTCATTCATTCAAATACACCTGTTACTAGAAACCTAATTAACATGAGCGTATTAACTAATTTGACAGCCTAGTTCACTCAGAGACACGACCTTTAGGCCAGACTTGCCATCTTGTAGCTCAGAAGACACAATCAACAATATCACAAATCAACACAGAACTCCTTCACACAATCGCAGAGGTAATTAACACAAACAACAATGGGGATCTAATGACTCTTACATTGAACTTCCTGGAATGCCCATATTAGGAGTTATACTTCTTGGTCATAGCCCTCACAGTGTACAGGGGATAAAATCTTCATATTTCTTGAGAGATATTGTTAATGAATATTACTGTCCCATTTGAAGTGATCCAATCATATTCTCAGGGTTCATTATTTTCTTGCTCACCCTGTGCCCCTAATAGATATAGGGCGACTTAGACATAAGAGGTGCATGGGGAGCTGAAACAATGGTATCCCATACTTTCCAAGGGATTCTGGGTTCCACGGGCCCTCCCGTCACACAGGATAGGGCTTTTATTGCAGCCCTTCTGGAAAATAACGCTAGGTCTTATTTTCGGGTAGGTCTTATTTTCAGGGAAACACGGTAGAAGCAGGTTGCAGGCACGGTTGACGTAGATCACTAAAGCAGGAAATGGGCAACGAGTGTAACAACAGGAGCCTGGCCGAAATACTTGGACATCCTCCAAACTCATCTTTAACAAGAAATCCAAACTCCTGCTTTTTTTAATCCAGTGAACTCCAAGTTATGCCCTGCCGTGCAGCTTCAGTGACCTGACTAATAGTTCATTAGAGTACAAAAAAGTGTAAGTTTGGAAATTGGGTCAGAGATAAGTCAGACAAATGCCTTAGCTCATCTCTACAGGAGAGGCTGAAGGTACTGAGGGATGCTGGGGTCAATGTGAGAAGACACTGGGGGATCACAAGTGAGGCCACTAAGGAATGCAGGGGGTCAGGCTGCTAGTGTTTGAAGGTGTTGCTCAAACACTGAGGAAGCCACACTCTTGCCCTTAAGACAGTATCGCCTCCATATTTGAAGGGTAGAGGATTTGTGCTAGGAAGGCTGATTCGTTTGGAGGGGGCATTTGTGCTGAGAGAGGGAAATCAGCCGGGGCATGATTTCACAGTCCCGGTGACTATGCCCCCCCTATATAAATCAGTGCGCACTGCACACACGGCATTACAGCGGGCGAGAGCGTTGTGTCAACATTGGGACAAGAGAAGAGGGAAGAAGACAATGGGGAAGACTGGGCCACCGCTAGTAAAAGAGCTGGAAGAAGATAGCGGAGGAGCCCGGCAGCAGGCAGAAAGCACCAAAGAGCGCGGAGAAAGCACCGGAGAGTGGGAGAAGAGCTTGGACAGTCGGAAGAGACCCCCGAAGTTGGAAGAAGACCCACCGAAGTCGGAAGACCACCGAAGTCGGAAGACCACCGAAGTCGGAAGAAGACCACCAGAGCTGCCTAATAAATGACTTTGAAAACCTGTGTAGTGTGTTTTTTTTTCTTGGCACTTTTCCTCCAGGTGAATGGGTAGGGGTACGATGTACCCTATACTTATTCACATAGGGTGGGGGGCCAGATTCCGATAAGCCCCCCGCCTAAAAACCCTGACAACCAACAGCCAGGGTTGTTGGGAAAAGGCCCTTGTCCTCATCAACATGGGGACAGGGTGCTTTGGGGGGGGGGGGGGGGGGTCGCAGGGTCCAAAGCATGCACCCTCCCATATTGAGGGCAAGCGGCCTGGTACAGTTCAGGAGGGGGGGCGCTTGCTCGTCCCCACCGCCTTTCCTGACCGGCCGGGCTGCGTGCTCAGATAAGGGTCTGGTATGGATATTGGGGGGACCTCCACGCCATTTTTTTGGGCATAGGGGTTTCCCTTTAAAACCATACCAGAACCAAGGGCCTGGTATGCTCCTGGAGGGGGAACCCATGTTGTTTTTTTATTTAAAATTCGGTGTGAAGTTCCCCCTCAAGATCATTCGCATGCCAAAGTCGGATCATGCAAGACGGCGTTCCGACCTTGATCCGACTTCAATGATATTCAATGGGCTGAAGTAGGATCAAAGTCAGACCAAAGTAGTACAGGGAGCATTTTCAAAGTCGGACCAGTTAAGACGGTGCCCATAGGGAAACATACATTTTCACACATCATGCGTCATGAGCTCCCAATGTCGGAGCGTTTGTCGGACCACTGTGAACCGGGCCCCAAAAGGAAACAGAGATAAAAACCTCTTTACCAGATGGGGAGCAGAGATATCAGAGGACCGGACCCACCGCCTTCCTTTGGGAAGGAAGCCCTTTAAATCTATTAGGTAAGAGTTTTGGAGTAAGGACACTGTTGGCATACAACTAGAGGACCATGTCACGTGTGTTGGAAATTCATCCAGCTCCCATCAGGTGGCAATTTGTGGTGGATTTCATGAATAGAGGTCCTCAGGGTTGAGCATTTTTTTTTACAATGAACAGTGTGTTTTTTCAGGTCTGCTGGGCTACAACAAAATAGTCGAAAAGAAGCAAATCACAAAGAAGCCTGTCTTTTATTCATGATGCTGAGCATTGAGGGGGATGGGCACTATTGTTGCAGGAAGTGAATGGAACAGAGTTGGGACTCGGGAGCGATGGAGGCAAACTGCACTGACATGACGGAGAGGATATTACGGCTCGCCCTGGAGATCATCTACTTGCTGACCGGGGAGGTGAGGAGGAGCTTTCTTCTTAGTGATTATCATGCCATGAGCTGTAGATACAAAAATGAATAGCAGGGGGTTCCTGACCCTGAGGCAGGAAAGTTATTTCATGTTTTCTCCATGTTAAAAAGTTTGAGAATGGCTTCTCTAGGTAGTCAGTCAGGATAAGCTTCTGGGGGCAGCCATGTTGTTGTAGCTCAAATATGAGGACATGTTGGCATACAACCAAATTAACATGTCACCTTCATCCTGTTTTTGGCTGATGGCAATATTTGGTGGGTTTTAATAGAAGTCCTCAGGTTTGAGCAATATTTCATGATGAACTGCGTGTTCCTTCCCTGCTGGGCTACAACAAAATGGCCGAAAATAAATATCACAGAAGAGCTTTCCTTTTACCCATGATGCTGAGCAGTGGGGGGAGGGGTATGGGCACTATTGTTGCAGGACGTGAATGGCACAGAGTTGGGAGCGATGGAGGAAAACTGCAGCAACCTGACGGAGAGGATATTACGGCTCACCCTGGAGATCATCTACCTGCTGACCGGGGAGGTGAGGAGGATTCTGGGAGCGCGTTTTTTTTTTTTATAAATCACCGCAAAGTGTCAATGGACAGATTTTTTGGTGACTATTTTTAATTGTAACAACTTTTTTGGACAGTTGGATGAAATAAATTTTTTTACCAAAAAGTTACAAAACAAAATTTTCCAGAATTTGTGTTACGGACCGCTGGATAGTTTCTTAAGATCTTTTTATTTGATGACAAAGAATCGGCTAAATCGTCAGGGTGTGCTTTCTTTTTCTTGAATTTTCTTTTTCTTGTATTTTCTTTTTCCGGAATTTTCTTTTCTTGAAATTTGGGACTTTTGGTTTGCTGGTAATCCTGTTTAGCCCAGAAGTACAGTGGTGAGCACTTCTGCCTCACAGCACTATTGTTGTTGGTTCAAATCCCAAACCACGACGTTACTTTCCATGTTCTGCTTGTGCCTCTGTTGGTTTTCTTTGGATATTCTGGTTTCCTCCCACACTCCTGTGTTGTTGTTTTTTTGGGATATTTACAGTATGTAAATTTTCGGTGCTACCGTATATACTCGCCGAGGCACCTAATTTTACCACAAAAAAATGGGAAAACGTATTGACTCGAGTATAAGCCTAGGGTGTCCATATGCATGCCTCACTGTGCCCATGCCTCACTTTGCCTCACTGTGTCCATGCCTCACTTTGCCTCACTGTGTCCATGCCTCACTTTGCCTCACTGTGCCCATGCCTCACTTTGCCTCACTGTGCCCATGCCTCACTGTGCCCATGCCTCACTTTGCCTCACTGTGTCCATGCCTCACTTTGCCTCACTGTGCCCATGCCTCACTTTGCCTCACTGTGCCCATGCCTCACTTTGCCTCACTGTGCCCATGCCTCACTGTGCCCATGCCTCACTTGTCCTCACTCTGCCCATGCCTCACTGTGCCCATGCCTCACTTGTCCTCACTCTGTCCATGCCTCACTGTGCCCATGCCTCACTTGTCCTCACTCTGTCCATGCCTCACTGTGCCCATGCCTCACTTTGCCTCACTCTGTCCATGCCTCACTGTGCCCATGCCTCACTTTGCCTCACTGTGTCCATGCCTCACTTTGCCTCACTGTGTCCATGCCTCACTTTGCCTCACTGTGCCCATGCCTCACTTTGCCTCACTGTGCCCATGCCTCACTTTGCCTCACTGTGTCCATGCCTCACTGTGCCTCACTGTGCCCATGCCTCACTTTGCCTCACTGTGCCCATGCCTCACTTGTCCTCACTGTGCCCATGCCTCACTGTGCCCATGCCTCACTGTGTCCATGCCTCACTGTGTCCATGCCTCACTGTGCCCATGCCTCATTGTGTCCATGCCTCACTGTGCCCATGCCTCACTGTGTCCATGACTAGTCTGACTTTTAACATGGGTGCCTATGGAAGGGGTGCCCATTTTGAGAAATTGGTGCTCCCCGGTCATAGGTCCCCCAGACAACAAACTTTGCACACTTATAGAGGAAGACTGGGGCTACATGTGTGCCAAGTTCCAGGGGATCTATGGCTGGCCGGTACCGGGTCCCCAAAGTCCGGGAGATCAAGCGCAAAAAGGTGACTCGAGTATAAGCCTAGGATGTCCATCTGCATGCCTCACTGTCTCCATGACTAGCCTGACGTTTAACATGGGAGTCTATGGAAGAGGTGCCCATTTTGAAAAATCGGTGCTCCCCGGCTGTAGGTCCCCCAAACAACAAACTTTGTACACTTGTAGAGGAGAAATTGGGCTACATGTGTGCCAAGTTCCAGGTCCAGGGGACCTACGACCGACCAGTACCGGGTCCCCAAAATCACTGGAGAAATTACAGTTTATCATGGGAATCTATGGAAGGGGTGCCCGGCTTTGGAAAATCGGTGCTCGCCGGCCGTAGGTCCCCCAGACAGCAAACCTTGTAGAGGAGAAATTCGGCTATATGTGTGCCAAGTTTGAGTTCCAGGGGACCTACGGCCCTCCGGTACCGGGTCCCCAAAGTCCGGGAGATCAGACACAAAAAGGTGATTCGAGTATAAGCTGAGGGGGCATTTTTATCACAAAAAAAGCTCCAATCATCTCACCACTGGACAATGAGGTCACTGTACTCCAATGGCCTCCCCACATTCACCACATCTCATCCAATAGAGCACCTTTGGGATGTGGTGGAACGGGAGATTCGCACCATGGATGTGCAGCCGCCAAATCTGCAGCAACTGTGTGATGCCATCATGTCACTATGAAGCAAAATCTCTGAGGAACGTTTCCAACACCTCGTTGAATCTATGCCACCAAGAATGAAGGCAAAAGGGGGTCCAACCCGGTACTAGCAAGGTGTATCTTATAAAGTGTCTGGTGAGTGTGTACCTTTTAACCACTTGCTGACCAGGCCTTTTTCTGAGGTTTGTTGCTTACAAGTTAAAATCATTATTTGCTAGACAATTACTTAGAACCCCTAAACATTATATATATATTTTTAGCAGAGACCCTAGAGAATCATTTTTTTTATGTCGCACACTTTTTGCACATCGGTTTTTCAATTTCAATTTTTTGGGGAAAAATACACTTTAATGAATAAAAAAAATAAAATAATAAATAACCTCATTTTTATGTATAATATGAAAAACGCGGAGTAAATAGATACCCAACGTGTCACGCTTTAAAATTGCGAGGTTGTGGAACGGCGCCAAACTACAGTACTTAAAAAGCAACATTATTTGAATGTCTACAGGTTACTAGTTTAGAGTTACAGAGGAGGTCTTGGGCTAGAATTATTGCTCTCGCTCTGATGATCGCGGCGATACCTTACATGTGTGGTGCAAACACCATTTTGCGTATGTGGGCGTGACCTACGAATGCGTTAACTACGGCACACGAGCATGCAGGGACAGAAGTTCTTGACTTATTTTAATTTTTTTTACATATTTGTTATATATATATATTTTTTTTTACACAATCCTTTAAAATAAATTCATATTTTTTTTAACCACTTCCATACTAGGCACTTCCCCTCCTTCCTGCCCAGGACAATTTTTAGCATTCAGCGCTGTCACATTTTGAATGACAATTGCGCGTTCATGCTACGTGGCACCCAAACTAAATTTCTATCATTTTCTTCCCACAAATAGAGCTTTCTTTTGGCAGTACTTGATCACCTCTGGGGTTTTTGGTTTTTACGCTATAAACGAAAAAAGACAGACAGTTTAACTAAAAAAAAAACTGATGCGCACTGACAGGCAGCACTGATAGATGCCACTTATGGGCACTCATAGGCCGCACTCATAGACACTGATAGGTGGCACTGATGGCCACTGATTGGTGGCACTGGATAGGCAGCATTGATCATGAGGCGCTACTGACAGGCATTACTGAGTGGCACGTTGATGGGGCACTGACAGGCATTTCTGAATGACACTGTTGTGAGCACTGATGGGCATTTAATAGGGGACAGGCTGGCAGGTGTTTGGCACTGATTGGCACATTTTGATGGGGGCTGTGCTGATAATCAATGTGCTGATTATAAGCACAGACCTCCCTCTGATAGGGAAAGCCGCTGATCGGCTCTTCCTGTCAGCGCGAACCGAGGAAAGACGTTTACCGGCACTTCCTGGTTCACGCAATGATCAGCTGTGATTGGTCACAGCTGATCATGTGGTAAGAAGCCTCTGTCTGTCTGTGGTAAGAAGCCTCTGTCTAACGCTCCGTGACGCGATCACGGGACACCGGCCAACATCAGGTCTGCGGGTCCCGCGGGCACAATCTTGTACTTGTACGTTGCTTTGCCTGCCCGTGCCATTCTGCCGACGTATATCTATGTGAGGCAAATGGCAAGTGGCTAACATAAAACGTATATATATATAGTTAGGCGGTCAGCAAGTTAAAAAACCCACAACAGTAAAATCAGTCAGTATATGCAGTAAAACATGCTTGTTATACTCACTGTGGAACCTAAGGGGTTAATCCTCCACATTGTGCAAAAAGGGTGTTTGTCTCCTCTGACCCTCCCCTTTTTCCACTCTTCAATCCATCTCCTGAGAGAACAGAGCTTTGGTGGCACTCTGCACATGCTCAGTTTGGTGTGTAATGCAGGAGGTTTTTTTTTCTTGGGAGGGGAGTGCATGTGATCAGCACAGCGCCAATCAGCACTGTCTAGACAGAAGGTCAGGGGTCCGGCGGTCTCATAGGACAGTCAGATGAGAATGAAAACTCCTCCTTCAAGCTTTAACCAGACACTGATAAAAGCCACAAGACTGCTATATACTGCTGATGAGAAAATGTATTTTGCAGTTTATTTTTACTAAAATTATTTCATTTCTATGTTCTGTGTATTGTGGGAGACCAGATATAGTGAATGCAGAATCCTGGGTTTAGTAGCACTTTAATTAATAAATAAAATACAGTATCATTACTTGTGAAACGGAGATTCCATCGAGCAATTCATAATAAAGAAGGACGTTAATGGCAGCAAGTTCTTTTGTTGGGAAATGTATATAGTAATTGCTGATCTCCCTCCACAGGATAACATAGTTGTGAAGAAGACATCAGGAGATGGACAGAACTCCATTATGGTTCCTCTACTTTCCTTACTGGTTCCAGAAAGAAACAATGAAAAGAAGATCCTAGAAGTCACCAAGAAGATCATTGATCTGCTGACAGGAGAGGTGAGCGGTGCCGGGAATTCTGGGACATTATCCAGTAACAGACAAGAGATGTGTCTGGATGGTGACTGTATCATTGTGTGTGTGTCAGGTTCCCCTAAGGCTCCATACATACTGTACAGGCCTATCTGCACACCCAGGATACCTCGGTGTTGTGTACAGCCATCCATTGAGTGTCTGTACGCGGCACATGCCAGTACTTACAGACACCCGCATATAGAGGGACTCCCTGAACACTGTCTTTTTTTGCATTGGGATAGTACAGAATGTACATAGCCTTTACATGACTGCTGGCGTAAACTCACACACAGCTGCGCACCCACCCATTCACATCTATGAATGCATGGGTGTCACTGCCACTGAATCCCTTGAGCTCCTCCAATCTTTATGGTGGTATATTCCTCAAGCGTCACACATGCTTCTTTTCTAGGTCCCTAGCTTGGCACTCCCGATACTTCTCAATTTTCACCCCTGCTGGCCTGCTCGGGCCCTGGCTTGACACATAAGGCTACTCTGCAAGCGTCATCTCTGCTGGTTGGGTCCCTGACGTGATCACTGCCTGAAGTTTTCCGATTCTCCATCGTGCCCATTCGGGGAGAATACTGCTCCGGTACTTGCTTCAGTTAATCACTGTGGTCCCTGGTAATAAGGTGGTTGGTCCCTTAGTAGCGACAGCTTCCCCTCTACCTCCGACCACGACAGATTCTCCGGCCGGCAGAACCGTCACTTCTGGTTGGACTGCAAGCCGCAATCCCAACCCTACGCTGCTCTCTTGCTTCTGGATAGGCCCTCAGACAGCCTAGCAGCCAGAGGCTCACGGGATAGGCCCAAACTCTGCCCCAGCAGCCCGGGGCACACAACACACATCCTCCCATACAGCCGTCCAGGTGGCACAGAACATAGATCACCTGACTCGACCCGAATATATAGGTTCTCCCAGCAGGCCCAGGGGTTCAAGAAAACCCCTGTCCATTGGCTGAGATACCCTATATACCCATAGCCTGGGAAACCATCAAGATTTATACATTGAAGAGTAAAAGCATTATTAATACTTTGTTTTACATTTATATTCAGAGTGAAAAATTGAACAATTTTAATGTTGGTATCAAAGAAGAAATAAAAGAAGAAGAAGAGGAGGAGGGTGATGTGATGATAGAGTGGGAATATTTAGAAGGACACAAGGATCTCTACAAGGACGTCATGATGGAGGATCAGCCGCCCCTCACATCACCGGGTAAGAGGAGACTTTATTGTAAAGGAGAGAGCAGTACGGAGGCACCACCTAGATCCCCCATCATCTGACTCTATGATCTGACCGCCCTTACGCGTTACGTCCAATCAAGCATTTATTGAACCTTGTTTATTAGGAGGTCTATAAGCAGTGCTTTGTATTCAGTCAGTGTGTGTGTTTCCTACAGATGGATCCAGTAATGGGAACCCACCAGAGAGATGTCCCAGTCCTCTGTATTCCTGGGATTCCACACAGGAAGATCACACCATCCCCCACCATCATCAGGTAGGTGGGACCAAGGATGTCAGATTCAAACCTGTCTCTACACTGTATTACATTATATTCTTCTCCAGATAGTTGTGCTCATAATAATTTTGTATATCTAGGCAGAAAAAGTGATGGGTATAAAAATTGAGGTTAAAGAGGAAGAAGAGATGTATGAGATAGATGATCAGCTGTCTATAAATAAAGGTAAATTAATGGTGACGATGACCATGGAGGAATCCTCTCTAGATGTCAGCACAGGTAGGTATTATATACAGAAAACACAACACTTTTCATTTTTATTTTATGAGAACTTTTTATTAAGTTCAGGTATGCAGAACTAAAAACTGATAAAAAAAATCTGCAAACCGTCAACAGGGTGTGCTGTTTGTTGAAAGAATAAAATTAGCTTGTTGGAGATACTGTACACCATATGAAAGGTCCATCTCTATTCCTCAATATAATGTCATGTTCCCAACAAATGAGGAGGAGATACTGTACATCATATGAAAGGTCCATCTCCGTTCCTCAATATAACGTCATGTTCCCAACAAGTGAGGAGGAGATACTGTACATCATATGAAAGGTCCATCTCCGTTCCTCAATATAACGTCATTTTCCCAACAAATGAGGAGGAGATACTGTACACCATATGAAAGGTCCATCTCCATTCCCCAATATAATGTCATTTTCCCAACAAATGAGGAGGAGATACTGTACACCATATGAAAGGTCTATCTCCATTCCTCAATATAACATCATGTTCCCAACAAATGAGGAGGAGATACTGTACATCATATGAAAGGTCCATCTCCGTTCCTCAATATAACGTCATGTTCCCAACAAATGAGGAGGAGATACTGTACACCATATGAAAGGTCCATCTCCATTCCTCAATATAATGTCATTTTCCCAACAAATGAGGAGGAGATACTGTACACCATATGAAAGGTCTATCTCCATTCCTCAATATAATGTCATGTTCCCAACAAATGAGGAGGAGATACTGTACACCATATGAAAGGTCCATCTCCATTTCTCAATATAACGTCATGTTCCCAACAAATGAGGAGGAGATACTGTACACCATATGAAAGGTCCATCTCCATTCCTCAATATACTGTCATGTTCCCAACAAATGAGGAGGAGATACTGAGATTGCAGGCTTGGCTGGCTTAAATCGGGTTTGGTCTCCACCCAGAGACTGGCCACATTAATCACCTTGCAGGTGGACAGACAGACATGGAAAAGGTCATATGAAAGGTCCATCTCCATTCCTCAATATAACGACATGTTCCCAACAAATGAGGAGGAGATACTGTACACCATATTAAAGGTCCATCTCCGTTCCTCAATATAATGTCATGTTCCCAACAAATGAGGTTAAGGAGGGTCCATTTATTTTCCTCAGCATAGCATAGTAATAAGTGTGAACCTCCACCAAGTGCACTGTAGTTGCTAAGGTTGCATTATACATCTTATTGGACTTCTGTTTCGGCAACAGTTGACTATTAGACCAACATACATAACTATCAAATACAAAACATAAACAAAAGTGCTATCTATTACTAACACTAAAAAATTTCCACAGGAGGACCAAATAGTGGGAATGCCCCAGAAGGATGTCTTATTTTATCTGCACATTCGAACAAAGACGATAATGGCAAAACACAATATTCCCTAGAAGAAGGGATTGCTACTCAAAATATACACCACAAACCTAATCATGTGGTAAGATCAAAAGATCAGTTTATTTCTGAGAAGTCCAAAAATAAAACACATACCATTTTCTCAAATCAAATGGCCAACCAAGTATTCACAATGCAGAGCAACCACCAGATCCTTCTAATTCCGAGGAATCCTCTCAAGATCCTTTTCAGGATTGTGAAAAATCGAGCAGAAAAAACAAAGACCTGGTTGGAAATCAAAGAACTAACATCAGTGGGAAAACGTTTTTCCTGTTCCGAGTGTGAGAAAGTCCTTCATAAAGAAATCAAATCTCATTCAACACCAGAGAGTCCACACTGGCGAGAAGCCCTATCCCTGCTCCGAGTGTGGAAAAGGCTTCTCCAGTAAAGGAAGCCGTGAAAACCACATGAGAATGCACACACCGGGGAGAAGCCGTTTTCCTGTCCGGAATGCGGCAAATGTTTTGCGCAGAAAGTGACACTGATTCTCCACCAGAGAACAACAACACCACCCAAGGCCACTGTCATGATCAGCATGTGGAAACGTCATGAAAATAAGGCTTCGTTGCAATGTTCTGAGTGTGGTAAGTCCTTTGAGAAGAAATCTGTTCTCCACATCCATCAGAAGGGTCACACCAGTAAGGAGACCTTCGCTTGCCCTGACTGTGAAAAATCATTCAAAAGAAAACGTGATCTGGTTGCACACCAAAGAATTCACACCGGAGAAACACTTTTTATCATGTTGCAAGAAGTCCTTCAAAGACAGTGGAAAATCGTTTTTCAACACCAGAGAATCCACACCGGGAAAAGCCTCCTTCTCCTGTTCTGAGTGCGGAAAGTTCTTTCATTCAGAAATCGCAACTAAAAACAACACCAGATAGTCCACACGGCGAGAGAGCCCTTCTCCTGTTCTGAGTGCGGCAAATGCTTCCCCAGTAAAGGAAACCGTGATAAACACATGAGAATTCACACCGGTGAAAAGCCATTTTCCTGTCCAGATTGCGGCAAATGTTTTGCGCAGAAAGTGACTCTAATTCTCCACCAGAGAATACACTCCACAGGAGACCATTGAGAAACTGATGGTGGAGGTTCATAGGCTGAGTCTATATGTCTGTAGAACAATCATATGATAAAGGTGAGGCATTCTGAAAGGATTAGCCAACCCATATTGTATATTTAAGTTTTTTATTGCTGTTTTAATTCCATTACTTACAAATAAATTATTTTTTTATTTATAATTTTATTGTTCATCTTTATATTGCTCATGTTGCTTTTTCCCTTCTCTGTTCTGAGGTTTCTCCTCCTCCTCTTCCTTTGTGTAATGCAGACAAGAATTGAGGGGGATCTCTCCAAAAAGTACACAGGTATCTATGGAACTGTTTATTATATAGGAGTTTGATAAGATTTTAATGGCTGTATATGTCCCCACTGGAGAAACTTTAAGTCCTGATTACAGTTGTTGCTGGAATGAGAAGTCAGAGACATTTCCTTAAAAGGGATACAGATAACAATAACCCGACAAAGGCTTTCACTTTCTCCAATGTTCTCTAGGAACAGTGGTGGGGTCTCACACTGTCTTTCGTTCTTCCACTGGACTTCCATTTTATTTATAGAAGTTCTCTGGGATCAGTGGTGGGGTCTCTGCATGGCTGTCCTTCTTTCTTGCACTGACTTCCATTTTATTTAGAAAAGTTCTCTAGGAACAATGGTGGGGTCTCAGACTATCCTTTATTTTTCCACTGGACTTCCACTCTATTTAGGAAAGTTCTTTGGAAACAATGGTGTGGTCTCAGGCTGTCCTTCTTTCTTGCACTGACTTCCAATTTTATTTAGAAAAGTTCTTTAGGAACAATGGTGGGGTCTTAGGTTGTCCTTCGTTCTTACACTGGACTTCCATTTTATTTAGAGAAGTTCTCTAGGAACAATGATGGGGTCTCAGACTATCCTTTATTTTTCCACTGGACTTCCACTCTATTTAGGAAAGTTCTTTGGGAACAATGGTGTGGTCTCAGGCTGTCCTTTTTTCTTGCACTGACTTCCAATTTTATTTAGAGAAGTTCTTTAGGGACAATGGTGGGGTCTTAGGTTGTCCTTCGTTCTTACACTGGACTTCCGTTTTATTTAGAGAAGTTCTCTAGGAACAATGATGGGGTCTCAGGCTGCCCTTCTTTCTTGCACTGGACTTCCATTTGGAACAATGGTGGTTGGATTTTCACTTTACTGAAGTTCTCAAGAATGCCAAAAGTGTTGGTTGGATTGCCATTTTAATTTCTATTGTTCTTTAGGAACAATGGTGGGGTCTCAGAATGTCCTTCATTCTTCCACTGGACTTCTCTAAATAAAATGTAAGTTCTCTAGGAACAGTGGTGGGGTCTATGCATGGCTGTCCTTCATTCTTGCACTGGACTTCCATTTTATTTAGGAAAATTCTCTAGGAACAATGGTGGGGTCTTAGGTTGTCCTTATTTCTTGCACTGGACTTCCATTTGGAACAATAGTGGTTGGATTTTTTACTTTACTGGATTGCCATTTTAATTTCTAATGTTCTTTAGGAACAATGGTGGGGTCTCAGACTGTCCTTCTTTCTTACACTGGACTTTCATTTTATTTAGAGAAGTTCTCTAGGAACAATGGTGGGGTCTAAGGCTTCATGTACACGGGACGTTGTTCAATCTCTCCTGAACTATTTAACTTGACAGCTAGAAACTAGCATCTAAAAAAGGACATTTAGCCACGTTTACATGCCGCATTTGGCCGCGTTTGAGAAAATATATAATGTTTTTGGTTCAAATGAAAAACATCTGTTAACGAAACGCTGCTAAACGCTAGGTACCGTGTTTAGCCTCGTTTGGCGCTTGAAATGCCTCTAAACACAGCTTCTAAAGGCATTTTTTTTGAGTTCCAGAAAAAGCCTCTGAGCTCAACTGCCTAGAAACGACTAAAGACGACCCTGTGTACGTGGACAGATAGGATAACATAGAGGAGAGTTCAGGAGCAGTTGAAAAAAATGCCCAACTACTCCTAAACATCCGTTTACCAGCAGCAGTGTACATAAGGCCTTAGGTTGTCCTTCATTCTTACACTGGACTTCCATTTTATTTAAAGAAGTTCTCTAGGAACAATGGTGGTGTCTCTGGATGTCCTTTCTTGCACTGGACTTCCATTTGGAACAATAGTGGTTGGATTTTCACTTTACTGAAGTTCTCAACGGTGGGGACTCAGATTGTCCTTCTTTCTTATGTTACATTAAGATATGCATTACGTGACAGCAATAAAATAAATTTCTCTTTGGCAAACCATAGTGTGGACTTTCGTTTTGTTTTTGTTACCACTGATCACAATTACTTGTTTTTCATTAGCAACACTATGGGGAAGAGTTGGCATTATGAAAAGAGAGGGTTCCACCATCCCTCCTCAGCCACAATTCATAAACATGGATAGATTAGGTACAGAAAAGTTAGAAACACATCATAGTGCTCACTGTGAACTTCAATAAATACTCACACACTTACGATAATCACTCACTTGTAATAAAAGATACTGAACCTTTAAATACCAAGTGCTTCTTTCACAACGACAGTAAAAAAAGTGTGAAATTGATATGTGCATTCCCGTTCGTACGAATGTTATTTTCGTACGAAAATGTTCATTTTCGTACCCGCAGGATAATGTGTACATACGAAAAAATTAAAGCACCAAAATACGAAAACTACGAGATTACGAATGAGCCGCATAACGAACAACCGCAAATACGAACGAACGATCCGACGAAAAAAAACGACAAAACGAAAACGGCAAAAGAACAAAAACGTAATCTCTAACAAAAGATTTACATTCTGTATTTTGTTTGAATCCTTTTTCTGTTTGTTTTCAGTCCTATGTTCATTGTTCATATGACATCTATAACAAAAGATTTGCATTTTGTTTCAATCCTTTTTCTGTTTGTTTTCAGTCCTATGTTCATTGTTCATATGACATCTATAACAAAAGATTTGCATGCTGTATTTTGTTTCAATCCTTTTTCTGTTTGTTTTCAGTCCTTTGTTCATTGTTCATATGACATCTATAACAAAAGATTTGCATGCTGTATTTTGTTTCAATCCTTTTTCTGTTTGTTTTCAGTCCTATGTTCATTGTTCATATGACATCTATAACAAAAGATTTGCATGCTGTATTTTGTTTCAATCCTTTTTCTGTTTGTTTTCAGTCCTATGTTCATTGTTCATATGACATCTATAACAAAAGATTTGCATGCTGTATTTTGAATCCAAAATACGAACAGAAAAAAGGAATTTAAAATACAGAATGCAAATCTTTTGTTATAGATGTCATATGAACATACGACTGAAAATAGCAAAAGAAAAGGGTTTCAAGATACTGCAAATCATGATGATGAAAATTCACGAAAATTATTGTCTAACAAGTAACGAACATGAATTAAACAGAATAACGAACCATCCCGCATGTACGAAAATGAAACAGTAATGAAAATACGAAACGATCTGAATACGAAAAAATCGCGTCATACGAAAAACGAACGAGAACAAACAGGAAAACGGGCGTCTTACGAAAAACGAACGAAAACGAAAAAACGGAAAGATACGAAACAGAACAAAAAAAAAAGATTTTTTTTTCTGTGCACATGTCTAGTGTGAAACCTTCACCATAAAGTGCATGCAATTAGCTTACCTTGTTGCCAGGATCCCTTTACTACAAGAGGTCTATTAAAGCTTAATAAATGAACCCAGAAACGTTTTTCTCCACTGGCTCGGTTCTTCTACCAAGTTAGCATTGCAGGGGTTACATAAAATTCTTCTTTCTTCTAGATAGCCAAAAATACACTTATAGGTCTATATACTCTCATAGATAAATGATGGAAAGAGAGGTTTCCACCATTCCTCCTCAACCACAATTCATTAACATGGATAGGTTAGATCCAGCGCCTCATCTTATATGTCCAAGGCAGCTCAGAAGAGGAAGAAATACATCATAGTGCTCACTGGGAGCTTAAATATACCTATGAAAATCACTCACCTGTAACAGTAAAAGGATAGTGCTCCTTTAAACACCAGTCATGTGACACTTTAACCACTTAAGCCCCGAACCATGTTGGTGTTTAACCACTTGTCCTCTGCCCACCATCAAATGACGGCGGGCGGAGGACTCCATTGTCCTGACATCACGTCATATGACGTGATGTCCTTTTAAAGCCGTGGGCGGGACGCGCTGGGATCCCGGTGCGAGTGCCCAGTAACTGAGCGGAGACGTGGAGCTCTGTATGTATGTAAACACAGAGCTCCACGTCCTGTCAGGGAGAGAGGAGACCGTCGCTGTGTCCCTTGTACATAGGGACACACAATCAGTCACCTCCCCCACCCTCCACCCCACCCTCCCCTTACAGTTAGAACACTCATAGGACACACATTTAACCCCTTCCCCGCCCCCTAGTGGTTAACCCCTTCACTGCCAGTCACATTTATACAGTAATCAATGCATATTTATAGCATTGTTCACTGTAAAAATGTAAATGGTCCCAAAAATGTCAGAAAAGTGTCCGAAGTGTCCGCCATAACGTCGCAGTCCCAATAAAAAAATCGCAGATCGCCGCCATTAATAGTAAAAAAATAAATGCCATAAACTATCCCCTATTTTGTAAACACTATAAATTTTGCGCAAACCAATCGATAAAACGCTTATTGCATTTTTTTTTTTTTACCAAAAATATGTAGAAGAATACGTATCGGCCTAAACTGAGGAAAAATTATTTTTTTTTTATATATTTTTGGGTTATTATTTATTATAGCAAAAAGTAAAAAATATTGAATTTTTTTCAAAATTGACGCTCTATTTTTGTTTATAGTGCAAAAAATAAAAACCGCAGAGGTGATCAAATACCACCAAAAGAAAGCTCTATTTGTGGGAAAAAAAAGGACGCCAATTTTGTTTGGAAGCCACGCCGCACACACGACCGCGCAATTGTCAGTTAAAGCGACGCAGTGCCGGAAGGTTAAATTTTGTCTGGGCAGGAAGGGGGTGTAGGTGCACAGTAGGCAAGTGGTTAAAGACCGGGCTACTTTTTGCAATTCGGCACTGTGTCGCTTTAACTGACAATTGTGCGACGTGGCTCCCAAACAAAATTGGCGTCCTTTTTTCCACAATTAGAGCTGTCTTTTGGTGTATTTGATCACCTCTGCGGTTTTTTTTTTTTGTGCTATAAACAAAAATAGAGCGACAATATTGAAAAAAATGCAATATTTTTAACCTTTTTGCTATAATAAATATACCATTTAAAAAATATATATAATTTTTTTTTCCTCAGTTTGGGCCGATACGTATTCTTCTGCATAATTTTGGTAAAAAACATCGCAATAAGCGTTTATTGATTGGTTTGCGCAAAAGTTATAGCGTCTATAAAATAGGGGATAGTTTTATGGCATTTTTATTAATATTTTTTTTTTTTTTACTATAATGGTGGCGATCAGCGGTATTTATCGTGGCTGGGACATTATGGCGAACACATCGGACACTTTTGACACTATTTTTGGGACCATTGTCATTTTTCACAGCGATCAGTGCTCTAAAAATGCACTGATTACTGTGAAAATTACACTGGCAATGAAGGGGTTAAACCACTAGGTGGCGCTGTAGGGGTTAAGTGTGTCCAATCACAGCATAACTGGACAACATATGACATCCTTCAGAACGAGCCACTGAAGCCTATGACGTAGGCTCTTTACCATGTGATCAGCTGTGCCCAATCACAGCATAACTGGACAACATATGGCATCCTTCAGAACGAGCCACTGAAGCCTATGACGTAGGCTCTTTACCATGTGGTCAACTGTGTCCAATCACAGCATAACTGGACAACATATGACGTCCTGGATGAGCCACTGCAGCCTATGACGTAGGCTCTTTACCATGTGGTCAACTGTGTCCAATCACAGCATAACTGGACAACATATGACGTCCTGCAGAACGAGCCACTGAAGCCTATGACGTAGGCTCTTTACCATGTGGTCAGCTGTGTCCAATCACAGCATAACTGGACAACATATGACGTCCATCAGAACGAGCCACTGCGGCCTATGACGTAGGGGCTCTTTACCATGTGGTCAACTGTGTCCAATCACAGCATAACTGGTCAACATATGACGTCCTTCAGGACGAGCCACTGCAGCCTATGATGTAGGCTCTTTACCATGTGGTCAACTGTGTCCAATCACAGCATAACTGGACAACATATGACGTCCTTCAGAATGAGAATCACTGACATGGATCGCAGATGGGGCTGCACTGATTATCAGTACAGACCCCCCTGTCAGGATAGCCACTTATCGGCTCTCCTTCTCACGCCCTGACACCTGATGTAATTAGAGAGACTCTGCTGGGGGACACCTG
>CM056056.1:176666112-177012435 GCA_029574335.1 Rana kukunoris | reverse complement strand
CCACAGGCCACCCAGCCCCTCTCCCCCTTACACTAGCCACTAGCCATTCTACTTTATTAGAGGTAGAAGGGTTGTACTCGGTACTCTTATAGGCCGCAGTACGTGGGAAAGCTAGAATTATTCTAATCCGGGGAGGAAAGAATCATTTGGTGCCCTCCCTTATGGGACAAGATTAGGCAGAAGTGAGAAACTCCCAGGCCATAGCTGTTGAGTCAGCTGTCTGTCCCCTACCCCATGCTTCTCTGTCGTCGTCCCTGCTCCTTTGGTCCTCCCCCTGATCTTTGTTCCCCCAAGGTGAGCGCTGCGGGGAGGGAGAGGATGTGAGCGCTGCAGGAAGGGAGAGATAGAGGAGTGGAAGGGGGTGGCAATCCGCTGTCACTGAAGCCGGACCACTGAGCCATCGCCCACCGAGAAACTCCCTGTAGTCCCAATGGCCAGTCCATCCCTGCAAAAGGCATGTATATCCTTATAGATCAGCACTATGGCAGTAATTTAGAAAGGATGAGAGTGGGTTTACATCCACTTTACGGCAGGGGTCTCCAAACTTTTCAAACGAAGGGCCAGTTTATTGTCTTTCAGACTTTAGAAGGGCCAGACTGTGGCCAGCGGGGGCAGAAAATATCCTGGGCTTGGCATCAATGAGAATAAATATGGCCTCAGGTGGGGGGGAGTAGTGCCCCTATTAGTAGGAGGAATAGTATCCCATCATTGGTATCAGTGGAAGAAATAGTGCCTCCTTGTAGGTGTCAGTGGAAGGAATAGTAACCTCATATCATTGAGAGGAATAGTACCCGAGGGCCGGATAAAGGCTAGCAAAGGGCCACATCTGGCCCTTGGGCTAAAGTTTGGAGACCCCTGCCTTAAGGCAACGATTGTGTGGAGTGCGGCTGTCCTGCGGTTTCTGTGAGGAGGATCATTAAAAGGACAAATCCCACCTGGAGCGGCAAAACTTCGCCCTTTCGGAGCATGCGTGTTTGTTCTTTGGATTTTAGTTCAACGGATCAGAAAAATTGACGGAACACACTTGTTGTCGGACAATTTGAGAGCATACACAGCCAACATTTGTTGTCAGAAATTCCGACAATAATTCTCCGATGGAGCGTACGGACGGTCGGATTATGTGACGAAACGCGCCCGTCCGACATTTGTTGTTGGAATATCCGATCGTGTGTATGGGCATTTATTGTGGTTTCATAGATATAATCTTTATGTCCACTGAGCAATTGTACGATAAAGATGAGGCAGGCTGAAAGGATCAGCCAACTCTTAGGCCTCGTACACACGACCGGTTTCCTCGGCAGAATCCAGCAAGAAACTTGTTGGGAGACGTGTTTTGCCGAGGAAACCGGTCATGTGTACATTTTTTTCGACAAGGAAACTGTCGAGAAACTCGACGAGCCAAAAAGAGAGCATGTTCTCTTTTTCCTCGACGGGAATGGAGAAAATTGGCTCGTCGAGTTTCTCGACAGCCGAACAAGCAACTCGGCGAGGAAAACGACAGTTTCGGCCGACGAGTTCCTCGGTCGTGTGTACGAGGCCTAATGGATTATTTTATTTTTATAGTTGTTATGTGATTTTTACATTTTCCATGTTTACAAAAAGTTCATTTTTTGATTCATAATTTATTGTGTATCTTCATGTGGTAGTTTTGCTCAAAACCCAAACTTTTTGCCCTCGTCGGTTGTGAATATTTCCCCTTTTCCTGTTGTGTCATAAAGACAAGAATTGAGGAGAAACTTCTCCAACAAGATACATCAACAAAGACATTTATTTGGTAGAGTGGGGGGGGCTTGATTTGGTTTTTCGTTTACAATGTTTTTTTTTATAAAATTTTCAGTAAACAAATGAAGCACACATAAGAGCCAGTTCACACAGCCGCGGCACGACTTCGGGGGCGACTCTGCAAGTCGTCCTGAGGACGACTTCAGAGTCGACCTGCAAAACGACTTCTGTATAGAAGTCAATGCAGGTCGTCCCGAGCCGCCCCCGAAGTCGTACAGGAACCTCTTTCTAAGTCGGAGCGACTTGCGTCACTCCTATTAGAACGGTTCCATTGAATTCAATGGGATGCGACTCATCAGGCGGCTGAGCCGCCTGACGAGTCGCCCCGGTGTGAACCGGCTCTTAAGGAGGTACAAAATCACAAAAGACTGTTAACTGGTCAACAAATGCCTGGTCAACAAGCTGGCTCCCACAGATCTGATCTCCTGCAGAATAGAGACAAGGTAGATGCAGGTGCCCGGGCTGTAGTGCAGATCCCAACACCCCCACTGGATGATGTCCCTGCAAGTGGGAGAGGCGGAACCACCTACAGTGTGCAGTGAGGTACTAGAGCCAGCTGTTTTTTTTCAGCTTAAAGTGGATGTAAACCCCAAAAAAAAAAAAATTGATGTCATAATGTAGAGAATAAAAATTTCCTATCATCTGTGCCCAGTCTTGCCACACAGAGTTAATCCAGCGCTGAGCAATCCTCTTTTATTGCTCAGTGGAATACAACAGACTTCCAGATAAAAACCAAAGTCCTTCCTTGAGTGACCAGGTTATTTACATATCTCGTGCACTAGCTTGCAGACATGTACAGCTTCTGTAAAAAAGTGCACAATTCACACCCCCCTCCCCTCTCCTCCTCTCCTCTCCCTTCCAGCTCTCCAGGATTGGCTGTCTTTCCTGTGTTTTGATTAAATGTTTTTAAAATATGGGGTGATACACAGTTTCAATGTCATGAGGAAATGCTCCAGTGAACAGCCATCAGAATATACATAAAACTGTGCATGTCTGCAAGCTAGTGCACGAGATATGAATAACCTGTCACTCAAGCGAGGACTTTGGTCTTTATAGGAAAGTCTGTTTTATTTCACTAAACAATAAAAAGAGGATTGCTCAGCGCTGGATTAACTCTGTGTGCCAAGACTTGGCACAGATGATAGGAAATCTTATACTCTACATCAGGGTCTCCAAACTTTCTGAACAGAGGGCCAGTTTACCGTCCCTCGGACTTTGGGCGGGCTGGACTGTGGCCATTGGGAGTAAAAAATGTCCCAACGTCAGTGGGAATAAACAATGCGCCATCTTTGGGAAGGATCGTGCTCCATCATTGGTGTCATTTGGTGAAATTGTGCCCCATTGTTGGTGTCATTGGGTAAGATTGTGCTTCTTTGTTGGTGGGAGGAGTTGTGCCCCATCATTGATGTCAGTGGGATGAATTCTGCCTCATTGTTGGTGTTAGTGGATGACATAGTGCCCCAAGGGCCTTATAAAAGCAAGCAAAGGGCCACATCTGGCCCCGGGGCCGCAGTTTGGAGACCGTTGCTCTACATTGTGACATCAAAAATAAAAACTGTGGGTTTACATCCACTTTAATACAGCCACGCAAGTAAGACATGTGGAGGTTGGTGGAACCTTTAAGGAGGGAGGGAGAAGATGGGGGCAGTGGGTTTCATGCAGAGATCAGAGCTGAAGGCTGCATTCACACTATAACGCCGCGTACGCAGCGTATTTTGCCGCGATTTGTAAACTGTTGACTAAATTGAGGTCTATGCCGAACGCCGTAAGCCGCCTGAAAAAAAGTGTCCCGGACTTGTTTTCAGGCGGCAGGCGTACGGGGGTTCGGCGTGAGATGTGAACCATCTCATAGACCTCAATGTAAATTCGCCCCTCCAGCGGCACGAGCGTCGCGCTTCAGGCGTATATACGCCTAGGTGTGAATGGTGATGAAGGGTGGTGAAAGTGAGATGTGGATGAGGGATGCAGAAGTAAGCAGCCGTGGGGCGAGGGTTGCCCCCTTTTCTTCAAACCCAAACACATTAGCAGCCTGGGACACCTTTGGGTGCACCAAGTAGAGTAGTAATGCCGTGCGCATAGCGTCAGTGGCTGTGGCCATATTGCTATTACTGACATCATCACCCCGCATTCCAGTGATCTCGAACCTGCCCCCAGACAGCCATCCACAGCTCCCAGATGGCAACAGGTTTTGTGTGTGACTAGCTTGGTTACTTGGGGAGCCACAGCCCAGTCTGAATAATGTGTCCGGGTTTCAGTCTGCCTAAAACCCGGATACATGATTCAAAACCCTAACTGGTGAATCCCAGACAGGTGGCAACCCTATGTGGAGCAAGGATGAGCTCTGCACTCTGTATGCAGTGCACCACTGAACCCTGCACTCCGTGTGCAATGCACCCCCGAATTCTGCGCTTTGTATGCAATGCACCCCCGAATTCTGCATGCTGTAAGTAGTGCACCCCCAAACGCTGCACTCTCTATGCAGTGCACCAGTGAACTCTGCACTCTGTATGCAGTGCACCACTAAACCCTGCACTCTGTATGCAATGCACCACTGAACTCTGCACTCTGTATTAAGTGCACCACGAACCCTGCACTCTGTATGCAGTGCACCCCCAAACTCTGCACTCTGTATGCAGTGCACCACTGAAATCTGCACTCTGTATACAGTGAAACCCCGAACTCTGCACCCTGTGTGCAATGCACCCCTGAACTTTATGCTCTGTATGCAATGCACCCCAAACTCTGCGCTCTGTATGCATTGCACCACTGAACCCTTCACTCTGTATGCAATGCACCCCCAAACCCTGCGCTCTGTATGCAATGCACTCCTGAACTCTGTATGCAGTGCACCACTAAACCCTGCACTCTGTATGCAATGCACCACGAACCCTGCACTCTGTATGCAGTGCACCCCAAAACTCTGCACTCTGTATGCAGTGCACCACTGAACTCTGCACTCTGTATGCAGTGCACCACTGAACTCTGTATGCAGTGCACCACTGAACTCTGCACTCTGTATGCAATGCACCCCCAAACCCTGCTCTCTGTATGCAATGCACCCCCAAAATCTGCACTCTGCATGCAGTGCACCACTGAACTCTGCACTCTGTATGCAGTGCACCCCTAAAATCTGTACACTGTGTGCAGTGCACCCCTAAAATCTGTACTCTGTGTGCAGTGCACCACTGAACTCTGCACTCTGTATGCAGTGCACCACTGAACTCTGCACTCTGTATGCAATGCACCCCAAACTCTGCACTCGGTAGTAGCTCTTGCATCTCACTTTCTGTCTCCCCTAGTGTCCCCAACTTGTCTGGGGGGGCTGACCAGACTGGGTTTCCACCACAGCATGCCTCAGAATTGTCATAGATCTGGTACATGTGTTTCCAAAGCTTTAGCTTGCAAAGTTCCGCTGTTACCTGGCCTCATACATATTGTTACCTCTGTGGTCCTCTAAGTTTCGGCATCCCACTACTACTAAGATACTCCTGTTATCTTGTCTCCCTGTGAGCTCTCTACGCCACTGAAGTAAGTGTCTCTTGCTTGCATTCCATGTCCTGGTCAGACCAGTGCCATTCCTGTTAGTCCTGTACTCCTTGCTTTCCACAATCCAGGTCTTTGTGCTTCCCTATACCAGGTCAGCTGTAATCTGCATGGGTGCGCTCTCCACGCACACCACAATCCAACGTGCAGGCTGCATGGAGGGTCCAAACAAATATACAGTGAAACCTTGGAATACAAGCATAATCTGTTCCAGGAGAATGCTCGCAATCCAAAGCACTCGCATATCAAAGCGCGTTTGCCCATAGAAGTCAATGGAAACGAAAATAATTTGTTCCGCATTGACTTCAATGGCATGCAATACCGCATGTGGCCAGAGGTGGAGAGCCTTAAAAATGGCTAATCTCAGAAACCTTCGGAAAGGCTCAGAAACACCAGGGAACTGAGTATTTCCTAGTGATTCCGAGTGTTTCCAAACCGTTCCGAGTGTCACCAGCGGCCCCACACCTCTGGCCAAATGTGGTACTGCACACCCCATTAGCTTGAATTCTGCTCATTTTGTGAGACAACACTCGCAAACCGAATCAGAAAAAAAGAATTGCTCATCTTTCAAAATGCTCGTTAAACGAGTTACTCGTAAACCGAGGTTCCACTGTACATGTGGCGTTGGTACTGAAACAGACCCTATAGTACTAAAGCCCAAGTGGCCAGCCTAAAAAATAGTCTATTAATTCAGGGCCAGCCCTAGCAGGGAAGCAGAAGCAAAGTGTTAGAGGGGGGTGACCTCACAGGCTTGATCGTGACATGTTTCTTGGGCTGGTGCACCCTGGTGGTCGGAGGAATGCGTGTTCCTTTTTCAAGCTTGAAAAAGGAGCGTGCATTCCTCCCACCACCAGGGTGCGCCAGCCCAGAAACATGTCATGATCAAGCCTGTCAGGTCATGACCTCTAGCACTGCGATCCAGGAAGTGTTTCAAGCCTCTTCTCCAGCTCCCCACCACCATAATATCTTCCTGCCATCCAGGAGATCCCACAGCGTACCTTCTACTGACCAATGTGATGGATGCTCCACAGAGCGTTTACCCATCAATGTACACTTCCTTGTTTACCTAGATGTAAGTTACTATGGGCCAGATTCAGGTAGATGGGCGAATCTTTATTTTGGAGTAACGTTTGTCATTTACGTTACTCCGCCGAAACGTTATGATCAAGTACTGTTATTCACATAGCACTTGCTCCTAAAGTTGCGGCGGCGTAGCGAAAATGAGCCAGCGGAATTCAAATTGGGCGGGTAGGGGGCGTGTATTATTTAAACTAGGTGCGATCCCGCAGCGAACATACTGCGCATGCGTCGACTGTCAGTGCGCATGCTCCAAATTCTGTCAGTGAACGTCAATGACGTCAATCCCAATTCACGGACGTTTTTTACGCAAACGACGCTAAACTTTTTAAATTCGACGCGATGACGACGGCCATACTTAACATAGGATACTCCACCTAGGGGGCTGCTTTATCTTTACGCCGCGTATCGCTTACGGAAACGTCGGAAAGTCACTGCGTCGGGCCCACGTACGATCGTGAATTTCCGTCTCTCGCTGATTTACATATTCTTGGCGTTAATCAGCGGGAACGCCCCGAGCGCCCATTTTAAAATTGCAGTTCCGATACGACGGCGAAATACAATTACGCCGCTCGTATAGGAACTCCAACCCGGCGTTTCTTGTTTTCTGACTACAGAAAACAGATAAGCCGGCTCAAAGTGAGAGTTATGCTGGCGAATCACTGATACTCCAGCCTAACTCTACCTGAATCTGGCCCTATGTGTTTTTATTAATACACACTTCACAGTCTTATGCCTCGTACACGCGGTCGGAAATTCCGACAAGAAAAAAATAAAAATCCCATGTAAGCTTTTGGACAGAATTTCCGACCGTGTGTAGGCTCCTTTGGACTTTTGCTGTTGGAATTTACGCCAACAAAAGATCGGATTCTCTATTTTTCCGACTGAAAAAATTCCTAGCGGAAATTCCGATCGTCTGTATGCAATTTCGACGTGCCAAAAAAACACACATGATCCGAATCAAGCAGGAGAGCCGAACTGCCTATTGAACTTCATTAATCTCGGCTCGTTGTACGTCACCACGTTCTTGACGGTCGGAATTTCAGACAAGATTTTGTGTGTATGCAACACAAGTTTGAGCCAACATTCCGTCAGAAAAAAAAACATGGTTTTCTTGTCGGAATTTCCGATCGTGTGTACGGGGCATAACTCAGAGGCGCCTGCATTTGTTTTTTCTTGCATAGAGGGGGGTCCATGCTCCCAACATAAGAGAACCAGAGTAGTGGATTTATTGGCGTCCTTGGCATGTTGCTTGGGGCAGGCTTGTCCAAACTGCAATCCAATGAAGATCCTTTCTGGGACCCCTTTCCCTGCAGCTGTCCATAATCTCGAATCAACGAAAAATAAACTAACATAAAAAAACGTAAACGGAAAAAAAAGTGTTACGAAAATACTAAAGAGTACGAATACGATAACTAACGTCTTACGAAACTACGACTCATTACGAATCACGATAAACTAACAGAAACGAAACAGAAATAAACGAAAAAATTTGCTGTGCACATGTCTACCTGGCGGTCGCGATGTCCGCCGGGCACATGCGATTACCCGCAATCGCAGCAGAGCCATGGATCTGTGCGTGTAAACATACAGATCCACGTTGTGTCAGAGGTGAGGAGACCGATATTGTGTTCCCAGTACAGAGGAACACTAGGGTGACCATATGCCCGGGACAGTCCCACATTTTGCAGGTCTGTCCCGGGCACCTTCATTCCAGGACAATACAGTGTCCCAGAATGAAACTGACACAGCCACCCCCTGGACCAATCTAATGCCCCCAAAAATGGCTGCCACATCACCGCTTTACACACTGACAGTACTTGTCCTGGCTGGGAATGCCTGGAGGAGCACAGTCCCCCGCCCCCTGCTTGTGATTGGAGAAATCATAAATCCCGCCTCTTGTGTCCAATCACTGTGCTGTGATTCGTTACCGTACAAGCTAATTTTTGAGAAGGGAGGGTGTCCCTGAATGGTAGTTTGGAAATCTGGTCACCCTAAGGAACACTGATCAGTCTCCTCCCCTTGTGAGTCCCCTCCCCCTACAGTAAGACCCCATTCACACCTAAGCGTTTTGCAGCTTGAAGCCTGAAGCTACAAAACGCTGGAGGGGAAAAATCTATTCTTCTCTATGGAGATGGTTCACATTTTCCACTCCATAACGCCTGAAGCTAGAAGCTCTAAAACGCCTGAAGCTCAAACAAGTTCTGGGGACTTTTTTTAGGCAGATTTGGGCGTTTTTCGTTTTACATTGGTGACTTGTACAAAATCGCGGCAAAAAACGCTGCAAAAATCGTGGTAAAATTGCGTGACTTTCTGCCTGAAAACGCTATGCTCAGGTGTTAATGGGGCCTTAGAATCATTCATTAGGGAACATATTTAACCCCTTTAGCGCCCTCTAGTGTTAACCCCTTCCCTGACAGTCACATTTATACAGTAATTAGTGCAGTTTTATAGCACTGATCACTGTATAAATGTGAATGGTCCAAAAAATGTGTCAAAAGTGTCCGATATGTCCGTCGCAATGTCACGGTCACAATAAAAATTGCAGATCGTCACCATTAGTAACAAAATAGAAATAAATAAAAATGCAATAAAACTATCCCCTATTTGTAGATGCTATAACTTTTGCGCAAACCATTCAATAAACGCTTATGTGATTTATTTTTTTATTTTTTACCAAATATATGTAGAAGAATACGTATCGGCCTCAACTGAGGACATATATATATATATATATATTTTTTTTTTTGGGGGGGGGGGTATTTATTATAGCAAAAAGTAAAAAATATTTTTTTTTTTTTTATTATTCAAAATTGCAGCTCTATTTTTTTTTAATGCGCAAAAAATAAAAACCGCAGAGGTGATCAAATCCCACCAAAAGAAAGCTCTATTTGTGGGAAAAAAAATGACGTCAATTTTGTTTGGGAGCCACGTCGCACGACCGCGCAATTGTCAGTTAAAGCGACGCAGTGCCTAATCGCAAAAAGTGGCCCGGGCAGCCAAATGGCCCGGGCTTAAGTGGTTAAAAAGGATGTTTACATTCCTTGTAATAGGAATAAAACTGATTAAAAAAAATATTAAAAAGGACAGTGTAAAAAAAAAAAAAGTAAAAAAAAAAAAAATGAAGGCACCCCCATCCCTCCGTGCTCACTTTTTGATAGATTAAAAAGTGCATTTTATAAACAAGTATATAGATCGGGACAAATAAGGAGGAATGAGGGACAGTGTTCCAAATCAGGGACAGTCCCTCGAAATCAGGGACAACTTGGGAGCTATGAATAAGACGTGGCATGCAAATAAATAAATATTTCTTGGATTAGAAATTCAATCTGTTCTCAGGTGATGGCAATGGTGGGCGTTAATAGATGTACATTTCAGGATTGGGCATTAGCTTTTGCTGGACAGTGTGCTGGTCTACAAGAAAATGGCTGTCTGCTGGTCTACGAGAAAATGGCTGTCTGCTGGTCTACAAGAAAATGGCTGTCTGCTGGTCTACAAGAAAATGGCTGTCTGCTGGTCTACAAGAAAATGGCTGTCTGCTGGTCTACAAGAAAATGGCTGTCTGCTGGTCTACAAGAAAATGGCTGCCTGCTGGTCTACAACAAAATGGCCAATAAGAACCAATCACAAAAAAAAAAGCCTGCCTTTTACCCATGATGCTGAGTGCATCGGGGGGGATGGTCGCTATTGTTGCAGGAAGTGAATGGCACAGAGTTGGGAGCGATGGAGGAAAACTGCAGCAACCTGACAGAGAGGATATTACGGCTCACCCTGGAGATCATCTACCTGCTGACCGGGGAGGTGAGGAGGATTCTGGGAACGCAATTTTATTCCAGCAACAAGCGTCTAATGGACTTTTTTTGCCTGCTTTTTCTTTATTTGTGACATTAAGTGATAGACGCATTTCTATACGTAACTTCTTCGAACTCGAAGCTGGATGAGGTGTCATTTCTTTGTTTTTATAGCCGACAACAAGTTACAAGGCAAATTTGTACAGGATTTATTTTTACTGACAGCTGGAGAATTACATACATACAAGAGTTTTTCCTGACAAGCTGCTAAATCATCGCCGGTATGCATGCTTTATACAGATTTGGAAGCTGGGTATCTCAGAGAATAGGTGTAGGAACTCCCTCCTTTTGAGTAACCTCTTGTGTCCACCCCCTACCCACCTCCAAGCACCATTCATTAGTTTCACCCCCTACCCACCTCTGAGCACTATTCCTTGGTTCCACCCCCTACCAACCTCCGAGCACTATTCCTTGGTTCCACCCCCTACCCACCTCTGAGCACTATTTATTGGTTCTACCCCCTACCCACCTCCAAGCACCATTCATTAGTTTCACCCCCTACCCACCTCCGAGCACTATTCCTTGTTTCCACCCCTACCTACCTCCAAGCACTATTCCTTGGTTCTACTTGGTTCTTGCTTCTGAGTAACCTCTTGTATCCACCCCCTACCAATCTCCAAGCACTATTCCTTGGTTCCACCCCCTACCCACCTCTGAGCACTATTTCTTGGTTCTACCCCCTACCCACCTCCAAGCACTATTCATTAGTTTCACCCCCTACCCACCTCCGAGCACTATTCCTTGTTTCCACCCCTACCTACCTCCAAGCACTATTCCTTGGTTCTACCCCCTATCCACCTCCGAGCACCGTTCCTTGGTTCCACCCCCTACCCACCTTCGAGCACCATTACATACATTCAGAGCTGGAGGTGCCGTAACTGCGTTCCCCCGCATTCCTGCTGAAAAAAATCCCTGGTATTATTCGATGGCAAAATTGGTGAAATACGGGAAGTGACAGTAGCATCCCCTGCACGGTGATTGATGTTGTTATAGCAGAATAGTATCTAATACAAGGTGACTTCAAACAATTCAGAGGCTTATTTGCAAATAGGAGAAGAAATATCATTACCTCTGTTTAAATCCCAGCAAAGAGGGACAATAATGGCAGTAATGTCCCCTACACACGGTCGGAATTTCCAACAAGAAAAGTCTAATGTGAGCTTTTGGTCGGAAATCCTGACCGTGTGTATGCTCCATTGGAATTTTCTTGTCGGAATTTCCCCCAACCAAAATTTGCAAATTCCGATCGTCTGTGGCAATTCGGACGTGCAATATTCAGACGCACGCTCGGAAGCATTGAACTTAATTTTCATGGCTCGTCGTAGTGTTGTACGCAGTGCCGATCCTGACCTCCCTGGGGCCCTAAGCAAAATGACATGTCACATTAAAATTGAGAAGCGGGAGAGGGGGTGTTCTGCTGTCTGAAATTACATCTTACATTAAACATTAAAGTGAGAAGCAGGGGATGCTGACTTCTTACCTTCTTTTCTAGGGGCCGAAAATGACTTCTCACCAGGTGGGGCCTCTAGTAATTTGGGGGGGCCCTCCGCAGCTTTGCGGGGCCCTAAGCGGCTTGAATAGTGAGCCTATAGGGCAGATCGACCCTGGTTTTACGTCACCGCATTCTTGACTGTCGAAAGTTCAGAGAAATTTTGTGTGACCGTGTGTATGCAAGCCAAGCATGAGCGGAATTCTGTCGGGAAAAACATTCAAGGTTTTTCCGACGGAAATTCCGATCGTGTGTACGTGGCATAAGTCGTAAGTTCTTTTGTTGAGGAATATATATAGTGATTGCTAATCTCTCTCCACAGGATAACATAGTTGTGCAGAAGACATCGGGAGATGGACAGAACCCCATTATGGTTCCTCTACGTTCCATACTGGTTCCAGAAAGAAACAATGAGCAGAAGATTCTAGAAGTCACCAAGAAGATCATTGACCTCCTGATGGAAGAGGTGAGCGGTGCCGGGAATTCTGGGACATTATCCAGTAACAGACAAGGGATGTGTCTGGATGGTGACTGTATAATTGTGTGTGCCAGGTTCCTATGAAGCAGTGGTTCTCAACCTGGGGGGTCTTATGATAATTTGCCAGGGGTCACCGAATCCTGGGCTGTTCCTGAAGCCCGCACCGCTCTCCCAGCCTTTTTGGGGCCACCCATCAGAGCTGTCCATGGAGCCTGTGGCGTGACAGCTGGGCTGTTCCTGGAGCTCGCAGCCACCCACTCAGCCTCTTCGCATGCACCCATTCAGTGTACAGCATGGCTGGGGAGGGGGCAGAGACAAGAGGTCAGCTGACTGGTGAGGAATGTGATGTGGGAGGGGCTGGAGGAGACCCTATCTCCTGATTTCGGCATAGGTGTCACTGCGGGACACCACAAAGTCAGAGACACAGTGATTATCACTACCTGTAATTATAGTTGCCATTAAAGCCTTGTACAGACGGTCGGATTCCGTCGGAAAGAAAGAGAACAGGCTCTCTATCCAAGTTCCGTCGGACTTCTGACAAAAAAAAAATCTGATGAAGGCTCCACATGGCCGGACTTTCCGAGGAAAAAAAGCCTGTCTGACTTTTTTTCTCAAAGTCCGGCCGTGTGTACGAGGCATTAAAGGACTCAGGTAGCGCTAAATGTCCATGGGTTAGGGGAGCATATTGTCTTGCCTTGGGTGCTGATAACCCACCCTACGAAAATAATTTTACTCTTAGGTGTCCCCACAACTTGGAAAAATGTATCAAGGGGTCATAGCACTAGAAGGTTGAGAACCACTGCTATAAGGTGTCTCCTTGGAAGAGTAGAGGGATTTATACTACTTTGTTTTACATTTTATACTCAGAACGGAAAATGGAAAAATGTTAGCATTAGTATCAAAGAAGAATCTAAAGAGGAGGATGATGAGTATGGTGTGATAAAGGAGCCTTCTGAAGGACACAAGGATCTCTACAAGGACGTCATGATGGAGGATCACCCACCCCTCACATCACTGGGTAAGAGGAGACTTTATTGTAAAGGAGAGAGCAGTACGGAGGCTCCACCTAGATCCCCCATCATCTGATAAACACATAGAAACAATGTACAGTAAAATCTCCCAGACTCTTTGCCAATAGATGTCCCCAGTTAAATGAACGATCAAGAGGTCCCCATATAATAACAGAAGGCTAACATAGAGTAAATGCTTAGTTTTATTAAATTTAAAAGACAAGATTGCACTTAAAAAAGCATATAGAATATTCAAGCCGGCCGGATCTCGATAGCAGCTCGTTGCTTCCGGGACCTGCGCATACGCGGTGACGTCGGCACGCTGCTCCTCCCTACATGTTTTGTTGCACTTGGCGTTGTCCCGACTCGACTATTTTATATGCTATTTTAATCTACGGAATTGTAAGTGCAATCTTGTCTTTTAAATGTAATAAAAATAAGGATTTACACTATGTAACCCTTCTGTTATTTCATGGGGACCTCTTCAGCGTTCATTTAACTGAGGATATCTATTGGCGAAGAGTCTGGGAGATTTGCCGCTAAACACAGAGACCCGAGGCTGGGTAACAAGCCACAGGTGCTTTTGATCTTCTATAATAAGAGATCAATTCAAGCTGGTAAGCGGCAGTAAGTGTAGAGGTGGAGGATCTTTTCTATCATACCTTCTCACTTCTTCTTTGGTGTCTATCTGACTTTTTAAATCGGATTTTCCGATCGTGTCTACCCCTATCGGAAATTCTGATGAATTCTATTGGAGTTTAGATATAGAACATGTTACATTTTCAGTCAGTGTGTGTGTTTCCTACAGATGGATCCAGTAATGGGAACCCATCAGAGAGATGTCCCCATCCTCTGTATTCCCGAGACTCCACACAGGAAGATCACACCATCCCTCACCATCATCAGGTAGACTATCAAAAATCATTGATAACTACATAATGATCTGTACGTTACCTGAATTTTTTTAATATTAATTTTTACATTTATATTCAGGGTAATTTTAATATTACTATAAAAAAAGAAGAGGAGGAAAGTTTGATGGAGGAGATGGCATATTTAGAAGGACACAAGGATCTCTACAAGGACATCATGATGGAGGATCAGCTGTTTCTCACATCACCCGGTAAGAGCAGACAATATTGTAAAGGAGAGAGCAGTACGGAGGGTCCACCTAGATCCCCCATCATCTGACTCCATGATCTGACCGCCCTTACGCGTTACGTCCAATCAAGCATTTATTGTCCCTTGTTTATTAAGAGGTCTATAAGCAGTGCTTTGTATTCAGTCAGTGTGTGTGTTTCTGACAGATGGATCCAGTAATGGGAACCCACCAGAGAGATATCTCCATCCTCAATATTTACGGGATTCTACACAGGAGGATCACAACATCCCTTACCATCATCAGGTAGTTTGAGCTCAACATGTCAAAATAAACATAACTCTAAACTGTATTAGATTATAGTATTTTATGTAGTCTCAGGATAATAACGCTTACAATTATTTTGTGATTATAGAGGGAGGAAGTAATTGATATGAAAATCGAAGTTAAAGAGGAAGAAGAGATGTATGTGATAGATGATCAGCTGTCTATGAAGGAAGCTGAAATGAAGCTGACAATACCAAAGGAGGAATCTTGTCTAGATATTAGCACAGGTAAGTACGTAAAATACAGAACTTCATATATAGCAATAACTCCTGAAAGAGTTGAACATCATATTTTTATTTCACATACATTTTTCCACATTTCCATGAAAGGTTCATCTCCATTCCTGAATATAACGTCATGTTCCCAACAAATGAGGAGGAGATACTGTACACCATGTGAAAGGTCCATCTCCATTCCTCAATATAACGTCATGTTCCCAACAAATGAGGAGGAGATACTGTACATCATATGAAAGGTCCATCTTCATTCCTCAATATAATGTCATGTTCCCAACCAGTGGCGTCGCTAGGGGGTGGCTATTGGGGCTTTGGCCCGAGTCTCTTACCAGGTGGGTGCAGTATGTCCCGATCCAGAATGCAGGGGACAGGAGTGAACTGAGCCATGGTAGCACTCAGGGGACAGGCTCTCTGGGGACGGTGATGTAAGGAAGGGGCTCTCTGTAGACCCTGATGTATCGGGTGGTTCTCTGGGGACCCTGGTGTATCAGTAGGTTCTCTGGGGACCCTGATGTAAGGAAGAGGCTCTCTGGGAACCCATATATATATATATATATATATATATATACACACACACGTATATTATATACATGTGTATGCCCGCCCAATCGTGGAGGTGATACTATACTACTATACACCATATGAAAGCTCCATCTCCATTCCTCAATTTAACATCATGTACCCAACAAATGAGGAGGAGATACTGTACACCATATGAAAGGTCCATCTCCATTCCTCAATATAACGTCATGTTCCCAACAAATGAGGAGGAGATACTGTACACCATATGAAAGGTCCATCTCCATTCCTCAATATAACGTCATGTTTCCAACAAATGATGTTAAATAACTTTTTTTTCAACAGGAGAATCCAGTGGCTGGAATACCCCAGAGGAACATCTTATTTTATCTGCACATTTTAACAAAGACAATAATGACATGGTGCAATATTCTCCAGGAGTAAGCATCACTACCCAAAATATACAACACAAACTTAATCACATGGTAAGATCAATAGATCGGTTCGAGGAGTCCAAAGATAAGTCAAATTATATTATCCCAAATGTCCAATCAAACTTTCACAGTGCAGATAAATCACCAAATCCTTCTAGTTCTGAGGGATCATCTCCCCATTTTTTGTATCCTCTTCAGGATTGTGAACAATCATTCATAAAAAAACACGATCCAGTTGTAAATCAGAAAACTGACAACAGTGAAAAACCTTTTTCGTGTTCCGAGTGTGATAAATGCTTTATAAAGAAATCCAATCTCATAGAACACCAGAGAATCCACACCGGGGAAAGGCCCTTCTTGTGTACTGAATGCGGAAAGTCATTCATGCTGAAAACACGACTTAAATCTCACCAGAGAGTCCACACCGGTGAAAAGCCCTTTTCCTGCTCCGAGTGTGGAAAGGGCTTCTCCAGTAAAGGAAACCGAGATAACCACATGAGAATGCACACCGGCGAGAAGCCGTTTTCCTGTCTGGAATGCGGCAGCTGTTTTGCACAAAAAGTGGCACTAATTCTCCACCAGAGAACACACAACGCCCAAGGCGACTGTCTTGATCAGCATGCGGAACCTCATGAAAATAAAGCTTCACCGTCATGCTCTGAGTGTGGGAAGTCATTTGAGAAGAAATCTGAACAACACGTCCATCAGAAGGGTCCCACCAGTAAGGAGACCTTCCCTTGCCCTGACTGCGAAAAATCATTCAAAAGAAAATGTGATCTGATTGCACACCAGAAAATTCACACCGGAGAACCGCCTTTTTTGTGTTGTCAGAAGTCCTTTAAAGACAGTTGGGAACTAGTTCGACATCAGAGGATCCACACCGGGGAAAAGCCCTTCTCCTGTTCTGAGTGTGGAAAATCTTTTGCACAGAAGTCGCAACTAAATGCACATCGGATAGTCCACACCGGCGAGAAGCCCTTCTCCTGCTCCGAGTGCGGCAAATGCTTCCCCAGTAAAGGAAACCGCGACAAACACATGAGACTCCACACCGGTGAGAAGCCATTTTCCTGTTCGGATTGTGGCAAATGTTTTGCACAGAAAGTGACTCTAATTCTCCACCAGAGAACGCACACCAGTGAAGACCACCGAGATATTGATGGTGGAGATTCTTAGGCTGACGCTGTTTTGCCGGGTACACACAATCTAAAATTCCGACAAGAAAAGTCCGATGTGAGCTTTTTGTCAGAAATTCCGACCGTGTGTAGGCTCCTTCGGACTTTTGCTGTCGGAATTTCCTCCAACAAAAGATTGAGAGCAGGTTCTCAAATTTTCCGACGGAAATTCCGCTCGTCTGTCTGCAATTCCGATGTGCAAAAAAAACACACATGCTCAGAATAAAGCAGAAAAGCCGCACTCCTATTGAATTTCATCTATCTCGGATTTTCGTACATCTTGTAAGTCACCACTTTCTTCGACAAATTTATGTGACCGTGTGTATGCAGCACAAGTTTGAGCCAACATTCCGTCACAAAAAAATCCAAGTTTTTCTTGTTGGAATTTCCGATCGTGTGTACACGTCTTTAGTCCGTAGAACAATTGTTACGTAAAGGTGGGGCAGTCTGATCAAATAAGCCAGCCCATATGGAATATTTTAGTATTATTGCTGTGGTTTGACCTCTGTTTTCAGTTCATTACTAACAATAAATTAATTTTTAGATTTTATAGTTTCTTATTCATCTTCATGTTGCTCATGTTTGTTCAGACTCAGTTTTTACCCTTCTCCATTCTGGGGTTATTCCTTTCTTCTTCTTTTTTTTGTCAGGCAGACAAGAATTGAAGGGAAATCTCTACAACAAAGAAATGGGTATCCATAAAACTGTTTATTCTGATTCCGATTGTTATGAATGCATTATCCCTCATGAGACATCTATGCCTGGCCTGTATAAGATATAATCACTGAGGACAATCCTCATCAGATAGTTTGAACTCACCAAAACCATTTCCATCCACAGAGGTGCTTTTATTCCGAAACATCGGGTTACAGCAGATGACAGGATACAACAGATGAATAGGTTGTGGTACTTATGCAGTCAAAAGATGACATTCTCTGTAGCTTACTATGCAGAATACATGTGCCCATGTTACATGTGGCCTCTTAGTTGCATCCATGATACAGGAAATACAATCACAGGAAGAAGGGGTGGAGCATTACATACAAAGGAAGTGTGTCATAACATCAGGGAAAAGACATGTAAAAAACAAGTACAGTACATTACCATAAAAGGTCACTGGATAGCAGCATGTGAACAAAATATAAACGTCCATAGAAAAATGGTTCAGGGAAACAATCTATATAATACTAGGGTTTCTTTTCAGGGTGTAGAGACACCCCGAGTTTGAAAGGGGTTAAAGTCGTTTAGGACATTCCATTTCCGAACAGAAAGGCAGCTATTGAACACTCCAACCAGCCGAACCAGAAACCCATCCGAATAATTCTCCCCCCAAAACCAAGACGAGGCTCTGTGTTGAGGACCAAGCAGGAAGGAATCTTTATTGAAAGCAATACAAGTTTTATAAATAGTCAAAAGAGGAGGTGTTTACCTCCTACTCATATTACTCGCCCAGAGGCGATTCAGTTCGCATGTGCCGCGCTATACAAGTTTTCATTCATTCATTCATTCAAATACACCTGTTACTAGAAACCTAATTAACATGAGCGTATTAACTAATTTGACAGCCTAGTTCACTCAGAGACACGACCTTTAGGCCAGACTTGCCATCTTGTAGCTCAGAAGACACAATCAACAATATCACAAATCAACACAGAACTCCTTCACACAATCGCAGAGGTAATTAACACAAACAACAATGGGGATCTAATGACTCTTACATTGAACTTCCTGGAATGCCCATATTAGGAGTTATACTTCTTGGTCATAGCCCTCACAGTGTACAGGGGATAAAATCTTCATATTTCTTGAGAGATATTGTTAATGAATATTACTGTCCCATTTGAAGTGATCCAATCATATTCTCAGGGTTCATTATTTTCTTGCTCACCCTGTGCCCCTAATAGATATAGGGCGACTTAGACATAAGAGGTGCATGGGGAGCTGAAACAATGGTATCCCATACTTTCCAAGGGATTCTGGGTTCCACGGGCCCTCCCGTCACACAGGATAGGGCTTTTATTGCAGCCCTTCTGGAAAATAACGCTAGGTCTTATTTTCGGGTAGGTCTTATTTTCAGGGAAACACGGTAGAAGCAGGTTGCAGGCACGGTTGACGTAGATCACTAAAGCAGGAAATGGGCAACGAGTGTAACAACAGGAGCCTGGCCGAAATACTTGGACATCCTCCAAACTCATCTTTAACAAGAAATCCAAACTCCTGCTTTTTTTAATCCAGTGAACTCCAAGTTATGCCCTGCCGTGCAGCTTCAGTGACCTGACTAATAGTTCATTAGAGTACAAAAAAGTGTAAGTTTGGAAATTGGGTCAGAGATAAGTCAGACAAATGCCTTAGCTCATCTCTACAGGAGAGGCTGAAGGTACTGAGGGATGCTGGGGTCAATGTGAGAAGACACTGGGGGATCACAAGTGAGGCCACTAAGGAATGCAGGGGGTCAGGCTGCTAGTGTTTGAAGGTGTTGCTCAAACACTGAGGAAGCCACACTCTTGCCCTTAAGACAGTATCGCCTCCATATTTGAAGGGTAGAGGATTTGTGCTAGGAAGGCTGATTTGTTTGGAGGGGGCATTTGTGCTGAGAGAGGGAAATCAGCCGGGGCATGATTTCACAGTCCCGGTGACTATGCCCCATGCCTATATAAATCAGTGCGCACTGCACACACGGCATTACAGCGGGCGAGAGCGTTGTGTCAACATTGGGACAAGAGAAGAGGGAAGAAGACAATGGGGAAGACTGGGCCACCGCTAGTAAAAGAGCTGGAAGAAGATAGCGGAGGAGCCCGGCAGCAGGCAGAAAGCACCAAAGAGCGCGGAGAAAGCACCGGAGAGTGGGAGAAGAGCTTGGACAGTCGGAAGAGACCCCCGAAGTTGGAAGAAGACCCACCGAAGTCGGAAGACCACCGAAGTCGGAAGACCACCGAAGTCGGAAGAAGACCACCAGAGCTGCCTAATAAATGACTTTGAAAACCTGTGTAGTGTGTTTTTTTTTCTTGGCACTTTTCCTCCAGGTGAATGGGTAGGGGTACGATGTACCCTATACTTATTCACATAGGGTGGGGGGCCAGATTCCGATAAGCCCCCCGCCTAAAAAACCCTGACAACCAACAGCCAGGGTTGTTGGGAAAAGGCCCTTGTCCTCATCAACATGGGGACAGGGTGCTTTGGGGGGGGGGGGGGTCGCAGGGTCCAAAGCATGCACCCTCCCATATTGAGGGCAAGCGGCCTGGTACAGTTCAGGAGGGGGGGCGCTTGCTCGTCCCCACCGCCTTTCCTGACCGGCCGGGCTGCGTGCTCAGATAAGGGTCTGGTATGGATATTGGGGGGACCTCCACGCCATTTTTTTGGGCATAGGGGTTTCCCTTTAAAACCATACCAGAACCAAGGGCCTGGTATGCTCCTGGAGGGGGAACCCATGTTGTTTTTTTATTTAAAATTCGGTGTGAAGTTCCCCCTCAAGATCATTCGCATGCCAAAGTCGGATCATGCAAGACGGCGTTCCGACCTTGATCCGACTTCAATGATATTCAATGGGCTGAAGTAGGATCAAAGTCAGACCAAAGTAGTACAGGGAGCATTTTCAAAGTCGGACCAGTTAAGACGGTGCCCATAGGGAAACATACATTTTCACACATCATGCGTCATGAGCTCCCAATGTCGGAGCGTTTGTCGGACCACTGTGAACCGGGCCCCAAAAGGAAACAGAGATAAAAACCTCTTTACCAGATGGGGAGCAGAGATATCAGAGGACCGGACCCACCGCCTTCCTTTGGGAAGGAAGCCCTTTAAATCTATTAGGTAAGAGTTTTGGAGTAAGGACACTGTTGGCATACAACTAGAGGACCATGTCACGTGTGTTGGAAATTCATCCAGCTCCCATCAGGTGGCAATTTGTGGTGGATTTCATGAATAGAGGTCCTCAGGGTTGAGCATTTTTTTTTACAATGAACAGTGTGTTTTTTCAGGTCTGCTGGGCTACAACAAAATAGTCGAAAAGAAGCAAATCACAAAGAAGCCTGTCTTTTATTCATGATGCTGAGCATTGAGGGGGATGGGCACTATTGTTGCAGGAAGTGAATGGAACAGAGTTGGGACTCGGGAGCGATGGAGGCAAACTGCACTGACATGACGGAGAGGATATTACGGCTCGCCCTGGAGATCATCTACTTGCTGACCGGGGAGGTGAGGAGGAGCTTTCTTCTTAGTGATTATCATGCCATGAGCTGTAGATACAAAAATGAATAGCAGGGGGTTCCTGACCCTGAGGCAGGAAAGTTATTTCATGTTTTCTCCATGTTAAAAAGTTTGAGAATGGCTTCTCTAGGTAGTCAGTCAGGATAAGCTTCTGGGGGCAGCCATGTTGTTGTAGCTCAAATATGAGGACATGTTGGCATACAACCAAATTAACATGTCACCTTCATCCTGTTTTTGGCTGATGGCAATATTTGGTGGGTTTTAATAGAAGTCCTCAGGTTTGAGCAATATTTCATGATGAACTGCGTGTTCCTTCCCTGCTGGGCTACAACAAAATGGCCGAAAATAAATATCACAGAAGAGCTTTCCTTTTACCCATGATGCTGAGCAGTGGGGGGAGGGGTATGGGCACTATTGTTGCAGGACGTGAATGGCACAGAGTTGGGAGCGATGGAGGAAAACTGCAGCAACCTGACGGAGAGGATATTACGGCTCACCCTGGAGATCATCTACCTGCTGACCGGGGAGGTGAGGAGGATTCTGGGAGCGCGTTTTTTTTTTTTTATAAATCACCGCAAAGTGTCAATGGACAGATTTTTTGGTGACTATTTTTAATTGTAACAACTTTTTTGGACAGTTGGATGAAATAAATTTTTTTACCAAAAAGTTACAAAACAAAATTTTCCAGAATTTGTGTTACGGACCGCTGGATAGTTTCTTAAGATCTTTTTATTTGATGACAAAGAATCGGCTAAATCGTCAGGGTGTGCTTTCTTTTTCTTGAATTTTCTTTTTCTTGTATTTTCTTTTTCCGGAATTTTCTTTTCTTGAAATTTGGGACTTTTGGTTTGCTGGTAATCCTGTTTAGCCCAGAAGTACAGTGGTGAGCACTTCTGCCTCACAGCACTATTGTTGTTGGTTCAAATCCCAAACCACGACGTTACTTTCCATGTTCTGCTTGTGCCTCTGTTGGTTTTCTTTGGATATTCTGGTTTCCTCCCACACTCCTGTGTTGTTGTTTTTTTGGGATATTTACAGTATGTAAATTTTCGGTGCTACCGTATATACTCGCCGAGGCACCTAATTTTACCACAAAAAAATGGGAAAACGTATTGACTCGAGTATAAGCCTAGGGTGTCCATATGCATGCCTCACTGTGCCCATGCCTCACTTTGCCTCACTGTGTCCATGCCTCACTTTGCCTCACTGTGTCCATGCCTCACTTTGCCTCACTGTGCCCATGCCTCACTTTGCCTCACTGTGCCCATGCCTCACTGTGCCCATGCCTCACTTTGCCTCACTGTGTCCATGCCTCACTTTGCCTCACTGTGCCCATGCCTCACTTTGCCTCACTGTGCCCATGCCTCACTTTGCCTCACTGTGCCCATGCCTCACTGTGCCCATGCCTCACTTGTCCTCACTCTGCCCATGCCTCACTGTGCCCATGCCTCACTTGTCCTCACTCTGTCCATGCCTCACTGTGCCCATGCCTCACTTGTCCTCACTCTGTCCATGCCTCACTGTGCCCATGCCTCACTTTGCCTCACTCTGTCCATGCCTCACTGTGCCCATGCCTCACTTTGCCTCACTGTGTCCATGCCTCACTTTGCCTCACTGTGTCCATGCCTCACTTTGCCTCACTGTGCCCATGCCTCACTTTGCCTCACTGTGCCCATGCCTCACTTTGCCTCACTGTGTCCATGCCTCACTGTGCCTCACTGTGCCCATGCCTCACTTTGCCTCACTGTGCCCATGCCTCACTTGTCCTCACTGTGCCCATGCCTCACTGTGCCCATGCCTCACTGTGTCCATGCCTCACTGTGTCCATGCCTCACTGTGCCCATGCCTCATTGTGTCCATGCCTCACTGTGCCCATGCCTCACTGTGTCCATGACTAGTCTGACTTTTAACATGGGTGCCTATGGAAGGGGTGCCCATTTTGAGAAATTGGTGCTCCCCGGTCATAGGTCCCCCAGACAACAAACTTTGCACACTTATAGAGGAAGACTGGGGCTACATGTGTGCCAAGTTCCAGGGGATCTATGGCTGGCCGGTACCGGGTCCCCAAAGTCCGGGAGATCAAGCGCAAAAAGGTGACTCGAGTATAAGCCTAGGATGTCCATCTGCATGCCTCACTGTCTCCATGACTAGCCTGACGTTTAACATGGGAGTCTATGGAAGAGGTGCCCATTTTGAAAAATCGGTGCTCCCCGGCTGTAGGTCCCCCAAACAACAAACTTTGTACACTTGTAGAGGAGAAATTGGGCTACATGTGTGCCAAGTTCCAGGTCCAGGGGACCTACGACCGACCGACCAGTACCGGGTCCCCAAAATCACTGGAGAAATTACAGTTTATCATGGGAATCTATGGAAGGGGTGCCCGGCTTTGGAAAATCGGTGCTCGCCGGCCGTAGGTCCCCCAGACAGCAAACCTTGTAGAGGAGAAATTCGGCTATATGTGTGCCAAGTTTGAGTTCCAGGGGACCTACGGCCCTCCGGTACCGGGTCCCCAAAGTCCGGGAGATCAGACACAAAAAGGTGATTCGAGTATAAGCTGAGGGGGCATTTTTATCACAAAAAAAGCTCCAATCATCTCACCACTGGACAATGAGGTCACTGTACTCCAATGGCCTCCCCACATTCACCACATCTCATCCAATAGAGCACCTTTGGGATGTGGTGGAACGGGAGATTCGCACCATGGATGTGCAGCCGCCAAATCTGCAGCAACTGTGTGATGCCATCATGTCACTATGAAGCAAAATCTCTGAGGAACGTTTCCAACACCTCGTTGAATCTATGCCACCAAGAATGAAGGCAAAAGGGGGTCCAACCCGGTACTAGCAAGGTGTATCTTATAAAGTGTCTGGTGAGTGTGTACCTTTTAACCACTTGCTGACCAGGCCTTTTTCTGAGGTTTGTTGCTTACAAGTTAAAATCATTATTTGCTAGACAATTACTTAGAACCCCTAAACATTATATATATATTTTTAGCAGAGACCCTAGAGAATCATTTTTTTTATGTCGCACACTTTTTGCACATCGGTTTTTCAATTTCAATTTTTTGGGGAAAAATACACTTTAATGAATAAAAAAAATAAAATAATAAATAACCTCATTTTTATGTATAATATGAAAAACGCGGAGTAAATAGATACCCAACGTGTCACGCTTTAAAATTGCGAGGTTGTGGAACGGCGCCAAACTACAGTACTTAAAAAGCAACATTATTTGAATGTCTACAGGTTACTAGTTTAGAGTTACAGAGGAGGTCTTGGGCTAGAATTATTGCTCTCGCTCTGATGATCGCGGCGATACCTTACATGTGTGGTGCAAACACCATTTTGCGTATGTGGGCGTGACCTACGAATGCGTTAACTACGGCACACGAGCATGCAGGGACAGAAGTTCTTGACTTATTTTAATTTTTTTTACATATTTGTTATATATATATATTTTTTTTTACACAATCCTTTAAAATAAATTCATATTTTTTTTAACCACTTCCATACTAGGCACTTCCCCTCCTTCCTGCCCAGGACAATTTTTAGCATTCAGCGCTGTCACATTTTGAATGACAATTGCGCGTTCATGCTACGTGGCACCCAAACTAAATTTCTATCATTTTCTTCCCACAAATAGAGCTTTCTTTTGGCAGTACTTGATCACCTCTGGGGTTTTTGGTTTTTACGCTATAAACGAAAAAAGACAGACAGTTTAACTAAAAAAAAAACTGATGCGCACTGACAGGCAGCACTGATAGATGCCACTTATGGGCACTCATAGGCCGCACTCATAGACACTGATAGGTGGCACTGATGGCCACTGATTGGTGGCACTGGATAGGCAGCATTGATCATGAGGCGCTACTGACAGGCATTACTGAGTGGCACGTTGATGGGGCACTGACAGGCATTTCTGAATGACACTGTTGTGAGCACTGATGGGCATTTAATAGGGGACAGGCTGGCAGGTGTTTGGCACTGATTGGCACATTTTGATGGGGGCTGTGCTGATAATCAATGTGCTGATTATAAGCACAGACCTCCCTCTGATAGGGAAAGCCGCTGATCGGCTCTTCCTGTCAGCGCGAACCGAGGAAAGACGTTTACCGGCACTTCCTGGTTCACGCAATGATCAGCTGTGATTGGTCACAGCTGATCATGTGGTAAGAAGCCTCTGTCTGTCTGTGGTAAGAAGCCTCTGTCTAACGCTCCGTGACGCGATCACGGGACACCGGCCAACATCAGGTCTGCGGGTCCCGCGGGCACAATCTTGTACTTGTACGTTGCTTTGCCTGCCCGTGCCATTCTGCCGACGTATATCTATGTGAGGCAAATGGCAAGTGGCTAACATAAAACGTATATATATATAGTTAGGCGGTCAGCAAGTTAAAAAACCCACAACAGTAAAATCAGTCAGTATATGCAGTAAAACATGCTTGTTATACTCACTGTGGAACCTAAGGGGTTAATCCTCCACATTGTGCAAAAAGGGTGTTTGTCTCCTCTGACCCTCCCCTTTTTCCACTCTTCAATCCATCTCCTGAGAGAACAGAGCTTTGGTGGCACTCTGCACATGCTCAGTTTGGTGTGTAATGCAGGAGGTTTTTTTTTCTTGGGAGGGGAGTGCATGTGATCAGCACAGCGCCAATCAGCACTGTCTAGACAGAAGGTCAGGGGTCCGGCGGTCTCATAGGACAGTCAGATGAGAATGAAAACTCCTCCTTCAAGCTTTAACCAGACACTGATAAAAGCCACAAGACTGCTATATACTGCTGATGAGAAAATGTATTTTGCAGTTTATTTTTACTAAAATTATTTCATTTCTATGTTCTGTGTATTGTGGGAGACCAGATATAGTGAATGCAGAATCCTGGGTTTAGTAGCACTTTAATTAATAAATAAAATACAGTATCATTACTTGTGAAACGGAGATTCCATCGAGCAATTCATAATAAAGAAGGACGTTAATGGCAGCAAGTTCTTTTGTTGGGAAATGTATATAGTAATTGCTGATCTCCCTCCACAGGATAACATAGTTGTGAAGAAGACATCAGGAGATGGACAGAACTCCATTATGGTTCCTCTACTTTCCTTACTGGTTCCAGAAAGAAACAATGAAAAGAAGATCCTAGAAGTCACCAAGAAGATCATTGATCTGCTGACAGGAGAGGTGAGCGGTGCCGGGAATTCTGGGACATTATCCAGTAACAGACAAGAGATGTGTCTGGATGGTGACTGTATCATTGTGTGTGTGTCAGGTTCCCCTAAGGCTCCATACATACTGTACAGGCCTATCTGCACACCCAGGATACCTCGGTGTTGTGTACAGCCATCCATTGAGTGTCTGTACGCGGCACATGCCAGTACTTACAGACACCCGCATATAGAGGGACTCCCTGAACACTGTCTTTTTTTGCATTGGGATAGTACAGAATGTACATAGCCTTTACATGACTGCTGGCGTAAACTCACACACAGCTGCGCACCCACCCATTCACATCTATGAATGCATGGGTGTCACTGCCACTGAATCCCTTGAGCTCCTCCAATCTTTATGGTGGTATATTCCTCAAGCGTCACACATGCTTCTTTTCTAGGTCCCTAGCTTGGCACTCCCGATACTTCTCAATTTTCACCCCTGCTGGCCTGCTCGGGCCCTGGCTTGACACATAAGGCTACTCTGCAAGCGTCATCTCTGCTGGTTGGGTCCCTGACGTGATCACTGCCTGAAGTTTTCCGATTCTCCATCGTGCCCATTCGGGGAGAATACTGCTCCGGTACTTGCTTCAGTTAATCACTGTGGTCCCTGGTAATAAGGTGGTTGGTCCCTTAGTAGCGACAGCTTCCCCTCTACCTCCGACCACGACAGATTCTCCGGCCGGCAGAACCGTCACTTCTGGTTGGACTGCAAGCCGCAATCCCAACCCTACGCTGCTCTCTTGCTTCTGGATAGGCCCTCAGACAGCCTAGCAGCCAGAGGCTCACGGGATAGGCCCAAACTCTGCCCCAGCAGCCCGGGGCACACAACACACATCCTCCCATACAGCCGTCCAGGTGGCACAGAACATAGATCACCTGACTCGACCCGAATATATAGGTTCTCCCAGCAGGCCCAGGGGTTCAAGAAAACCCCTGTCCATTGGCTGAGATACCCTATATACCCATAGCCTGGGAAACCATCAAGATTTATACATTGAAGAGTAAAAGCATTATTAATACTTTGTTTTACATTTATATTCAGAGTGAAAAATTGAACAATTTTAATGTTGGTATCAAAGAAGAAATAAAAGAAGAAGAAGAGGAGGAGGGTGATGTGATGATAGAGTGGGAATATTTAGAAGGACACAAGGATCTCTACAAGGACGTCATGATGGAGGATCAGCCGCCCCTCACATCACCGGGTAAGAGGAGACTTTATTGTAAAGGAGAGAGCAGTACGGAGGCACCACCTAGATCCCCCATCATCTGACTCTATGATCTGACCGCCCTTACGCGTTACGTCCAATCAAGCATTTATTGAACCTTGTTTATTAGGAGGTCTATAAGCAGTGCTTTGTATTCAGTCAGTGTGTGTGTTTCCTACAGATGGATCCAGTAATGGGAACCCACCAGAGAGATGTCCCAGTCCTCTGTATTCCTGGGATTCCACACAGGAAGATCACACCATCCCCCACCATCATCAGGTAGGTGGGACCAAGGATGTCAGATTCAAACCTGTCTCTACACTGTATTACATTATATTCTTCTCCAGATAGTTGTGCTCATAATAATTTTGTATATCTAGGCAGAAAAAGTGATGGGTATAAAAATTGAGGTTAAAGAGGAAGAAGAGATGTATGAGATAGATGATCAGCTGTCTATAAATAAAGGTAAATTAATGGTGACGATGACCATGGAGGAATCCTCTCTAGATGTCAGCACAGGTAGGTATTATATACAGAAAACACAACACTTTTCATTTTTATTTTATGAGAACTTTTTATTAAGTTCAGGTATGCAGAACTAAAAACTGATAAAAAAAATCTGCAAACCGTCAACAGGGTGTGCTGTTTGTTGAAAGAATAAAATTAGCTTGTTGGAGATACTGTACACCATATGAAAGGTCCATCTCTATTCCTCAATATAATGTCATGTTCCCAACAAATGAGGAGGAGATACTGTACATCATATGAAAGGTCCATCTCCGTTCCTCAATATAACGTCATGTTCCCAACAAGTGAGGAGGAGATACTGTACATCATATGAAAGGTCCATCTCCGTTCCTCAATATAACGTCATTTTCCCAACAAATGAGGAGGAGATACTGTACACCATATGAAAGGTCCATCTCCATTCCCCAATATAATGTCATTTTCCCAACAAATGAGGAGGAGATACTGTACACCATATGAAAGGTCTATCTCCATTCCTCAATATAACATCATGTTCCCAACAAATGAGGAGGAGATACTGTACATCATATGAAAGGTCCATCTCCGTTCCTCAATATAACGTCATGTTCCCAACAAATGAGGAGGAGATACTGTACACCATATGAAAGGTCCATCTCCATTCCTCAATATAATGTCATTTTCCCAACAAATGAGGAGGAGATACTGTACACCATATGAAAGGTCTATCTCCATTCCTCAATATAATGTCATGTTCCCAACAAATGAGGAGGAGATACTGTACACCATATGAAAGGTCCATCTCCATTTCTCAATATAACGTCATGTTCCCAACAAATGAGGAGGAGATACTGTACACCATATGAAAGGTCCATCTCCATTCCTCAATATACTGTCATGTTCCCAACAAATGAGGAGGAGATACTGAGATTGCAGGCTTGGCTGGCTTAAATCGGGTTTGGTCTCCACCCAGAGACTGGCCACATTAATCACCTTGCAGGTGGACAGACAGACATGGAAAAGGTCATATGAAAGGTCCATCTCCATTCCTCAATATAACGACATGTTCCCAACAAATGAGGAGGAGATACTGTACACCATATTAAAGGTCCATCTCCGTTCCTCAATATAATGTCATGTTCCCAACAAATGAGGTTAAGGAGGGTCCATTTATTTTCCTCAGCATAGCATAGTAATAAGTGTGAACCTCCACCAAGTGCACTGTAGTTGCTAAGGTTGCATTATACATCTTATTGGACTTCTGTTTCGGCAACAGTTGACTATTAGACCAACATACATAACTATCAAATACAAAACATAAACAAAAGTGCTATCTATTACTAACACTAAAAAATTTCCACAGGAGGACCAAATAGTGGGAATGCCCCAGAAGGATGTCTTATTTTATCTGCACATTCGAACAAAGACGATAATGGCAAAACACAATATTCCCTAGAAGAAGGGATTGCTACTCAAAATATACACCACAAACCTAATCATGTGGTAAGATCAAAAGATCAGTTTATTTCTGAGAAGTCCAAAAATAAAACACATACCATTTTCTCAAATGGCCAACCAAGTATTCACAATGCAGAGCAACCACCAGATCCTTCTAATTCCGAGGAATCCTCTCAAGATCCTTTTCAGGATTGTGAAAAATCGAGCAGAAAAAACAAAGACCTGGTTGGAAATCAAAGAACTAACATCAGTGGAAAACGTTTTTCCTGTTCCGAGTGTGAGAAGTCCTTCATAAAGAAATCAAATCTCATTCAACACCAGAGAGTCCACACTGGCGAGAAGCCCTATCCCTGCTCCGAGTGTGGAAAAGGCTTCTCCAGTAAAGGAAGCCGTGAAAACCACATGAGAATGCACACCGGGGAGAAGCCGTTTTCCTGTCCGGAATGCGGCAACTGTTTTGCGCAGAAAGTGACACTGATTCTCCACCAGAGAACACACACCACCCAAGGCCACTGTCATGATCAGCATGTGGAACGTCATGAAAATAAGGCTTCGTTGCCATGTTCTGAGTGTGGTAAGTCCTTTGAGAAGAAATCTGTTCTCCACATCCATCAGAAGGGTCACACCAGTAAGGAGACCTTCGCTTGCCCTGACTGTGAAAAATCATTCAAAAGAAAACGTGATCTGGTTGCACACCAAAGAATTCACACCGGAGAAACACTTTTTTCATGTTGCAAGAAGTCCTTCAAAGACAGTTGGAAAATCGTTCAACACCAGAGAATCCACACCGGGGAAAAGCCCTTCTCCTGTTCTGAGTGCGGAAAGTCTTTCATTCAGAAATCGCAACTAAAAACACACCAGATAGTCCACACCGGCGAGAAGCCCTTCTCCTGTTCTGAGTGCGGCAAATGCTTCCCCAGTAAAGGAAACCGTGATAAACACATGAGAATTCACACCGGTGAAAAGCCATTTTCCTGTCCAGATTGCGGCAAATGTTTTGCGCAGAAAGTGACTCTAATTCTCCACCAGAGAATACACTCCACAGGAGACCATTGAGAAACTGATGGTGGAGGTTCATAGGCTGAGTCTATATGTCTGTAGAACAATCATATGATAAAGGTGAGGCATTCTGAAAGGATTAGCCAACCCATATTGTATATTTAAGTTTTTTATTGCTGTTTTAATTCCATTACTTACAAATAAATTAATTTTTTTATTTATAATTTTATTGTTCATCTTTATATTGCTCATGTTGCTTTTTCCCTTCTCTGTTCTGAGGTTTCTCCTCCTCCTCTTCCTTTGTGTAATGCAGACAAGAATTGAGGGGGATCTCTCCAAAAAGTACACAGGTATCTATGGAACTGTTTATTATATAGGAGTTTGATAAGATTTTAATGGCTGTATATGTCCCCACTGGAGAAACTTTAAGTCCTGATTACAGTTGTTGCTGGAATGAGAAGTCAGAGACATTTCCTTAAAAGGGATACAGATAACAATAACCCGACAAAGGCTTTCACTTTCTCCAATGTTCTCTAGGAACAGTGGTGGGGTCTCACACTGTCTTTCGTTCTTCCACTGGACTTCCATTTTATTTATAGAAGTTCTCTGGGATCAGTGGTGGGGTCTCTGCATGGCTGTCCTTCTTTCTTGCACTGACTTCCATTTTATTTAGAAAAGTTCTCTAGGAACAATGGTGGGGTCTCAGACTATCCTTTATTTTTCCACTGGACTTCCACTCTATTTAGGAAAGTTCTTTGGAAACAATGGTGTGGTCTCAGGCTGTCCTTCTTTCTTGCACTGACTTCCAATTTTATTTAGAAAAGTTCTTTAGGAACAATGGTGGGGTCTTAGGTTGTCCTTCGTTCTTACACTGGACTTCCATTTTATTTAGAGAAGTTCTCTAGGAACAATGATGGGGTCTCAGACTATCCTTTATTTTTCCACTGGACTTCCACTCTATTTAGGAAAGTTCTTTGGGAACAATGGTGTGGTCTCAGGCTGTCCTTTTTTCTTGCACTGACTTCCAATTTTATTTAGAGAAGTTCTTTAGGGACAATGGTGGGGTCTTAGGTTGTCCTTCGTTCTTACACTGGACTTCCGTTTTATTTAGAGAAGTTCTCTAGGAACAATGATGGGGTCTCAGGCTGCCCTTCTTTCTTGCACTGGACTTCCATTTGGAACAATGGTGGTTGGATTTTCACTTTACTGAAGTTCTCAAGAATGCCAAAAGTGTTGGTTGGATTGCCATTTTAATTTCTATTGTTCTTTAGGAACAATGGTGGGGTCTCAGAATGTCCTTCATTCTTCCACTGGACTTCTCTAAATAAAATGTAAGTTCTCTAGGAACAGTGGTGGGGTCTATGCATGGCTGTCCTTCATTCTTGCACTGGACTTCCATTTTATTTAGGAAAATTCTCTAGGAACAATGGTGGGGTCTTAGGTTGTCCTTATTTCTTGCACTGGACTTCCATTTGGAACAATAGTGGTTGGATTTTTTACTTTACTGGATTGCCATTTTAATTTCTAATGTTCTTTAGGAACAATGGTGGGGTCTCAGACTGTCCTTCTTTCTTACACTGGACTTTCATTTTATTTAGAGAAGTTCTCTAGGAACAATGGTGGGGTCTAAGGCTTCATGTACACGGGACGTTGTTCAATCTCTCCTGAACTATTTAACTTGACAGCTAGAAACTAGCATCTAAAAAAGGACATTTAGCCACGTTTACATGCCGCATTTGGCCGCGTTTGAGAAAATATATAATGTTTTTGGTTCAAATGAAAAACATCTGTTAACGAAACGCTGCTAAACGCTAGGTACCGTGTTTAGCCTCGTTTGGCGCTTGAAATGCCTCTAAACACAGCTTCTAAAGGCATTTTTTTTGAGTTCCAGAAAAAGCCTCTGAGCTCAACTGCCTAGAAACGACTAAAGACGACCCTGTGTACGTGGACAGATAGGATAACATAGAGGAGAGTTCAGGAGCAGTTGAAAAAAATGCCCAACTACTCCTAAACATCCGTTTACCAGCAGCAGTGTACATAAGGCCTTAGGTTGTCCTTCATTCTTACACTGGACTTCCATTTTATTTAAAGAAGTTCTCTAGGAACAATGGTGGTGTCTCTGGATGTCCTTTCTTGCACTGGACTTCCATTTGGAACAATAGTGGTTGGATTTTCACTTTACTGAAGTTCTCAACGGTGGGGACTCAGATTGTCCTTCTTTCTTATGTTACATTAAGATATGCATTACGTGACAGCAATAAAATAAATTTCTCTTTGGCAAACCATAGTGTGGACTTTCGTTTTGTTTTTGTTACCACTGATCACAATTACTTGTTTTTCATTAGCAACACTATGGGGAAGAGTTGGCATTATGAAAAGAGAGGGTTCCACCATCCCTCCTCAGCCACAATTCATAAACATGGATAGATTAGGTACAGAAAAGTTAGAAACACATCATAGTGCTCACTGTGAACTTCAATAAATACTCACACACTTACGATAATCACTCACTTGTAATAAAAGATACTGAACCTTTAAATACCAAGTGCTTCTTTCACAACGACAGTAAAAAAAGTGTGAAATTGATATGTGCATTCCCGTTCGTACGAATGTTATTTTCGTACGAAAATGTTCATTTTCGTACCCGCAGGATAATGTGTACATACGAAAAAATTAAAGCACCAAAATACGAAAACTACGAGATTACGAATGAGCCGCATAACGAACAACCGCAAATACGAACGAACGATCCGACGAAAAAAAACGACAAAACGAAAACGGCAAAAGAACAAAAACGTAATCTCTAACAAAAGATTTACATTCTGTATTTTGTTTGAATCCTTTTTCTGTTTGTTTTCAGTCCTATGTTCATTGTTCATATGACATCTATAACAAAAGATTTGCATTTTGTTTCAATCCTTTTTCTGTTTGTTTTCAGTCCTATGTTCATTGTTCATATGACATCTATAACAAAAGATTTGCATGCTGTATTTTGTTTCAATCCTTTTTCTGTTTGTTTTCAGTCCTTTGTTCATTGTTCATATGACATCTATAACAAAAGATTTGCATGCTGTATTTTGTTTCAATCCTTTTTCTGTTTGTTTTCAGTCCTATGTTCATTGTTCATATGACATCTATAACAAAAGATTTGCATGCTGTATTTTGTTTCAATCCTTTTTCTGTTTGTTTTCAGTCCTATGTTCATTGTTCATATGACATCTATAACAAAAGATTTGCATGCTGTATTTTGAATCCAAAATACGAACAGAAAAAAGGAATTTAAAATACAGAATGCAAATCTTTTGTTATAGATGTCATATGAACATACGACTGAAAATAGCAAAAGAAAAGGGTTTCAAGATACTGCAAATCATTGATGAAAATTCACGAAAATTATTGTCTAACAAGTAACGAACATGAATTAAACAGAATAACGAACCATCCCGCATGTACGAAAATGAAACAGTAATGAAAATACGAAACGATCTGAATACGAAAAAATCGCGTCATACGAAAAACGAACGAGAACAAACAGGAAAACGGGCGTCTTACGAAAAACGAACGAAAACGAAAAAACGGAAAGATACGAAACAGAACAAAAAAAAAAGATTTTTTTTTCTGTGCACATGTCTAGTGTGAAACCTTCACCATAAAGTGCATGCAATTAGCTTACCTTGTTGCCAGGATCCCTTTACTACAAGAGGTCTATTAAAGCTTAATAAATGAACCCAGAAACGTTTTTCTCCACTGGCTCGGTTCTTCTACCAAGTTAGCATTGCAGGGGTTACATAAAATTCTTCTTTCTTCTAGATAGCCAAAAATACACTTATAGGTCTATATACTCTCATAGATAAATGATGGAAAGAGAGGTTTCCACCATTCCTCCTCAACCACAATTCATTAACATGGATAGGTTAGATCCAGCGCCTCATCTTATATGTCCAAGGCAGCTCAGAAGAGGAAGAAATACATCATAGTGCTCACTGGGAGCTTAAATATACCTATGAAAATCACTCACCTGTAACAGTAAAAGGATAGTGCTCCTTTAAACACCAGTCATGTGACACTTTAACCACTTAAGCCCCGAACCATGTTGGTGTTTAACCACTTGTCCTCTGCCCACCATCAAATGACGGCGGGCGGAGGACTCCATTGTCCTGACATCACGTCATATGACGTGATGTCCTTTTAAAGCCGTGGGCGGACGCGCTGGGATCCCGGTGCGAGTGCCCAGTAACTGAGCGGAGACGTGGAGCTCTGTATGTAAACACAGAGCTCCACGTCCTGTCAGGGAGAGAGGAGACCGTCGCTGTGTCCCTTGTACATAGGGACACAATCAGTCACCTCCCCCAGTCACCCCCCCTCCCCTTACAGTTAGAACACTCATAGGACACACATTTAACCCCTTCCCCGCCCCCTAGTGGTTAACCCCTTCACTGCCAGTCACATTTATACAGTAATCAATGCATATTTATAGCATTGTTCACTGTAAAAATGTAAATGGTCCCAAAAATGTCAGAAAAGTGTCCGAAGTGTCCGCCATAACGTCGCAGTCCCAATAAAAAAATCGCAGATCGCCGCCATTAATAGTAAAAAAATAAATGCCATAAACTATCCCCTATTTTGTAAACACTATAAATTTTGCGCAAACCAATCGATAAACGCTTATTGCATTTTTTTTTTTTTACCAAAAATATGTAGAAGAATACGTATCGGCCTAAACTGAGGAAAAATTATTTTTTTTTATATATTTTTGGGTTATTTATTATAGCAAAAAGTAAAAAATATTGAATTTTTTTCAAAATTGACGCTCTATTTTTGTTTATAGTGCAAAAAATAAAAACCGCAGAGGTGATCAAATACCACCAAAAGAAAGCTCTATTTGTGGGAAAAAAAGGACGCCAATTTTGTTTGGAAGCCACGCCGCACGACCGCGCAATTGTCAGTTAAAGCGACGCAGTGCCGGAAGGTTAAATTTTGTCTGGGCAGGAAGGGGGTGTAGGTGCACAGTAGGCAAGTGGTTAAAGACCGGGCTACTTTTTGCAATTCGGCACTGTGTCGCTTTAACTGACAATTGTGCGACGTGGCTCCCAAACAAAATTGGCGTCCTTTTTTCCCCACAATTAGAGCTGTCTTTTGGTGGTATTTGATCACCTCTGCGGTTTTTATTTTTTGTGCTATAAACAAAAATAGAGCGACAATATTGAAAAAATGCAATATTTTTAACCTTTTTGCTATAATAAATATACCATTTAAAAAATATATATAATTTTTTTTTCCTCAGTTTGGGCCGATACGTATTCTTCTGCATAATTTTGGTAAAAAACATCGCAATAAGCGTTTATTGATTGGTTTGCGCAAAAGTTATAGCGTCTATAAAATAGGGGATAGTTTTATGGCATTTTTATTAATATTTTTTTTTTTTTACTAATAATGGTGGCGATCAGCGGTATTTATCGTGGCTGGGACATTATGGCGAACACATCGGACACTTTTGACACTATTTTTGGGACCATTGTCATTTTTCACAGCGATCAGTGCTCTAAAAATGCACTGATTACTGTGAAAATTACACTGGCAATGAAGGGGTTAAACCACTAGGTGGCGCTGTAGGGGTTAAGTGTGTCCAATCACAGCATAACTGGACAACATATGACATCCTTCAGAACGAGCCACTGAAGCCTATGACGTAGGCTCTTTACCATGTGATCAGCTGTGCCCAATCACAGCATAACTGGACAACATATGGCATCCTTCAGAACGAGCCACTGAAGCCTATGACGTAGGCTCTTTACCATGTGGTCAACTGTGTCCAATCACAGCATAACTGGACAACATATGACGTCCTGGATGAGCCACTGCAGCCTATGACGTAGGCTCTTTACCATGTGGTCAACTGTGTCCAATCACAGCATAACTGGACAACATATGACGTCCTGCAGAACGAGCCACTGAAGCCTATGACGTAGGCTCTTTACCATGTGGTCAGCTGTGTCCAATCACAGCATAACTGGACAACATATGACGTCCATCAGAACGAGCCACTGCGGCCTATGACGTAGGGGCTCTTTACCATGTGGTCAACTGTGTCCAATCACAGCATAACTGGTCAACATATGACGTCCTTCAGGACGAGCCACTGCAGCCTATGATGTAGGCTCTTTACCATGTGGTCAACTGTGTCCAATCACAGCATAACTGGACAACATATGACGTCCTTCAGAATGAGAATCACTGACATGGATCGCAGATGGGGCTGCACTGATTATCAGTACAGACCCCCCTGTCAGGATAGCCACTTATCGGCTCTCCTTCTCACGCCCTGACACCTGATGTAATTAGAGAGACTCTGCTGGGGGACACCTGATGTAAGGAGAGACTCTGTTGGGGGACACCCTGATGTAAGGAGAGACTCTGCTGGGGGACACCTGATGTAAGGAGAGACTCTGCTGGGGGACACCTGATGTAAGAAGAGACTCTGCTGTGCTGGGGGACACCTGATGTAAGAAGAGACTCTGCTGTGCTGGGGAACACCTGATGTAAGGAGAGACTCTGCTGTGCTGGGGAACACCTGATGTAAGGAGAGACTCTGCTGTGCTGGGGAACACCTGATGTAAGGAGAGACTCTGCTGGGATGACTCCTGATGTAAGGAGGGACTCTGCTGGGGACACCTGATGTAAGAAGAGACTCTGCTGTGCTGGGGGACACCTGATGTAAGAAGAGACTCTGCTGTGCTGGGGAACACCTGATGTAAGGAGAGACTCTGCTGGGATGACTCCTGATGTAAGGAGAGACTCTGCTGGGGAGACTTGATGTAAGGAAAGACAGTGCTGGGGGACACCTGATGTAATGAGAGACTCTGCTGGGATGACTCCTGATGTAAGGAGAGACTCTGCTGGGGAGACTTGATGTAAGGAAAGACAGTGCTGGGGGACACCTGATGTAATGAGAGACTCTGCTGGGATGACTCCTGATGTAAGGAGAGACTCTGCTGGGGAGACTTGATGTAAGGAAAGACAGTGCTGGGGGACACCTGATGTAAGGAGAGACTCTGCTGGGATGACTCCTGATGTAAGGAGAGACTCTGCTGGGGGGACACCTGATGTAAGGATGTAAGGAGAGACTGTGCTGGGGGGACACCTGATGTAAGGAGAGACTCTGCTGGGACACACCTGATGTAAGGATGTAAGGAGAGACTGCGGCAGGCAGTTTCTGAGAGGCAATTTCTGCCTCTTGGATAAGTTCCTACTGACACCATTGATCGTTTCAGCTATCTGTAAGGAGAACTCTTCCCAATGACCATCACACTAATGTAGTGTTAGTGGGAGGAATAATGCCCCATTGATGTAGATAGGAGTAATAGTGCCCCATCGTTGGTGTCAGTGGGAGGAATAGTGCCCCATTGTTGGTGTCAGTGGGATGTATAGTGCTCCATCCTTGGTGTCAGTAGGAGGAATAGTGCCCTATTGTTGGAGTAGATGGGAGGAACAGTGCCCCATCATTGGTATCAGTGGAAGGAATAGTGTCCCATCATTGGTGTCAGTGAGAGGACTAGTGTCCCATTGTTGGTGTCAGTGGGAGAAATAGTGCCCCATCGTTGGTGTAGATAGAAGGAACAGTGCCCCATCGTTGGTATCAGTGGGAGAAATAGTGCCCCGTAATTAGTGTAGATGGGAGTAATCGTGCCCCATCGTTGGTGTCCATGAGAGGGATAGTGCCCCATCATTGGTGTCAGTGGGAGAAATAGTGCCCCATCGTTGGTGTAGATAGAAGGAACAGTGCCCCATCGTTGGTATCAGTGGGAGAAATAGTGCCCCGTAATTAGTGTAGATGGGAGTAATCGTGCCCCATCGTTGGTGTCCATGAGAGGGATAGTGCCCCATCATTGGTGTCAGTGAGAGGAATAGTGCCCCATCGTTGGTATCAGTGGGAGGATTAGTGCTCCAATCAGAACTAGTACCCAAAGGGCCTGACAAAGGTAAGCATTGGGCAACATTCCCCGACCCGGCCCCAGTTTGGAGGCCACTGCACTAATATATCATGAGATGAGGGTACAGCAATTTTTTAGCAAGGGTTCTCTGAGACCGGAAAGTTATTGCAAGGGTTCCTCTGTGTTAGAAAGGTTGAGAAAGTCTCCTGTAGGCCCTGGGGGGAGAAGCCAGTCTGCCTGCATGACAGAGGAGGTGAGAGCCCTTAGGAGATGCCGAGGTCTACAGAGGAGGATAAGCTCCTGGGGGCAGCCATTTTGTTGTGGCTCATATCTTATGAGGACATTATTTTGCAAAGTGCTACGCAAACTGTTGGTGCAATATAAATCCTGTACAACAATAATAATAATGTTGGCATACAACTAAGTGAACACGTCACATGTCTTAGACATTCATCCTACTCTCAGGATTGAGCGTTGTTTCACGAAAAATGTTCCTTTAAATCTGCTGGGCTACAACAAAATGGCCAGAAGAACCAATCATAAAAGAGCTTTCCTTTTACCCATGATGCTGACCATCAGGGGGGGATGGGCACTATTGTTGCAGGAAGTGAATGGGACAGAGTTACGAGCAATGGAGGCAAACTGCACCGACCTGACGGAGAGGATATTACGGCTCACCCTGGAGATCATCTACCTGCTGACCGGGGAGGTGAGGAGGATTCTGGGAGGGGGTTTCTGGGAGCGCCGTTTTATCCCAACAGCAAATCGCCGCAAAGGTCTGATAAATATATTTGTAACTTCCTCTTTTTTTTTGAGAATTTTTTTAGCCTACAAAGTTACAAAATTTTACAGAATTTGTTACTGAGAGCTGGATAATTTATAAGCTTTTTATTTTTTGTTTCGTTTTTTTTTTCGGACAAGCTACTAAATCATCGGGGATATACTTTTTCCCCCTAAATTTTATTTTTCAGCTATCTGATCAAAAAAAAAAAAAAATTCTTGACAAAATTGATGAAAATTTGGGGATCATAGTTTTAGCGGGGAGAAGCCGAGTGCCGCGATCGTAGGTGTCGTACACCGCATGAGGAGATCACTACACTGAGCGAGGCTGCACGTCTGTTTTGTCCAGAGGATTCGCGAGTGCGATCGTATCAGTGTTGTGCTTTTTTCTCTATTTGGCGCTTCGTATTGCCCAATGAGGTCTTGTTTTATTTTTACTAGGGTTGTCCCGATACCACTTTTTTGAGACCGAGTACAAGTACCGATACTTTTTTTTTTCAAGTACTCGCCGATACCGAATACCGATACTTTTTTTAATGTCATGTAACTTTTATTTTTTTACACAATTTTTATTTTTTACTATTTTTGTTTGTTTTTTAAAAAAAAAAAAAATTTATTTACATTTTTTTTATTATTTATTACAATTGTTTTTTTGTTTTTTTTTAATCAGTCCGGTTGGGGGGCTTTGGAGAGATGTCAGGGGTCTTTTTTTTTTTTTATAAATTCTTTATTTTATAATTTTTTCCATATTTCATACACAAACAAGGCACTGAGTCCAGCTTTGAGATATACAGGTAGCATTTTCTTTCATCATTACATCTTGTTATTAATTTACTGTATACTCAACAAAAGTTCTAATTACAGTTGATACAATTACAGTTACCCCCTCCCCCACCAGGTCCCCCACCAGGTCCGCTCCCTGGTTGATACCCCTTGTCGCCACCGGCAACAGGGCGAGAGAAAAAAAAAAAAACAGACCTCTGACATCTCCCCTTTTAGACAGAGAAAGGGACTAAGGACACAGATTCCCCAGTCCCTTTCTCTGCAGCCTCAGCTGAGATGAATGGAGAGAAGATCCTCTCCATTCATAAACTGAAGCATCGTAAGCACAGGTTACGATGTTCAGTTATGTGAATGGACAGAGACGGTGATCACTGACTCTGTCGATTCGGAAAAGGTAGGAGCCGGATTTAGCGGCTCCTACCTCTGCTCTCCATCCTGACAAATTGAGGGGGGAACAAGACGGCACGGGGAAGAGCTGCACGAGGCAGAGTGACACAGGGGAGAGCGGCACAGGGGAACTAGACAGCACTGAGGAACAAGACGGCACTGGGAAACAAGACGGCACAGGGAGAGAGCTGCAAGGGGGGAGAGCGACACTGGGGAACAAGGCGACACTGGGGAACAAGGCGACACTGGGGAACAAGGCGGCACAAGGGAAGAGCTACATGGGGGAACAAGACGGCACGGGGGGAGAGCTGCACGAAGGAGAGTGACACAGGGGAGAGCGGCACGGGGGAACTAGACAGCACTGAGGAACAAGACGGCACTGGAAACAAGACGGCACATGGAGAGAGCTGCAAGGGGGGAGAGCGACACTGGGGAACAAGACGACACTGGGGAACAAGGCGGCACAAGGGAAGAGCTGCATGAGGGAACAAGACGGCACAGGGGGAGAGCTGCACGAGGGAGAGTGACACAGGGGAGAGCGGCACGGGGGAACTAGACAGCACTGAGGAACAAGACGGCACTGGGAAACAAGACGGCACGGGGGGAGAGCTGCAAGGGGGGAGAGCGACACTGGGGAACAGGGCGGCATGGGTATCGGGTGAAGTATCGGACCATTTTCCCTGAGTACAAGTACTTGGGAAATGCTTGGTATCGGTACCGATACTAGTATCGGTTTCGGGACATCCCTAATTTTTACCATGTGAGTCATCGTTTTGGTTAAGGAAGTGTCGTAAGCAAGTGGTCGGGTGAAGCAGGGTGAAAGGAATTCAGTATCACAGGAGACTACCATTACTTCCAGGGCCGATCCTAGGGTCACAGGCGTCTGGGTGCAGAAATATTTCTGGCGCCCCTACATGGGCGTCGTCATTTTACTAACTCCTCCCCTTTACAAATGTTTCTATGGCAATGCTCCTCCACAAAGTCTTTATTACACCGGGATCCTTACATGATCTCTTAACAATAAACAAAATACAGGAAGTGAAGGAGAGTACTTTATTGGGACCTGAAGGGGGGCCTCTGTGATGCACACAGATGGCTTCTGTTACTGTTAGAGAGTGTGTTAGATGTTCAGCGCCCCCACCTCTGCAGGCGCCTGGGTGCAGTGCACCCTGCCTAGGATCGGCCCTGATTACTTCCATACCCGGTTCAGATGAATGGACTTTTGCTTATTGTTGCTGTTATCGCATTGCCACTTTTTTATGTAATTTGTTGGCAGGATTGTCACAGTTCATTTAATACCTATTTAGGATCATATTATTCATTTTTTTCACTGTATAGCATATAGGGTTGATTTAAGCGCATCATTACATCCTAAAAAATTTTTTTTAGTTTTAGTATACCATTTTATGTATGCAGCTTTTATTATTTGGTTATCCTTGTTTTTCCTTTGTATTCACCACAATAGTGCTGTAGTATCACTTTTCCAATATTACAGCGTCACTGATCGTGTTCCCGATGACAGCTAGGCAGAACGGGGAGATGTTTGGCCAGATTCTTAAAAATGTGCGTATCTGGCGGCGTAGTGTATCGTACCGCATTTACGCTACGCCTACGCCAATTACTGGAGCAAGTGCCGTATTCTCAAAGCACTTGCTCCGTAATTTTCGGCGGCGTAGCGTAAATGCGGCGTCGTAAGGCCGCGTAATTCAAATAGTGAAGGAGGGGGCGTGCTGTATTTAAATTAAGCGCGCCCCCGTGCCGAACGAACTGCGCATGCGCAGGCCTTAAACGTAGGCCACTGCGCATGCTCCGTAATACGCGGCAAATACATAGGTTGCGACGTGAACGTAATTAACGCACGTCCCTATTCACAACGCGTTACGTAAACGACGTAAACAGCTGACGCTAACCCGACGGCCATACTTAACATGGCATACGGCGGACTGAAGTAAGGTTACCCCTCATATAGCAGGGGTAACCTTACGCAACCTTTGTAAACTACGTCGCCGCGGCGCAAAAACGTTCGAGAATCGGCGTATCGGCTCATTTGCATATTCGGCGGTGAAATCGACGTAAACGCCACCTAGCGGCCGTCGTAGTATTGCATTTAGGATCCGACAGTGTAAATGACTTACACAAGTCGGATCCAAGCTTAAAAACGGCGTATCATGTTTTGAGAATAGAAAACAATGATAAGCCGGAGGGAAATTCGAATTACGCCGGTGTATGTGTACATACACCGGCGTAATTCCTTTGAGAATCTGGCCCGTTGTGTTTACATTAACATCTCCCCATTCTATGTCTCCGTGACTCGCGGTGGGCGCACGGCGGGCTCGCGCCCACAACAACCGCTTCTTAAAGGGGACGTATATATGCAAAAATATGAGAAGAAACATCATTGTCCCTAAAAGAGTGATGTTGTGGATCAGATTCTAGCAAAGAATGATGATGGCAGCAAGTTGTAACTTCTTTTGTTGGGATATGTATATAGTGATACTAATCTCTCTTTACAGGATAACATAGTCGTGGAGAAGACATCGGGAGATGGACAGAACCCCATTACGGTTCCTCTACGTTTCTTACTGGTTCCAGAAAGAAACAATGAGCAGAAGATTTTGGAAGTCACCCAGAAGATCATTGACCTCCTGATGAGAGAGGTGAGCGGTGCCGGGAATTCTGGGACATTATCCAATAACAGACAAGGGATGTGTCTGGATGGTGACTGTATCATTGTGTGTGTCAGGTTCCCCTAAGGCTCCATACATACAGCCATCTAAGGCCGAATATGATGTAAAATTGAGGTTAGGTGTATTTCTACAACCAAGAAGCCTCGCCTTTTTGTGAATGCAGACTTTTTAGTTTTCGGGAGTATGTCCACACATTGGGCTAGATTCAGGTAGGAGCGGCTTAAATCCAAACCTGCCTAGCGTAGGGTATTTACACTACGCCGCCGCAACTTTTTCAGGCAAGTGCTTTATTCTCAAAGCACTTGCCTGTAAAGTTGAGGCGGCGTAGCGTAATTGACCCGGCCAAATTCAAATTGGGCGGGTAGGGGGAGTGTATTATTTAAATAGTGCGCGATCCCGCGCCGAACGTAGTGCGCATGCTCCAAATCGCGATGTCATGCGCAATGTAAACGACGTGAACGACACTTACACAAAGCCCTATTCGCAAACGTTTGACGTAAACGTTGTGAAAAAAAAAAAACGCTGGCACGCCGTCCATACTTAACATTGCCTGCGCCTCATACAGCAGGGTTAACATTACGACGGACCTACGCTAACGCAAACGACGTAAAAAAATAGCGCCGGGCGTACGTTCGGAAATCGGCATATAGGCTCATTTGCATATTTTAGACGGGAACGCCACCTAGCGTCCAGCCTAAATATGAAAATAAGATACGACGGTGTAAGAGACTAACGCAAGTCGGATCTAATGGAAATCTATGCGTAACTGATTCTATGAATCAGTCGCATAGATAGGAGGGCTCAGACGCAGAAATAAGACGGCTTATCTGGAGATAAGCCGTCTTATTTCTTTCCTGAATCTGGCCCATTGTACATGAGTATGGGCATATACTCACGCACAGTTGCACACATTCTTTCATGTGTAAGTGTGGCTGTTCCAGGATCTGGGCTTTCTGTAGGTATGAGCCGAACACCCCGCCAGTTCGGTTCGAACCAGAACCCGCGAACAGACCAAAGGTTTGTGTGAACTTTAGAACCCTATTAAAGTCTATGGGACTCGAACGTTTGAACTCTAAAGTGCTAAGTTTAAAGGCTAATATGCAAGTTATTGTCCTAAAAAGTGTTTGGGGACCCGGGTCATGTATCAATGCAAAAAAAAGTTTTAAAAACTGCAGATTTTTTGGGAGCAGTGATTTTCGAGTCGAACATGAGTTCGAAGCTCATCCCTAGCTTTCTGGGTATAGAAATGCACTTTTATGTTGTACGTGACCTCATACACCTGTATACATGTGACTCAAGGGGCCAGATTCAGGTAGAGTTAGGCTGGAGTATCAGTGATACTCCAGCCTAACTGTCACTTTAAGCCGGCGTTTCTGTTTTCTGTAACCAGAAAACAAGAAACCCTGGGTTGGAGTTCCGATGCGAGCGGCGTAACTGAATTTCGCCATCGCATCGCAACTTTAATTTAAAAATGGCGCCGGGGGCGTTCCCGCTGATTAACGCCGAAAAAATATGTTAATCAGCGAGAATCGGCAATTCACGATCGTATTCGGGCGCGACGCAGTGACTTTCCGACGTTTCCGTAAGAGATACGCAGCGTAAAGAAATACATGCCCCCTAGGTGGAGTATCCTATGTTAAGTATAGCCGTCGTCATTGCGTCGAAAAAAAAAAATTTGCGACGCTTGCGTAAAACGTCCATGAATGAGGATTTGACGTCATTGACGTTCACTGACAGAATTTGGAGCATGCGCACTGGGATGCATTGACAGTCGACGCATGCGCAGTACGTTCGCCGCGGGATCGCGCTTAGTTTAAATAATACACGCCCCGTACCCGCCCAATTTGAATTCCGCCGGCTCGTTTTCGATACGCTGCCGCAACTTTAGGAGCAAGTGCTTCATGAATAACAGCACTTGCTCCTAAAATTTCGCCAGAGTAACGTAAATGAGAAACATTACTCCAGATTAAAGATGCTCCCATCTACCTGAATCTGGCCCAAGGTGTTACGATGGCTCAATGGAAGAGGAGAGCCTTTTTATTTCTTTACTTTTATATTCAGAGTGGAATCTGGAGCAATTATGTTGGTATCAAAGAAGAGATAACAGAAAAAGAGAAGGTGTATGGTGTGATGAAGAAGCGGAAGTGTTTAGAAGGACACAAGGATCTCTACAAGGACGTCATGATGGAGAATCAGCCGCCCCTCACATCACCGGGTAAGAGGAGACTTTATTGTAAAGGAGAGAGCAATACGGAGGGTCCACCTAGATCCCCCATCATCTGACTCAAAGATCTAACTGCCCTTACGCGTTACGTCCAATCAAGCATTTATTGAACCTTGTTTATTAGGAGGTCTATAAGCAGTGCTTTGTATTCAGTCAGTGTGTGTGTTTCCTACAGATGGATCCAGTAATGGGAACCCACCAGAGAGATGTCCCCCTCCTCTGTATTCCTGGAATTCCACACAATGTATTCAGTCATAGTTATGTAGCGCCTGCCTATTTTCAGAGCTGGTGTTATTGTAAATTTAGAGGTAGTTCACAGAGGTAGTTGGCTCTAAACCTATTATTTGGTTACATTTTGGGGCCTCTGTTGTAGTTTGGCTGTACTGTTTGTGCATACGGTCGTTGTCTGGGGTACCGAGTTCCACCCCAGACCAACAGGTGCCAGCAGTGGGGTTAAGTGTAGTTGGATATCTCTTCCCGGCAGCCAATCAGGAGGGTTGATCGCCTCGCTGTGCATGCTGGGAAGGGGTATTTAAACGGCAGACCCCATTGGTTCGGGGTCGCTGTGTTCCCACCCTTGAGCTGGGCAGTCATTCCACCGCCCCCGTGTGTAGCTCTCCTGGCCAGGGTGTGTGTGTGTGTGTCGCTGTGATCCTGGCTCCGGGACCACATCCGGAGCGTAATCATCCAGATTGTAGATCCAGTGAGTCGACTGGGTCCCTAATTTGCCAGATGGTCCTGGCCTGTCCGTCCAATTGGAGGAAGCCACCTGATAAGCCTCTCTGGGGGATACCTAGCACAAGGTTGGTGTTTCAGGAGAGGCCTGTCCATTCATCAGAGGACGCTTGAGGACACCTATCAGTTGCTGATTTAACCAAAGTTATGTGAAGGAGAACCGGGTGCTAAATCCAGTCAAGAGGGATTTTGGACCGAAAGTGTCTCCAATCTTCAGGAGGGTCTGTGGCAGAGACTTAATCCTATCCATCTGAGTGACACTCTGGCTGCCAGGCTGGTGAGAGAGGCCTGTCCAGATGCACTATACCCATTTCGGCTGCAGTGACAAAGTAAAATTGTCGTTGGAAGCAGGACTGTTTTCCATTTCCAGTTACACCTGAATCTACGGTCTTCTATTTTGCTATCCCTTCACCTTTGTACTGTTTATCATTTTTACCCGGCTGGGTAATAAAAGCACAGAAAAGACACCTGCCGTGTGGACATTGACTTTACTGCAGCTCTCATCAAGTACCCTAGACGGTGGGGATATAGAGGTAACATGCCACCCAAATCAAACCAGCAGCTCCTTCGGGGGTAGTGCTACACATGGGAGCTCGTCCGGGATTGGCTGTTACCTCTTGCAACTGAACTGAGTGATTTTTGTGTTGTTCTGACATTAGGAGCTCGGAATTGTCGTGGTGTTGGACTGTGCCGGTGAAGAGGGGGTTAAATTCAGGTCCTGAGAAGTTCTGGGCGCACGTGCAGTGGAGTGACGTGTCCCAGCAACGTGCTAGAAAAGAACTCGAAGTAGGAGGTGTTGCCCACACCTGCGTGAGACGTAGGGCGCATTTGGCGCCAAGGGAAAGAGTGATTGCCCGCCCATGAGAAAGGATTGTGCAACCATGTCTGCGTTCCGAGAGGCTGAGGCCTCCTATGTCCTTCCCGGGAGTTACTCCGATGCCTGCCCTTCCTACTAATTAAGTCCCGGGGAGGTAGACATTGACTTTACTGAAGCTCTCATCAAGTACCCTAGACGGCGGGGATATAGAGGTAACATGCCACCCAAATCAAACCAGCAGCTCCTTCGCGGGTAGTGCTACAGTTACATAAAGTTAAATTATTTGTACGGTTGAATAAAGACACCAGTCCATCCAGTTCAACCTGTGTGGGTGTGTCTGTATGGGTGTATTTATGTCAATACCATTTCCCATATCCCTGTATATTGTGTTCACTAATATGGCCATCAAAGAGTCTTTTTTTTTTTTTTTTTAATATCGACACCACCAATTGTGGAAGGGAGTTCCACATCCTTACCGGGATCCTTACTCTGACAGTAAAGAACCCCCTATATAGTTAAGGTTAAACCGATTCTCCTCCAAGTTAAGTGAGTGGCCACGATTTTCACAGACTGAATAGTTTCCTCCCTGTGCTAGAATCACCGTTGAGATATTTGTATATCGCTATCATATCTCCTCTCTAAGGAGAATAAGGTTGGTGCTTTTTTTTCCCTTCTCATAACGAAGATCCTCCAGTCCCTTTTTATTAGCTTTGTTGCCCTTTTCTGGACTCTCTCTGGTTCCAGCACATCCTTCTGTATATTATCAGCAAACACTGAGATTGAGCTTTTTTATACCAGCGTCTATATCCTATATATACCCTAGGCTTATACTCGAGTCAATACGTTTTCCCAGGTTTTTTTTGGTGGTAAAATTAGGTGCCTCGGCTTATATCCGGGTCGGCTTATACTCGAGTATATACGGTAGTCTGGCAAGAACGATCTTTCGTAAATCCATGCTGATTACTGCTAATGATACCGCTTTCATCCTCAAATTCTTGGATTTAGTCCCTTGTCAACCCATCCAATAGTTTGCATACTATTCATGTTAGACTGAACCTGTAGTTTCCAGGTACTGTGTATATCTCTGATTTTTTTTTTTTTTTTAATATTGGTACCATGTTGACTTTTTGCCAATCAGCTGGTAAAATTCCACTCACTAAGCTGTGCATAACATTTAGGAATAATGATCTGGCTATTACCTGGCTAAAATCTTTTGAGGGCTCTCGGGTGTAAGCCATCCAGTGTAAATCAGTGTATGTGTGTTTCCTACAGATGGATCCAGTAAAGGAAACCCTCCAGAGAGCTCTCCCCATCCTCTGTATGCCTGGGATTCCACACCGGAAGATCACAACTATGCTATACCTGATCAGGTAGATAGGACTAAGTATCCAGAACTAAATAATGGTTCTATGCTATAAGAGGACATTCTTCTATTTTCTTTCTTTTTTTTTAACCTATGTATTCTACCATCTTTGGGGTTTAGAATGAAGAACTGAAAATCATCAAATTTCAGGTTAAGGAGGAAGAAGAAGAGATGTTGGTGAGTGGAGATCAGCAGTCTATGGAGGAGGGTGGTCCTCTCTATTCTCGGGATTCCATACAGAAAGATATCAACATCTCTTGCCATGATCAGGTAGATGGGACCAAGCAATAGTAACTGAAAATTATTTTAACTATGAAACTCTTATTTGCAGTACATTTTTCATGTTTTATTTAACCACTTACTTACTGGGCACATATACCCCCCTCCTGCCCAGGTGAAATTTCAGCTTCCGGTACTGCGTCGCTTTAACTGACAATTGCGCGGTCGAGCGTCGTGGCTCCCAAACATAATTGACGTCCTTTTTTCCCCACAAGTAGAGCTTTCTTTTGGTGGTATTTGATCACCTCTGCGGTTTTTATTTTGTTGCGCTATAAACAAAAATAGAGCGACAATTTTGAAAAAAAAAAATTATTTTTTACTTGTTGCTATAATAAATATCTTGATTTTGAAAAAAAAAATTTTTTTTATAAGTTTATGCCGATACGTATTCTACATATTTTTGGTAAAAAAATTTAAAAAAAAATCGCAATAAGCGACTGGTTTGCGCAAAAGTTAAAGCGCCTACAAAATAGGGGACAGAATTATTATTTTTTATTATATATTTTTTTTTTACTAGTAATGGCGGCGATCTGCGTTTTTTTTTATTTTATTAGGACTGCGACATTATGGCGGACACATCGGACACTTTTGACACATTTTTGGGACCATTCACATTTATACTGCGATCAGTGCTATCAAAAATGCTCTAATTACTGTATAAATGTGACTGGCAGGGAAGGGGGCGAGGAAAGGGTTAAATGTGTACCCTGCATAGTGTCTCTAACTGTGTGGGGGAAGGGGACTGACTGGGGGAGGTGACCGATCTGTGTCCCTATGTACAAGGGACACAGATCGGTCTCCTCTCTCCCTCACACGACGTGGATCTGTGTGTTTGTCTCTGTAACCACTGATCGTGGGGGCCTGGCGGACATCGCGGCCCCCAAGCGCGCACATCGGCATCTCAGTGATAGACGTTTATAGGCGGCCTCCCGGCAATTGGCATCCACACTGCGGCCATACAAAGTCGTACGACCGGCAGGTAGTGGTTAATCATGTTTGGGGTTTATGTTGGAGAACTGAAAGACATCAAAGCTGAGGGTAAAAAGGAAGAAGAAGAGAGGTTGGTGAGTGGAGATCAGCAGTCTATAGAGGACGGGGGGATGATTACGAAAAGTAAACGGTGGAATTCTGTCTGGGGACAAATGTAGAAAGGACTCCTTATGCCCTGTACACACGATCGGAATTTCCGATGGAAAAAGTCAGAAATTCCGACTGTGTGTATGCCCATTGGATTATTTCCATCGGAAATTCCGAGGCATTCCATCAGAGTTTAGATACTTTTACTCCAATGGAATTCCGTCGGAATTCCGATGTGATTTTGGTCGGACAAAGGTCCGACCGTGTGTACGGGGCTTTACTGGAGGCTGACGGGTCATCCCTACTCTGGAACCTTTCTCTATGCTAGACATGCTGTCCCTCACCAACGGGTTGCTGTGCCTGTCCTAGCCACTTCGTAAATGCGCACAAACTGCATTGGGACAGTGCTATTTATCAAGACTGCCCACAATAAAGATGGCTGCTCCCCTGATGATGTCTACAGAGGAACAAGAGGAATTCTTGTCCACTGTCTTTTCTGCATAGTGACTGCTAAACAGAGCCACCTGTGCAGGGAGGCCGAACTACACTTGCCCACACTGTTGAACGTAGACTTGTCTCTAAACTGTATTAGTTGATATTCTTGTATGTGGTCTCAGGATAATAGTGCTTACCGTCATTTTGTGATTTTCAGGTTAAAGAAGTGATGGGTATAAAACCTGATGTCACAGAGGCAGAAAAGATGGATGCAAACTGTTATCAGTTGTCAGTAGAAGAAGCTGAAATGATGGTGACCATTACAAAGGAGGATGTCAGTTCAGGTATTGTAATAGACTTTTCCTGGCTCAATTCCAGGATACGTGTTCTATTCTGCTGCTGAGCCAAATTCATGATGATGTGTGTAAGGTTGCTGGTTCAACTAGACCCGGGTTTTTTCGGACTATCTGGATGTATGGAACTCTCCAATGCATTGGCCAGTGAAAAACATCCACACAGATATGGTATGTCAAGACTAGGCTTTATTTCTTCTGCATACTTGTTCATAATTTAATCATACAATAAAGGAACGCCCTTGTCTCAGCCAATCATATTTAAGTAATTAGGTTATACAAGTAATATTCGTCACAATTATACACAGTGTGTAAAATTTAGCAATCTGTCTTCTGGGTGCCTGACTAAATCTGTTTTTTACTTCACCTTATCGAATGTTCTTGTTCTATGCCCAGTACATAATAACATTGAGCCAAGGTTGTTTATTAGATTTTGTGTAACTAATCCTAGAAACTCAAGGATACATCTTCATACAAGCATTAATTACTATGGGGGAACTCTAGCAAGCCTTATAATGCATTTATATTATGGAGGAACTCTAGCAAGCCTTATAATGCATTGATATTATGGGGTGTGTGACTCCAGCCTTTCAATGTGAACATGCAGGCAGGAGGAAAATTATTTGCTTCAGTCTTCATCGTCTCCAACAGAAAAGGAGGGAGGAACTATTAAGGTTACAGCTTTATATCCAAAGTGACATAAGCAAGCATCATCACATATGGGTGCATCTGATTGTCTCATCCACATATGGTGTTCTCTGGTTACATCTCTTCCTTGCCACGAGGCCACCACTCAGCACCATATTCTTTACATGGTGGGATGGGCAGAAAGGAGGGGGTTGGGAAGAACATATGTTTCTTTTCCTCACCCCGGGCTGAGATTAACTCTGTCATGACTTTCATTCAAGGAAAATAATACTAATTTAATATGGAAATATATATATACACACACAGCAGCAAGGAATAAAATAATACAAGAAAGGAAAGCAATACTTGAGTGGTTAGAAGAAAGATAACATAGACACAAAATAATCATTTAATCAACTCCAAGTAGAGACATACAGATTGATCAAAACTGATGAAAAATCAGCAAACCTTCACAATTTAGATGCACTATCCTTAAAAGAATAACATTGACTTGTCATGAGGTGATGGAAAAGTATCCAGTGTACCTATACCTCATCCTATGCATTGGAGACTATGCCATATGAACGATCCATCTCCATTCCTAAACCACTTGCGAATCCGCTCGCCTGCAATGTACTGTGAGCGAGTGGCCTGTACAGGCACATCGATGTACCTTTAATATTACTGGGTGCATGCGTGCGCCCCCCGCCCGCCGACTTCTGCTGTGGTTGTACACAGCAAGAGTTTGTCAGCAGGTCCCGGTCAATGATTCATGTCTGGGACCTGCTGATTGGCTGTGTCCAATCACAACAGAACCCTGTGTTCACAATAAACCCAGGGCTCTGTACAAAGGGAACAATCTCTCTGTTTCTCTGTTGCAAAGCAGGGAGAAGAAACAGAGATTTTTTAGTAAAAAGCAGCACACGTTAGACAGATATAAACACTTTTTAGGCATACACTTAACCCCTTGGTTGCCTGAGATGTTAACCAGTGTCATTAGTACAGTGACAGTGTATAGTATTATCACTGTTTTAGTGGCAGTTAGGCAATCCCCCCCAGTATCAGAGGTTTTTATTTAAAAAAGTGTATCTTTTCCCCAAAAAAGTGCGCTTGTAAAACCGCTGCGCAAATACGGTGAGACAGAGTATTGCCATTTTATTCTCTAGGGTGCTAGAATAAAAAAATGTATATAATGTTTGGGGGTTCTAATTAGACGGAAGCAGATGGCAGTGAAAACAGTGAAAAAACACATTAGAACTGCTGTTTTACTTGTAATGCCAACGGCCACCACCAGATGGCGCCAGGTCACTCAATTACCAGCCGTCACAGGCCCACCGTGAACGCGTGGCGGGGAGTGTGGGCTCAAATTCGCAGCCTCAATTACCGGCGGGCATGGGCGCCAGGCAGTGCCGATCCTGACCTCCTTGGGGCCCTAAGCAAAATGACATGTCACATTAAAGTCTAGAAGCGGGGGGGGGGGGGGGTGGTGTTCTGCTGTCGGAATTGACATCTTACATTAAAGTGAGGAGCGGGGGGTGCTGACTTCTTACCTCTTCTCCCATGCAGCCAGCGAGTTGAGAAGGGGGGTGAGGGGCCTGAAAATCCGAAAATGACTTCTCACCAGGCGGGGCCTCTAGTAATTTAGGGGGCCCTCTGCAGCTTTGCGGTGCCCTAAGCTGCTCGCATAGTGAGTGTATAGGGCGGATCGGCCCTGGCCTAGGTCACAGTTTCTTGTCGCAATTGCGAACGGGCGCCCGGATTTTGTCGAGCCCTGTCCTAAGCGACTTTAACCTCTTTCATACTCGGGGTGTCGTTACAGTACACCTTATCTGACTTCTAGCCTTGCGCTGTTGCTGCTATCACTGTCTCTAATTCTGTGCCAGAGTTCTAGCCAGGGAACAGTTGACTAACAGACCAACATACGTGATTACTGAATGCAAAACCTGAACAATGCTGCTAATAACCAATAAAACATTTCAACAGGTGGAGCCAACGTCCGGAAGACCCCCATCACTGTTACTCAAAATATACGTCACAAACTTAATCCTCTGGAAAGCTCAACAGAACCGTTTAATTCTAAGGACCCAAAAAATAAATTCCATACTATTCTCCCAAAGGCCCAGCCAAGCTTTCACATTCCAACCCAACCACCACATCCTTCTAATCCAGATGAATCTTCTCCCAGTAAGTTCCGTTCTTTTGAGGGTTGTGAAGAACCAAGCATAAATAATCAAGACCTGGTTGTAAATTGGGGAACCAGTAAAAAACCCTTTCCGTGTTTGGAGTGTGAGAAGTCCTTCAAAACGAAATCGGAACTATTTCAGCACCACCGAGTTCACACCGGCGAGAAGCCCTTTGTATGTAACGAGTGCGGCAAGTGCTTCCAGAGAAAAGAAAACCTTACCGCGCACATAAGAGTTCACACCGGCGAGAAGCCGTTTTCCTGCGGCGAGTGCGGGAAGAGCTTCTCTAAAAAAGGGCCCCGTGATAAGCACATGAGGATTCACACCGGGGAGAAACCGTTTTCCTGCTCGGATTGCGGCAAATTTTTTTCGTACAAAATGTCACTCAGCTTACATCAGAAGACGCACCACCAGACGCCGCTGAAAACTGATGGTGAACTTCTATAGGCGGGGGCACTGCCTGAGGGCCCCATGCCACTAGGGGGCCTCATCAGGGTTGCCAGCCTCAGTAAAACCAGGGGCAGTATGTAAAAATTGTATTTATTTTTTAACTCCCAAGATTATAGCTTCACCGCCTCTCCAGTACCTTTTCAGTGTGTATAATGTGTGTATGTGTGTGTGTGTATACTGTGTGTCTGTGTATACTGTGTGTGTGTGTGTGTATACTGTGTGTCTGTGTGTCTGTGTATACTGTGTGTGTATACTGTGTATACTGTGTGTCTGTGTATACTGTGTGTGTATACTGTGTGTGTATACTGTGTGTCTGTGTATACTGTGTGTGTGTATACTGTGTGTGTGTGTGTGTGTGTATACTGTGTGTGTGTGTGTGTGTGTATACTGTGTGTGTGTGTGTATACTGTGTGTGTATACTGTGTGTCTGTGTATACTGTGTGTGTGTATACTGTGTGTGTGTGTGTGTGTGTGTATACTGTGTGGCTCCATAATCTCCTATTGCCTGGGGCCCCCATAATCTCCTATTGCCTGGGGGGCCCCTTAATCTCCTATTGCCTGGGGCCCCATGCGTTGTCAGTCCGCCCCTGTCTATAGGTTGAATGCTCTGTAGAACAGTCGTACAATAAAGAGACCATCTGAAAGAATCGGCCAACCCATATGGAATATTTTCGTTTTATGGCTGTGGTGTGATCTCTGTTGTAATTTCATCACTGTCAATAAATTTGTTTTTTTTTCTATTTATACGTTTTATTGTTCATCTTCACGTTGCTCGGGTTGTTTTATATTCAAACTTTTTGCCCTTCACTGTTCTGTGGTGTCTCCTTCTCTTGTAGACAGGAATTGAGGAGAAATCTCTCCAACACAGGTATCAATAAAACCTTCTATTATTTTTTTATAAAAATTTTAAAGTTCACATACAGCTGTAGCCCAAGCAGGAGCAAGACCACCAGGTCTCCTTCACATAAAACACACATCATAAGAACTTAAACAGAACAGTCTACTAAACTACTACCCCAATGTGGGGACAGGGTTCGGCTCAGGATTAACTAGGTTTAAACCTGGATAAATCGAGCAGTGGCGTCACTAGGGTTGGTGTTAGATATGTGCGTTCCCGTTCGTAACGAATGGATTTTCGTACGAATTTGTTAGTATTCGTACATTCGTATCAATTCGAACATCCGAACAGCTGAAAAACCCAAAATACGAAAATTACGGAATTACGAATAAGCAAAATAACGAACAAACGAAAATACGAACGTACGAATGGACAATCTTACTAAAATACGAAACACCGAAAAAGCAAAAGAACGAAAATTACATCTATAACGAACGATTTGCATTCCGCATTTAAAAATCCTTTGTCTGTTAGTATTTTCATTCGTATGTTTGTATTTTCATTTGTGTGTTTTGTAAATCTGTTTCTTTGTCTGTTCGTAAATTTGTGTACTTGTAAGTTATTCTTTCGAATGGGCAGTGTATTTAGTAAGTGATGTATCTTACTTAATATCTTAGCCAATCAGCTTATCTCTTTTGTGCTGAGTCACCTTGTTGGCAAAAAGTCAGACGGTGTGTACGGGGCTTAAGAGAAAGCATATCTTAATTTGGATTAGCCGCGTGTTGCTATGTATTTACGAAAGTACAAAATTACGAATCCATTAAACGAAAATTATTATCTAACAAAATTACGAATTTCGAATCAACGAACATAAATTAGACAGAATTACGAATCATTCAGTATAAACTAAAATAAAACTGTTACGAAAATACGAACGGATCCGAATAGGAAAACTTGCATCTTACGAAATACGAACGGGTCCGAATAGGAAAACTTGAATCCTACGAAATTACGAATCTTTACGAATCTACGGAACGAGACAAAACGGAACAAAAAAATACGAAAATTTTTGTTGTGCACATGTCTAGTTGGTGTCACCTGGTGCGGAAAAAATTGGTGTCTCTCCCCCCCCCCCCCCCCCCCCCCCCCCCCCCCCTGTCCACCAACTATATTCCCCCCTCACTAAGTACAGACCACACTCCATCAGTATAGACACCCCACAACTAAGTACAGACCACCCTCCGTTTAGTATAGACCCCCCCTCAGTACAGACCCCTCTCACTAAGCACTGACCCCCTCCCTCAGTACAGACCCCCCTCCCTCAGTACAGACACCCCCATCAGTGTAGAATCCCCCCTATTAGTGCAGACACCCCCTTTAGTGCAGACCCCCATCAGTATAAAATCCCCCCTTTAGTGCAGACCCCTTTAGTTCAGACCCCCCATCAGTATAGACACTCCCTTTAGTTCAGAACAACCATCAGTATAGACACCCCCTTAGCTCAGACCCCCATCAGTATAGACACCCCCTTAGTTCAGACCCCCATCAGTATAGACACCCCCTTAGTTCAGACCCCCATCAGTATAGACCCCCCCTTGGTTCAGACCCCCATCAGTATAGACACCCCCCTTGGTTAAGACCCCCATCAGTATAGACACCCCCCTTGGTTAAGACCCCCATCAGTATAGACACCCCCCTTAGTTCAGACCCACATCAGTATAGACACCCCCCTTAGTTCAGACCCCCATCAGTATAGACACCCCCCTTAGTTCAGACCCCCATCAGTATAGACACCCCCCTTAGTTCAGACCCCCATCAGTATAGACACCCCCCTTAGTTCAGACCCCCATCAGTATAGACACCCCCCTTAGTTCAGACCCCCATCAGTATAGACACCCCCCTTGGTTCAGACCCCCATCAGTATAGACACCCCCCTTGGTTCAGACCCCCATCAGTATAGACACCCCCCTTGGTTCAGACCCCCATCAGTATAGACACCCCCCTTAGTTCAGACCCCCATCAGTATAGACACCACCCTTAGCTCAGACCCCCCCATCAGTATAGACACCCTCCTTAGTACAGAATCCCTCCTTGGTACAGACCTTCGCAGTATAGACACCCCCATTTAGTGAAGACCCCCGCAGAATAGACTCCCACTTGGTGCAGACCCCCCATCAGCATAGGCACCCTCTCACCCCCCTCCCCTCACACATGTCCATCTACTTAAAATAGAGTGTAAGTACCGTACAGACATCAGAATAGCATGGCCGCAGACATGTACACACAGCGGAGTGTGTCCCTCAGGCTCCTCCTTCTCACTGTATGTAAACAAAGAGGAGGAGGCGCTGGTGGCTTCAGTTCGCAGAGCTCCACGTCCTTTAGGGAGAGAGGAGACCGATCTGTGTCCCTTGTACATAGGGACACAATCGGTCACCTCCCCCAGTTACCCCCCTCCCCCTACAGTTAGAACACAAACTAGGCTACACATTTAACTCCTTCCCCGCCCCCTAGTGGTTAAGCCCTTCCCTGCCAGTCACATGTATACAGTTATCAGTGCAAATTTATAGCACTGGTCACTGTATGAATGTGATTGGTCCCAAAAGTGTCCGATGTGTCGCAATCCCAATAAAAAAATTGCAGATCGCCGCCATTACTAGTAAAAAAAAAATAATAATAAAAAAAATGCCATAAAACTATCCCCTATTTTGTAAACGCTATAAATTTTGCGCAAACCAATCGATAAACGCTTATTGCAATTTTTTTTTTTTTTTTTACCAAAAATAGGTAGAAGAATACGTATCGGCCTAAACTGAGGAAAACATTTTTTTTATATATATTTTTGGGGATATTTATTATAGTAAAAAATATTACATTTTTTTTTAAATTGTCGCTCTATTTTTGTTTATAGCGCAAAAAATAAAAACCGCAGAGGTGATCAAATACCACCAAAAGAAAGCTCTATTTGTGGGGAAAAAAGGACGCCAATTTTGTTTGGGAGCCACGTCGCACGACCGCGCAATTGTCAGTTAAAACGACGCAGTGCCGAATCGCAAAAAGGGGCAAGGTCCTTTACCTGCATTTTGGTCCGGGTCTTAAGTGGTTAAATTTCGTACCTAGAGGGGGTGTATAGTATGCCTGTAAAGCAGCGCTTGTTTCCTGTGCTTGGAACTGTCCCTGCACAAAGTGTCATTTCTGAAGGATCACTGACCACTACACTGACCTACCTGCGTTCTATACTGACCTACCCGATTCTTATACTGACCTCCCTGATTCCTATACCGACCACTACACTGACCTACTTACTGACCCATAGCTCCCAACTGTCCCTGATTTGGAGCAATGTCCCTCATTCCTCCTGATTGTGGTCTGATCTATATACTGTAGATGTATACAAAATGCACTTTTTATCTATCAAAATGTGTTTCCCAGTGCTAAACCTTTCATCTGATTTCTAAATGGCTGCTTTTGTAAATACCAACAGCCAAAATAAAGGCATAGTAGTGGTAAAAAAAGCGCTTGTGGGTTTAACCAATCTTGTTTTTTTTGTACAATTCTCCTTTAAGGGGGCGTGACAAGGGGTGTGTCTTAGTCCTGCATACCTTTGCTGATAGGTGTCCCTCATTCCATCTCAAAATGTTGGGAGGTATGACTGACCACTACACTGACCTACCTGATTCCTGCACTACACAACCCCCCCCCCCCTACATGAACAGTGTATATTGGTTGATTTTGCTCACCTCTCCATGGCCTCCATGAAAATCTGTCGGATTAGGGCTCTCCCCAGCATCAGGAACTGTTGCTGACACCCAGCCGCTCCTCAGTATCCCCTGCCAAGAGCTTTTCCAATAGCCGCCGTACGCTCTGCACCTCCCCTCCCCTCTGCTCTTCTCACACACACACATGGGCTTCTCGCACCAGAGGGATCATGGGGGACAGGCTGGACTACAGGAGTTCCTGGGCAGGGAGGCAATACAGCACACATGGGGGGGGCACAGTAATGTTGCACCCGGGGGGAGAGTACCCTTCATGCCACTGCAATCCGTGGGACAAATCCGGAAACCAGGGATGTCTGGTCACCCTATGCTAGAGTATCTCCAAAACAACAGTTACCGTATTTATCGGCATATACCACGTTCTTTTCCCCCCTAAAAATCAGGGGGAAATCGTGGGTGCGCAATATACATTGATCAAACGCTTCCCGCGCTGTGTTTGAACGCTGCCGCCAACATATACCGAGCGCAGTACACTCGGGTACACTCGGCCAGGCTCGGCTCCGCTCGCGGTCACGCCCTGTGCCGCTTCCTAGCCTTTATGCGAGAGGAGCCGAGCGTGCTCGAGTGTACTGCGATCGGTATATGTCGGCGGCGGCGTTCAAACAGCACGGGAAGCGGGGATCGGCTCAAAAACAGCGTGAGAGAAGCGGGGAGGATCGAACAAGGCCGCCGATGGACACCGGGCAAGACACCAACGAGGGGCATTCAAACAGTAAGTATTTTTTCTTTTTTCCTGAAATTTCCCTTCTAGGTTGGGGGTGCGTGCCATATGCCAGTGCACGCTATAGGAAGATAAATACGGTAGGTGACTGTCCCATCCAAGAAGAAGCTGGACCAAAGCCAACATGGCAAGAGCCACCATCCTATAAGGGACCCTTGCACCTTGAAACCAAAGACCTGTTGGCTATTTGTAAGGGAGGGGGAGATTCTCCCCACCTGCCACAAATGTACATTCTTTCTAGTGATTATCATGATAATGTAACCATGAGCTGTAGATTAAGGTGGTAATTAAACTCATTTGGTGCTTTATCTGCATAAAATTCACCTCAAAACCTGTTTAATTCATATGTGGTCAGTATTAAAGGGATGAGGTGGCAACCCTACCCAGAGACAGGAACGTTATTTCATAGGTTCTCCGTGTTAAAAAGTTTGAGAATTGCTTCTAGGTAGTCAGTCAGGATAAGCTTCTGGGGGCAGCCATATTGTTGTAGCTCAAATATGAGGACATGTTGGCATACAACTAAATGAACATGTCACATGTCCTAGAGACATTCATCCTGTTTTTGGCTGACGGCAATTTTTGGAGGGTATTAGAAGTCCTCAGGTTTGAGCGGTATTTCACGATGAACAGCAGACCTGCTGGGCTACAACAAAATGGCCGAGAATAACTCATCACAGAACAGCCTGACTTTTACCCATGATGCATGCTTAGCATTGGGGGGGGGGATGGGCACTATTGTTGCAGGAAGTGAATGGCACAGAGTTGGGAGCGATGGAGGAAAACTGCACCGACCTGACGGAGAGGATATTACGGCTCACCCTGGAGATCATCTACCTGCTGACCGGGGAGGTGAGGAGGATTCTGGGAGGACAGTTTTATTCCAGCTGCAGAGTGTCTGCTGGTTATATTTTTGGTTTTGGATTTTGTATTAGTAGCATTTTTTAACTGAAATAAAAATGTGCAGCTTTTTTGACTCCCAACTGGGAGAAATTAATTTAATTTTTTACATTTTAATTTTTTTTACCTACAACAATTTACGAGACAACGTTATACAGAATTTGTATTATTGACAGCTGGAGAATTAAAACTTTTATAATTTTGGCGTTTTTTTTTGTTTGTTTTTTGTTGACAAGCTACTAAATCATCACGGGTATACTTTTTTTTTTCCTAAATGGTATTTTTCTGAAATCTTGGAATTTTAACCACTTAAGGACCCCTTTGCGCCGATATACGTCGGCAGAAGGGCACAGGCACATACATGTACTTCGCCTTCTAGAGCCTAGCCGCGGGTTGCGTGCGCCGCTCGCGGCCTAGTCCTGAGCTCTGTGACCGGGCCCGTACCCGCAATCGGGTCACAGGAGCTGAAGAACGGGGAGAGGTGAGTGTAAACAAACCTTCCCCGTTCTTCTCTGTGGCTTGTCACTGATCGTCTGTTCCCTGTCATAGGGAACGACGATCAGTGACGTCACACATCCAGCCACGCCCCCCTACAGTAAGAAACATACAATAGGACACACTTAACCCCTTTTGGCCCCCTAGTGGTTAACCCCTTCACTGCCAGTGTCATTTTCACAGTAATCAGTACATTTTTATAGCACTTTTCGCTGTGAAAATGACAATGGTCCCAAAAAGTGTCCCAAAAAGTGTCCGATGTGTCCGCCATAATGTCGCAGTCACGAAAAAAATCACTGTTTGCCGCCATTAGTTCTTTTTTTTAATCTATACAAGTCAACCTTGCTTGGTGCACTGATCTGAATCATTTGGTGGAAGGGGGATTATGATGTGGGGTCGTTTTTGAGGGCTTGGGCTTGGCTCCTTCGTTCCAGTGAAGGGAAATCTTAAAGTGGTTGTAAACCCTTTACAACCACTTTAACCTACAGGTAAGCCTAGATTAAGCTTTAGCAACGGCAACCGTGGAGTTCCTAATGGAGGCCGTGCCATGACTGGCGGCTCTGGAGTGCATGCACGGGAGTGATGTCATCGCGGCTCTGGCCAATCACAGTGCCGGAGCCGTGATACCCGGAAGTAACACCCGGGAGAAATGTTGGCCGTCCAAGCAGGCCCGGATTTACTCCCTTTGCTGCCCCCAAGACTGGGTCCTTCAATGCGGCCACCGCCTGCGCAGTACAGGGCAGGGTTTTCGGCAGGACACTGAGAAGCAGGCGGCGGGGGTGCTGCTGCCAAAAATTGCATTGAGAAACATTGCATTGAGAAACGGGGGTGGGTTGGTTGCTGCTGCTGAAAATGACATTAAGCATGGGGGGGGGGGGGGGGGGGGCGGGTTCTGCTGCCAAAACTGACAAAATTACCATCCATGACATGACAGGGGGGGGTACTCCCGAAATGAAAGTGAAAGTCTCATCTCCTCTCAGCCACAGTACCGCCCCTGCACCCACTGCCGCCCCAAAGCCTGGCCTTGTATGGAATCCGGCCCTGCGCCTGAGCGGTGAACGAGAAAGGCTGCGGGGGGCTTCGATCTCGGGTGCTATGCATACTAGCTCATTATGCCTTTGTCTAGCAGGTGGTGTTTTTTTTTTTTCTACAAGTGGGTTTGCTTCCTTATTAATGCCACATACACATGATCGGAAATTCCAAGAAAAGAAAAAGTCCGATGTGAGCTTTTTGTCGAAAATTCCAACCGTGTGTAGGCTCCATCTGACTTTTTCTGTCGGAATTTCCGCCAAGAAAAGACTGACCTCACAAAGGCGCTTCAGGAAGAATGGTCCAGCATTCCCATAGACACACTCCTAAACCTTGTGGACAGCCTTCCAAGAAGAGTTGAAGCTGTTATAGCTGCAAAGGGTGGGCCAACTCAATATTGAACCCTACAGACTAAGACTGGGGTGACATTAAAGTTCAAGGCAGGTGTCCAAATACTTTTGGTAATATAGTGTTTATAGTGATTGCTAATCTCTCTCTATAGGATAATATAATTGTGGAGAAGACATCGGTAGATGGACGGAACTCCATTATGCTCCCTCTATATTCCTTACTGGTTCCAGAAAGAAAAAATGAACAGAAGATTCTCAAAGTCACACAGAAGATCATTGATCTGCTGACAGGAGAGGTAAGCGGTGCCGGGAATTCTGGGATATTATCCAGTAACAGACAAGGGATGTGTCTGGATGGTGACTGTATCATTGTGTGTGTCAGGTTCCTATAAGGTGTCAGGATGTCACTGTCTATTTCTCCATGGAGGAGTGGGAGTATATAGAAGGACACAAGGGTCTCTACAAGGACATCATGATGGAGGATCAGCCGCCCCTCACATCACCGGGTAAGAGGAGACTTTATTGTAAAGGAGAAAGCAGTACGGAGGGTCCACCTAGACCTCCCATCATCTGACTCCATGATCTGACCGCCTTACGCGTTACGTCCAATCAAGCATTTATTGAATTTTGTTTATTAGGAGGTCTATAAGCAGTGCTTTGTATTCAGTCAGTGTGTGTGTTTCCTACAGATGGATCCAGTAAGGGAAACCCACCAGAGAGATGTCCCTGTCCTCCCCATTCCTTCCAGGAGGTCATGGCAGAACCATTTAATGACACAACCCCACCAGAGGGATGTCCACGTCCTCTGTATTGCCGGGATTACACACAAAAAGATCACACCATCTCATATACGGTTAGAGAAGAGATAAAAGCGGAGGAGGAAGAGGTTGAAGTGACAAAGATGTTTCCAGAAGGACACAAAGACCTCTTTAAGGAGGTCATGGCGGAACCATTTAATGACACAACCCCACCAGAGGAATGTCCCCATTCTCTATATTCTGGGGATTCCACACAGGAAGATCAGAACATCTCAAATGAGGTTAAAGGTAAGATAAAAGAGGAGGAGGATGAGGTTGATGCAATGGATGAGTTTTCAGAAGGACAAAGAGACCCCTTCCAGGAGGTCATGGCGGAACCATTTAATGATACAACCCCACCAGAGAGATGTCCCCATTCTCTGAATCCTGGGGATTCCACACAAGAAGATCCCACCATCTCAAAGGAGGTTAAAGAAGAGATAAAAGAGGAGGAAGAAGAGGTTGAAGTGACAAAGACGTTTCCAGAAGGACACAAAGACCCCTTTAAGGAGGTCATGGTGGAACCATTTAGTGACGTTCATCTCCAGTATTCTTGGGATTCCATACAGGAAGATCACAACTATACACAACCTGATCAGGTAGATAGGACCAAGTATTCAGAACTCAATAATGGTTTTAAGCCAGTTGTCTCCAAACTGCGGTCTGGGGGGCAGATGTGGCCCTTTGCTTGCCTTTATCCGACCCTTGGGGTACTTTTCCTGCCACTGATACAAGACACTATTCCTCCCACTGACGTCAACAGTGGGGCACTATTCCTTCCACTGACACCAATGATAGAGCACTATGCCTTCCACTGACACCAATGATAGAGCACTATCCCTTCCACTAACACCAATGATAGAGCACTATCCCTTCCACTGACACCAATGATAGAGCACTATCCCTTCCACTGACACCAATGATTAAGCACTATCCCTTCCACTGACACCAATAATAGAGCACTATCCCTTCCACTGACACCAATGATTAAGCACTATCCCTTCCACTGACACCAATGATTAAGCACTATCCCTTCCACTGACACCAATGATTAAGCACTATCCCTTCCACTGACACCAATGATTAAGCACTATCCCTTCCACTGACACCAATGATTAAGCACTATCCCTTCCACTGACACCAATGATAGAGCACTATCCCTTCCACTGACACCAATGATAGAGCACTATCCCTTCCACTGACACCAATGATAGAGCACTATCCCTTCCACTGACACCAATGATAGAGCACTATCCCTTCCACTGACACCAATGATAGATCACTATCCCTTCCACTGACACCAATGATAGATCACTATTCCTTCCACTGACACCAATGATGGGGCACTATTCCTGCTACTGACACCAGTGATGGGGCACTATCCCTTCCACTGACACCAATGATAGAGCACTATCCCTTCCACTGACACCAATCATATAGCACTCTTCCACCCATTGACACCAATAATGGGGCCGCTATTCCTCCCCTGCACTACATGTTTACATGTAGTCAGGGTAGGAATTGTTTACTCCACTAATACCAGGGCAATTTCTATGTCCACTGGCCACAGTCCGGGCCCCTCTAAAGTCTAAAGGACAGTAAACTGGCCCTTTGTTTAGAGTGTTTAGAGACCAATTTTCTAAGCTATAAAAGGACATTCTTCTATTTTTTTTATTTTTTCTATAAATGTATTCTAAAATCTTTGGGGTTCAGGGTGAAGAACTGAAAGACATCAAAGTTGAGGTCAAAGAGGAAGAAGAAGAGAGGTTGGTGAGTGGAGATCAGCAGTCTATGGAGGAGGGGGAGAACGTGATGGAAATTAAACAGGAGGGATCTTCTCTACATCTGGACACAAGTAAGTAAGAAGCACTAAATGCAGAAACAGTTCACATTTTAATTTCACTTTGAGGAGTATATCGTATGTATTTACATTATTAAAACGCATACAATATACATACATACGATCCCTCATCATCTGATAAACACAAAGGCCCAGATTCACGTACCTCGGCGCATCTTTGTGTGGGCTTAGCGTATCTTCTTTACGCTACGCCGGCGCAACGTTGAGAGGCAGGCATGGTATTCACAAAGAAAATGCTCTCAACGTTGCGCCGGCGTAGCGTATAGTTGTCGGCGTAAGCCGGCGTAAGTCAAAGTAGGTGGAAGTGGGCGTGATATATTTAAATGAAGCGTGACCCCATGCAAATGATGGGCTGAGCTTCAAAAAACTAACTGCGCATGCGTCGTATGTTGGACGCATCCCAGTGCGCATGCTCACAGTCACGTCGAAATAACTGCCTAAGATACGTCAATACACTGCCTATGACGTGAACGTAACCTACGCACAGCCCTATTCACGTACTACTTAAACGGCGTAACAATCGACGGCGTACGTTCCCTGGTCCATACCTTTGCATGGGTTGCGCCTCCTATATGAGGAATAACTTTACGCCGGACGTAACCCTTACGCAAATCGCTTAAAAAATGCGCCGGGCGTAAGTACGTTCGTTAATCTTACTCATTTGCATATTTAAAATGGGAACGCCGAATGCGTCCAGCGTAAATATGCGCCCACGATACGCAAGTTACGACGGTCGGATGAAGCCTATTTTCAGGCGTATCTTGTTCTGTGGGTACGGCGCATAGATACGACGGCGCATCTTTACACTTATGCGGCGCATCTCGAGATACGTCGGCGTAAGTGCTTTGTGAATCCGGGCCATAGTGTTCACTGCTATAGTTTATATTGAATATAAACTTCTATTCAAAACGCTTGCAAGATTGTATAATATCACTGTGAAGCCCAGATAAGGAAAAAGCAAGCGCGATGATGTCACCGCCCTTACGCGTTACGTCCAATCAAGCATTTATTGTCCCTTGTTTATTAAGAGGTCTATACGCCGTGCTTTGTATTCAGTCAGTGTGTGTGTTTCCTACAGATGGATCCAGTAATGGGAACCCACCAGAGAGATGTTTCTATCCTCTTTATTCCCGGGACTCCACACAGGAGGATCACACCATCCCTCACCATCATCAGGTACATGGGGCTGAGGAAGGTGAACTCTAACTTGTCTCTAAACTGTATTAGATGATATTCTATGCAGTCTCAGAATAATAGTGCTCACCATCATTTATTTATTTTTCTAGCGGGAAGAAGTGTTGGGTATAAAACTTGAGGTCGAAGAGGTAGATGAGATGAATGTGATCTGTGAACAGTTGCCAATAGAAGAACAAGTGATGGTGACAATTACCAAAGCGGAATCTTCACTAGATGTCAGTTCAGGTACGTATTAGATACAACTTTGCTTTTTTTTTTTTCATTTATTCTTTCACATTTCAGTTTATTTTCATCAAGTATACATATGCAAATTAAGCATAACTGATAAAAAAAAAAAAAAATAGAAAATTATAGAATAGGATATCAAAAATATATTTTCTGATGGCGCAAGGGGAGATGGATAATAGAACTACCTTGGCAAGTGATCTAAATATCAGAATAAATGTTCGTGAAAAAGAAAATATATAATAAGTTCATGAGTCCATAAGAAATCCAAGTTAGCACTTTAGCGGCAGCAATCCCAGAAGAGCAGAAGCATACTCTGTACAAAGGTAGACAAAAAGAAACAAGGATGCGCCCAATCTAAGTGCAATAACGCATTTAATCGATATAATGAAATACAATAGGAGAACGGCCAAATGGCTACTCACACATTAAAAGTGGATATTGGGCACGACATCTGATGGATCTGAAGAAGCAGCTGGACTGTGAAACGCGTTATCCTATTGGTTCCCTCGTTTTGAGCCCGCCACGTCACGTCACGTCACTTCCGGTGAGACTGGCTTGTGTTTGCGCTCCATCGTGAGACGCACGCCGTCGTACACGGCGCTCCCAACAAGTTCCTCCAGGCTGTCCCACTCGCTGGTTCCCATCTACAGCACCTCACCACCAGGAGCGGACACCCCTCATACACCGGATGATGACTACATCCATGGTCTTATACATGCCCAATATCCACTTTTAATGTGTGAGTAGCCATTTGGCCGTTCTCCTATTGTATTTCATTATATCGATTAAATGCGTTATTGCACTTAGATTGGGCGCATCCTTGTTTCTTTTTGTCTATAGAATAGGATAGACTACAGAAAAACAGACTAGAATAGGAAAAATAGAATAAATTAGAATACAATACAATAGAACAGTAATACAGTGGAACCTCGGATTGCGAGTAACGCGATTAACGAGCGTTTTCGCAATACGAGCACTGTATTTTCAAATATCCTAACTCGCTTTGCGAGTGTTTGTCTCGCAAAATGAGCAAGATTCAGGCCAAACCGGTGTGCAGTACTGTGTTTGGCCTGAGGAGGGGGGGGGGGGGGGGGGGGCGTCAGTGCTATCGCCCTATCGTAATCCTGACAGAGGCTTCTTATCACGTGATCAGCTGTGACCAATCACAGCATGAACCAGGAAGTGCCGGTAAACGTCATTCCTCGGTCTGTGCCTATCGGCGGCTCTCCCTGTCAGAGGGGGGGGGTTTGTGCCGATAATCAGCACATTGATTATCAGCACAGTCCCCATAAAGAGTAAAAATCAGCTACCAATCGGTGCTAGGGTGACCACATTTCCAAACTACCATTTAGGGACACAACCCCCCACTTCCCAAAAATCAGCTTGTGCTGCAACGAATCACAGCACAGTGATTGGACACAAGAGGCGGGATTTATGATTTCTCCAATCACAAGCAGGGGGGGTGGAGATTGTGCTCCTTCAGGCATTCCCGGCCAGGACACGTACTGTCAGTGAATGCAGCGGTGATGTGGCGGCCTTTCTTGGAGGCATCAGATTGGCCTGGGGGGATGGCTGTGCCAGTTTCATTCCGGGACACTGCATTGTCCTGGAATGAAGGTGCCCGGGACAGACATGCAAAATGCGGGACTGTCCTGGGCAATCTGGGACACGTGGTCACCCTAATTGGTGCCCAGTCTGTGCCCCATCATAACCTCCTCTCAGTGCCCAATAAAGTGCCAATCAGTGCCCACCATAGTGTCAATCAGTGCCCAGCATTAACACCTGTCAGTGCTGCCCATCAGTGCCTCCTATTAGTGTCCATCAATGCCACCTGTCAGTGACCATCAGTGCTGCATATCAGTGCCACCTATCAGTGCTGGATATCAATGCCTCTTTTTCAGTCCCCGTCAGTGCTAGCTTATTAGTTTCCATCGGTGGCACCTGATCGGTACCCATCAGTGAAGGAGAAAGCTAAATTTTACGTAAAATTGCGTAGAAACGTAAAAAAAAATAAAAAAAAATGTTGGTCTTTTTTAGTTTTGTTTAGCAAAAAATAAAAACCGCAGAGGTGATCAAATACCACCAAAAGAAAGCTCTATTTGTGGGAAAAAAATGAAAATGTAGTTTGTGTACAGTGTTGCATGACCGCGCAATTGTCATTCAAAGTGCGACAGCGCTGAAAGCTCAGAACTGTCCTGGGCAGGAAGGGGTGAAAGTGCCCGGTATTGAAGTGGTTAATTTAATGTGTTTCCATATAAATGAGGTGGAGGAAGGTCCATTTGTGTTCCTGGCTATATACTATAGTAAACCGCCAGCCAGTGCGCCATAGTTGCTTCGGTTGCATTGTGCGCCTTTTTCTGACGTCTGTGCTGTTTTTGTTGTTTTTATCACGGTACCTAATTCTGTGCCAGAGATCTAGCCAGGGAACAGTTGACTAACAGACCAACATACATGATTACTGAATGCAAAACATGAACGATGCTACTATTAATTAATACAATTTCAACAGGAGGAGCCAACGTCTGGAAGACCCCCGAGGAACATCCTATTTTATCTGCAGATTGCAAGAAAGAGAATACCGGCATGGCACAATATCCTCCAGGCTTAATCATTTTTACTCCAAATGTTTATCCCAAACCTAAGCCTAAAAAAAAATCAAAAGTTCGGTTTATTTGTAAGCCGCAAAATTATAAACCGCGTACTATTCTCCCAAAGGGCCAACCAATCATTTGCAGTGCAGAGCAACTTCCAGATCTTTCCAATCATAAGGAATCTTCTGAAGAGTCCAAAGATAAACCACGTACCGTTATCCCTACTGTCCAACCAAGCTTTCACATTTTAGGGCAACCAACAGATCCTTCTAATCACAAGGAGTCTTCTGAGATCTCCAAAGATAAACCACGTACTGTGATCCCTACTGTCCAACCAAGCTTTCACATTTTAAGGCAACTTCCAGATCTTTCCAATCATAAGGAATCTTCTGAAGAGTCCAAAGATAAACCACATACTGTTATCCCTACTGTTCAACCAAGCTTTCACATTTTAGGGAAACTTCTAGATCTTTCCAATCATAAGGAATCTTCTGAAGAGTCCAAAGATAAACCACGTACCGTTATCCCTACTGTCCAACAAAGCTTTCACATTTTAGGGCAACCAACAGATCCTTCTAATTGCCAGGAATCTTCTGAGGTGTCCAAAGATAAACCACTTACTGTTATGCCTACTGTCCAACCAAGCTTTCACATTTTAAAGCAACCAACAGGTCCTTCTAATTACAAGGAGTCTTCTGAGGTGTCCAAAGATAAACCACGTACTGTCCAACCAAGCTTTCACATTTTAGGGCAACCAACAGATCCTTCTAATTGTAAGGAGTCTTCTGAGGTGTCCAAAGATCAACCACTTAATGTTATGCCTACTGTCCAACCAAACTTTCACATTTTAGGACAACCAACATATCCTTCTAATTGTAAGGAATCTTCTGAGGTGTCCAAAGATAAACCACGTACTGTCCAACCAAGCTTTCACATTTTAGGGCAACCAACAGATCCTTCTAATTACAAGGAGTCTTTTGAGGTGTCCAAAGATAAACCACGTACTGTTATCCCAACTGTCCAATCAAGCTTTCACATTTTAGGACAACCAACGGATAGTTTTAATTGTAAGGAATCTTCTGAGGTGTCCAACGATAAACCACTAACTGTTATGCCTACTGTCCAACCAAGCTTTCACATTTTAGGACAACCAACAGATCCTTCTAATTGTAAGGAATCTTCTGAGGTGTCCAAAGATAAACCACGTACTGTCCAACCAAGCTTTCACATTTTAGGGCAACCAACAGGTCCTTCTAATTACAAGGAGTCTTCTGAGGTCTCCAATGATGAACCACATACTGTTACCCCAACTGTCCAACCAAGCTTTCACAGGCAACCTAAAGATCCTTCTAATCATAAGGAACCTTCTGAAGAGTCCAAAGATAAACCACGTACTGTCCAACCAAGCTTTCACATTTTAGGGCAACCAACAGACCCTTCTAATCACAAGGAGTCTTCTGAGGTCTCCAAAGATCAACCACTTACTGTTACCCCAACTGTCCAACCAAGCTTTCACAGGCAACCTAAAGATCCTTCTAATCATAAGGAACCTTCTGAAGAGTCCAAAGATAAACCACGTACTGTCCAACCAAGCTTTCACATTTTAGGGCAACCAACAGACCCTTCTAATCACAAGGAGTCTTCTGAGGTCTCCAAAGATCAACCACTTACTGTTACCCCAACTGTCCAACCAAGCTTTCACAGGCAACCTAAAGATCCTTCTAATCATAAGAAACCTTCTGAAGAGTCCAAAGATAAACCACGTACTGTCCAACCAAGCTTTCACATTTTAGGGCAACCAACAGACCCTTCTAATCACAAGGAGTCTTCTGAGGTCTCCAAAGATCAACCACTTACTGTTACCTCAACTGTCCAACCAAGCTTTCACAGGCAACCTAAAGATCCTTCTAATCATAAGGAACCTTCTGAAGAGTCCAAAGATAAACCACATACTGTTATCCCTGGTGTCCAACCAAGCTTTCGCATGGGGGGACAACCACCAGATCCTTCTAATTATAAGGAATCTTCAGAGGAGTCCAAAAATAAACCACATACTGTTATACCAGATGTCCAACCAAGTTTTCACATTGCAGAGAAAACAACAGATCCTTCTAATCCAGAGGAATCGTCTCCCAGTAATTTCCATTCTTTAAAGGAAAGTGAAGAATCAAGCTTAAAAAATCACGACCCGGTTGTAAATCGGATAACTCACGCCAGTAAAAAATGGTTTTCTTGTTCCGAGTGTGAGAGGTCCTTCAAAAGAAAATGGGATCTCATTAGACACCACAAAGTCCACACCGGCGAGAAGCCACATTCTTGTCCTGAGTGCGGAAAGGGCTTCGGCAGTAAAGAAAGCTGCGATGGCCACGTAAGAACTCACACCGGCGAGAAGCCGTTTTGCTGCTCAGAATGCGGGAAATGTTTTGCACAGAAAATTACTCTAGTCAACCACTGTTTTCAACAGCATGTGGATCGTCATGAAATTAAGGCTTCACAGTCATGTTCCGAGTGCGGAAAGTCATTTGAAGAGAGATCTGAATTGGACGTTCATCGGAGTGGTCACACCAGTAAGGAGATCTGCTATTGTCCCGGCTCGGAAAAATTAGCTAAAAGAAAATGTGATCCAGTTGAACATCAAATAACTGACACCGGAAAGCCACCTTTTCCATGTTGCAAGGACAGTTGGAAAAACGGTCGACACACGAGATCTCACAAAGGGGAAAAAAAGTCCTTCTCGTGTTCTGAGTGCGGAAAGACATTTAAAGAGAGATGGAACCTAAAAACACACCAGATAGTACACACCGGCGAGAGGTCCTTTACCTGTTCCAAGTGTGGAAAGGGCTACTCCAGTAAAGGAACCCTTAATAAACACATGAGAACTCACACCGGTGAGAAGCCGTTTTCCTGTTTGGAATGCGGCAAACGCTTTAAGTATAAACATACGCTAATCATCCATCAAAGAGTTCATACCGGATCTACCCAAAAACATTCACATGAAGATGCTAGTTCTAAGGCGTAGAATACACATCACCCGAGACCACTGAACAACGTATGGCGTCATTTCATAGACTGAATCCTTCTATCCGGGCAACAATAAGACTATAAAGATGAGGCCGTCCAAAAGGATCATCCACCCCGAATGGAATGTTTTAGTTTTTTTGTTGTTGTTTGATCTCTTGTTTTCTATTTTTATACTTAAAAGTGCAAAAATTCCTTTGGCCTCTTCTATGTACATATGTGGCCTCTCGGCGAGTGGGCTTTAACCCCAAGGGGCACCATATACAGTATCCGGCCCTGTGCAGACATCTTTTCCAGCACAGTTACCAGTGAGTACTGGTAAGCTCCCAATGCCTACCTGCGATCAGTAGTTTTTTGATCACGTGAGAGCCAATCACAGTGGTCATGTGATCGGAATGCCAGCATCCCGGGAATTTACAACCTTAAAAGGGGTTAAATAACATGTGGAGGGGAAACCCTTAAATTGACTGTATCCGCCACTTTTCTTCTCTTTGTAAACAAATGGCAAGGGATTCCCTTCATCTATACTAGATCCTAGGTAGGGGTCTGATATAGATGTTAATTGGGGGGACACCAAACAAAAAAACATGTGTGGTGCCCCCACCCTAATCCCATACCAGACTCTTGAGGTCTGGTATGGGATTAGGGTGGGGGCACCACACATGTTTTGAGACTGAACCCTGCCCTATAGATTAATATATTTTTTTTAAACTCATCATCGGCAGCACGTTGTCCAGCCCCGCCCCCGCCCCTAGGCTGTTCTTTCTACTAACCTGTACCAAAGGAAAGTAGGAGGGGGAGATAGAGGGGGGCAGGCTGCAAACACAGTGCTATGCACGGGACACGCCCCCCTCTCCAAGCACCGCTCTATCTTCCACTTTCCTTGCGGGCTGCAATGACGAGTTTAAACAAATTGCCGCTCCCCCCACCCGCTCGGGTCTATCATTGCATCCGCAAATGCACGATAAAGCCCCGCGAACAGCTGTTTGCTGACGTAGCCGCACCGGAAATGACACGGTCAAGACTTTTCAGGATTTTTTTTTAGAACACCGGCAATGTAACTGTCACATTTGCTTGTCCTTTCAACCAAACTTTCAGGCCACGTACACACGTACGAGAACCTCGTCGGGCTAAACCCATCGTTCCGCCCGACGAGGTTCTCGGCCGGCCGTCGAGTTCGTCGTCCAGGCTGTCGAAAAAGGCGTGGAGCCATTAGTCCCGATGGCCCGTCAAGGAAATAGAGAACCTGCTCTCTATTTTGGCTCGACGCCTCGCTCGACAGTTTGCTCGGCGAAAACGTACATACGATCGAGCTTCTCGGCAGAATATGGATCCCAGCGAGCTTCTCGCTGGATTCTGTCGAGAAGCTCGGTCGTGTGTACGGGGCCTCATACCATCGTAACTGATCACATGCAGCACCATGGCAGTTGCAGATCAAACAGAGAGGCCAAAGATGGCAGCTTCCTTGGCTGAAAAGGATAAGGAGGGTTTAGTTCCATTTTACCTTAACAGCAAAAGGAAGCTAGACATGTGCACTGCCAAAAAAAATCTTTTTTTTTTTTTCATTTAATTTGTTTTTTTACGGAAATATGGAGATTCAGAAAATTCAAACAATTTGGGCCGGATTCAAATAGTATTTACGTTGGCGTATCAATAGATACGCCGCGTAAATACTAATAATAGCCGGCGTATCTTTTTTTGCTATTCAGAAAAGAAGATACTGCTAATATACGAGCGGCGTAATTCTGTTGCACTGTCGTATATTAGTCTCAGTTTTATGCTGGACGATAGGTGGCGCTTCCGTCGTTTTACGCATCGAATATGTAAATTAGGGAGTTTCCAGAACGTACTTGCGGCCGGCCGTCGTAGTTTACGTAGTTTGCGTAAGCGTTATTCCGGCGTAAGGTTACCCCTGCTATAGGAGGCGCAGCCAATGTTAAGTTTGGACGTCGGGACAGCGTCGAATTGTACGTCGTTTACATCGTTTGCGTAAATCGTTCTGGAATGGGGCTGTACGTAATTTACGTTCACGTCGTTTACATTCTTCTAGCGACGTGATTTCACGCATGCGCACTGGGATACGTTCACGGACGGCGCATGCGCCGTTCTGAAAATACGTAAATTGCTTGGGGTCATGATTAATTTACATGAATCACGCCCCCACATGACTCATTTGAATTAGGCGCCCTTACGCCGGCCACTTTATGCTAGGCTGCCGCAAATTACAGAACATGTGCTTTCTGGATAAGGCATTTGCCCATAAAATTTGCGGAGGCGTAGCGTAAAAAGAGCATACGCTACACCGCCGGAAAGATACTCATTTGTATCTGAATCTGGCCCTTTGTCTTTTTCGTTTTTGTTTCATTCGTTTTTTTTTTGCTTTTTTCGGAAATTTCGGAAAATAATTTATTTTTCTGTTCTATTCGCTTTTTTGCTTTGTTCGCAAATTCAGAATTCCAAATTTCCGAATTTTCGAATTTCCGGAAAAGGAAAAAAACAAAACTAAAACGAATTTTTCGAATTTCCCTAATTTCCAAAAAAAAATGAATGAAACGAAAGGATTTGGAAATTTCGAATTTTAGATTTTAGAACTTTTTGATTTTAGTATTTTTTTGGAATTTCAAAAATCCAAATTTCAAAAATTCGACAATTAAAAAATTTGGAAAATCGAAATTTCGGAAATACGAAAATTCGGAATCAACGAACTTCTCGGAATTCGTTAAAAAACGAATTTGAAACGAAACGTGTCTAGCTATCATATATAGTAGCGGGAGGGAAAAAACTGCTACTACTGTATATATGATGTTTGGCTCTTGCCAAAGGGACTGAAAGTCTGGTATTTAGACAAATACATAAACCTGTGCATGAGCGAGTTCACACTGGGGCTCAGCTGCCTAAAGAGTCGCGTCCCATTCAACACAATGGAACGGTTCCAATAGGAGCGACTTAGAAAAAGGTACTTGCACGACTTCGGGGGTGGCTCGGGGCGACCTGCATTGACTTCTATACAGAAGTCGTTTTGCAAATGGCCTCTGAAGTCGTCCTCAGGACGACATGCAGAGTCGCCCCCGAAGTCGTGCCGCCGCAGTGTGAACTGACTCCTGTCACTGGGTCATGAAATCAGGGACATTTCCTGCGATACAGATAACCCTATAAGACAGTGATGGCGAACCTTGGCATTGCAGATGTTTTGGAACTGCATTTCCCATGATCCTTGTGCACTCTTCAGTGTAGGTGAGCATCATGGGAAATGTAGTTCCAAAACATCTTGGGTGCCAAAGTTCACCATCATTGATATAAGGGATCTCCTCTACCCCGATCTGTCAAATTGGCGGAATTTCCACTTTAATTGCTGAAGTTCTCTGGGAACACGGGCTGGGTCTCACGTTGGTCTTTTTTCGCAATGTTACATCGGGATAGGAATCGCCTGACCGCAATACAATAAAGTTCTCATTGGTAAACCATAGTGTGGACTCTTGTTGTTAACAACTGATCAGAATTACTTGTTCTTCACCAGCAATGATAAGAGGGTGACTGAAGCCAGCCATAGATTGGTCAAATCTCGGCCGGTTCAGCAGGAACCCGACAAGATTAAAACTATGTATGGGCAGGCTGAATGTGCCCAAGTTGATCGATCGATGGTACAACTAAGCTGCTGGAATACGATTGTCGCTAGCGGCTGTTATAGCTGTAATCTCCTAATGGGGATGGTTTACCCACCATAGCCCCGCCTATAAAACACAATAGCTTGGTGGTAGGGATTTCACTGTGGCGGCTGGTGCTCAAATTTTTGCTCAGCAATTGTCGCCACTGTGCCATGCCATCAAGTGTCGCCACTGTGCCAGCAACTGTCAACACTGTGCCATGCCATCAATTGTCGCCAATGTGCCATCCCATCATATGTCGCCAATGTTCCATCAATTGTCGCCACTGAGCAATCAAACGCAGCCACTGTGTCGTGCCATTAATTGTCGCCACTTTGCCCATCAATTGTCGACATTGTGCCCATCAATTGCCGCCAGTTTGCCCCCTCAAAAAATGCCAGATTGCTGCCCCCCCCGTCGCCCCGGCACTTACCTTTCTCAGGTCAGCCATGCTCCCTGTGTACTCCGTGCAGGGTTGAGGGGCGAGCTATGTACCGAGTGCAGGATTGAGGGTTGCGCTATGTACTGAGTACAGGGTTAAGGGATGTGCTGTGTGCTGCAAGCAGTGTTGAGGGGTGGGCTGTGTATCGTGTGCAGAGTTGAGGGGTGCACTTTGTACTGCATGCGGAGTTGAGGGGTGAGCTGTGTAATGCGTGTAGGGTTGAAAGGTGTGCGCTGTGTACTGCATGTATGGTTGAGGGGTGAGCTGTGTACTGCATGTAGGGTTGAGGGGTGCGCCATATACTGCATGCAGGGTTGAGGGGAGCACTGTGTACTGCGTGCAGGGTTGAGGGGTGAGCTGTGTACTGCGTGCAGGGTTGAGGGGTGAGCTGTGTACTGCGTGTAGGGTTGAGTGGTGTGCTGTGTACTGCATGCAGGGTTAAGGGGTGCGCTGTATACTGTGTGCAGGGTTGAGGGTTGCACTGTGTACTCTGTGCAGGGTTGAGAGGTGAGCTGTGTACTGTGTGTAGGGTTGAGCGGTGCACAGTGTACTGCGTGTAGTGTTGAGCGGTGCGCTGTGTACTGTGTGCAGGGTTGAGTGGTGCGCTGTGTACTTCGTGCAGGGTTGAGGGGTGGACTTTGTACTGTGTGTAGGGTTGATCGGTGCGCTGTGTACTACATGCAAGGTTTAGGGGTGCGCTGTGTACGACGTGTAGGGTTAAGGGGTGCGATGTATACTGTGTATGCAGGGTTGAGGGGTGTGCTATGTACTGAGTGCAGGGTTGAGGGGTGGACTGTGTACTGTGTGTAGGGTTGAGGGGTGCGCTGTGTACTCCGTGCAGGCTTGAGGGGTGTACTTTGTGTCGGGTTGAGACATGAGCTGTGTACTGCGTGTAGGGTTGAAGGGTGCACTGTGTACTGCGTACAGGGTTAAGGTGTGCGATGTGTACTGTGTATGAAGTGTTAGAGGGGTGTGCTATGTACTGAGTGCAGGGTTGAGGAGAGGTTGACCCTGCAAAAGTGACTCAGAAGGGAGGAGTTCCTGCACCTTTTTTCTGGGGGAAAAAAGCCCTGCCCTTTACTAATAGCCTTAAAATGAGCAAAATGTATTTTCAGTATTCTTCCCCGTAGTCTTCCGTGTGGTTCAGAGAACGTTTACAATTTCAGAGCTTTTATTTAACCGAGAACATCTCTGGAAGATTCAGCTCATGATCACTCCTCAATGGAGCCAACTTCCAAAGCCGATGTCTTAGGGGCAGCAGAATGTTTGAACCCTAGGTACCCCATTCCCTTCATTCTTATAGATAATCAATGAGGAGAAGCTCCTGGGGGCAGCCATATTATTGTAGCCCATATATGGCAGACGACTAAATGAACATGTCACGGGGGAAACAAATTAACCCTGCTCCCAGCTGCCAGTAACCTTTGGTGGGTTTTATAAGATGTCCTGAGGTTTGAACATTATTTTATAACCAGCGTGTTCCTCCAAGTCTGCGGGGCTACAACAAAATGGCTGAAAAGAACCAATCGACGCCTCTTACCCATGAAGCAAACTGCTGGGGGGATGGGCGCTATTGTTGCAGGAAGTGAATGCAGTGAGCGAAACCTGACGGAGAGAATATTACGGCTCATCCTGGAGATCATCTACCGGCTGACCGGGGAGGTGAGGAGGATTCTGGGAGCACCACCAACACATTTGGTTGCTTTTTTTTATTGAACTTTCCTCCAGTTTTATTCCAGCAGCAAATCTCCAGGAAGTTACTGGTTGTGTTTTGTTTTTACATTTGTAACGTTTCTTAATTTGTGTTTTAAAAAACTTTATTGCACTCACAATTGTTTTTTTTTTTAATTATTATTATTATTACTTATTTTAGGTACTTATATAGCGCTGTCAATTTACGCAGCTCTTTACATATACATTGTACATCAGTCCCTGCCCTCAAGGAGCTTATAACCTAAGGTCCCTACTCACATTCACACATACCGTGTTTCCCCGAAAATAAGCCCGAGCCTTATATTCATTTTGGCAACAAAAGACACAGTAGGGCTTATTTTCAGGGTAGGTCTTACCATGTAATGTGTTGTATTCTCTCCCTCCCTGCCTGTCAGGAATCCTCATTGTGAACCGAGTTAAAAATGCTTGTAAAATCCTACAATACACTCTATTACAATAGAATATAATGTACAATGTGTATGTTTCTGTAATATATAATTGTGCCAAATACATCTGTTATAGCGCCGCTCTGCGCTTCAGTTACCCGTCGGAGCTCTCTTGCCCCGCAATTATATTACAGAAACACACACATTGTATGGATTATAGGATTTTACAAGCATTTTTAACTAGGGCTTATTTTCAGGGTAGGGCTTATATTGCAGCCCTCTTGGAAAATAACGCTAGGTCTTATTTTTAGGGTAGGTCTTATTTTTGGGGAAACAGGGTACTAGGGCCAATTATAGACAGGATATTAACCTTCCAGCATGTCTTTAGAGTGTGGGAGGAAACCGGGGGACCCGGAGGAAACCCACACAGGCACATGCAAACTCCAGGCAGATGGTGTTGTGGTCGGGATTTGAACCAGCGACCCATTTTGATGCTAGGTGAAAGTGCTAACCACTACACCACTGTGCTGCATTTTATATAATGTTTACAAACAAAATAATTACATTTTAAAAATGAGTGTCCAGGTGGCTTTATACTTTACGAAGGGCTCTGCAGTGTGGCGCCCTCTGAAGAGCGATCCATGCTCAGAGGGCATTGGACCGGCTGTGAGGAGGTGTTATTATTTTCCTCCGCAATGCCTAATTTACCCTATAATGCCACGCAACCGTGCCGCAACCACGTGCATTCAGCAAAATGCTGTAGTGCCAGTTGCAGTGAGAGTTCCTGGGATAACTAGTGTTCCTATATCATTAGGGGCTCTGATAAGGGTGCTGAGATCACGTGAACACAGGAGAGTCTCTGGGGTGCTGGGACCACAGGAACACAGGAGAGTCTGTGGGGTGCTGGGATCACAGGAACACAGGAGAGTCTGTGGGGTGCTGGGATCACAGGAACACAGGAGAGTCTCTGGGAACGCTGAGGTCACATGAACACAGGAGAGTCTCTGGGAACGCTGAGGTGCTGGGTTCACATGCACACAGGAGAGTCTCTGGGAGCGTTGGGTTCACATGAACACAGGAGAGTCTCTGTGAGTCCTGGGGTCACAGGAACACAGGAGAGTCTCTAGGAACGCTGAGGTCACATGAACACAGGAGAGTCTCTGGGAACGCTGAGGTCACATGAACACAGGAGAGTCTCTGGGAGCACTGGGGTGCTGGGTTCACATGCACACAGGAGAGTCTCTGGGAGCGTTGGGATCACACGAGCACAGGAGAATCTCTGAAACCGCTGGGGTCAGATGAACACAGGAGAGTCTCTGGGAACGCTGGGGTCACATGAACACAGGAGAGTCTCTGTGAGTGCTGGGATCACATGAACACAGGAGAGTCTTTGGGAGCGCTGGGATCACATGAACACAGGAGAGTCTCTGAAACCGCTGGGGTCAGATGAACACAGGAGAGTCTCTGGGAACGCTGGGGTCACATGAACACAGGAGAGTCTCTGTGAGTGCTGGGATCACATGAACACAGGAGAGTCTTTGGGAGCGCTGGGATCACATGAACACAGGAGAGTCTCTGAAACCGCTGGGGTCAGATGAACACAGGAGAGTCTCTGGGAACGCTAGGGTCACATGAACACAGGAGAGTCTCTGGGAACGCTGGGGTCACATGAACACAGGAGAGTCTTTGGGAGCGCTGGGATCACATGAACACAGGAGAGTCTCTGTGAGTGCTGGGATCACATGAACACAGGAGAGTCTCTGAAACCGCTGGGGTCAGATGAACACAGGAGAGTCTCTGGGAACGCTGGGGTCACATGAACACAGGAGAGTCTCTGTGAGTGCTGGGATCACATGAACACAGGAGAGTCTTTGGGAGCACTGGGATCACATTAACACAGGAGAGTATCTGAAACCGCTGGGGTCACATGAACACAGGAGAGTCTCTGGGAACGCTGGGGTCACATGAACACAGGAGAGTCTCTGGGAAGGCTGGGATCACATGAACACAGGAGAGTCTCTGGGAACGCTGGGATCACATGAATACAGGAGAGTCTCTGTGAGTGCTGGGATCACATGAACACAGGAGAGTCTTTGGGAGCACTGGGATCACATTAACACAGGAGAGTATCTGAAACCGCTGGGGTCACATGAACACAGGAGAGTCTCTGGGAACGCTGGGCTCACATGAACACAGGAGAGTCTCTGGGAAGGCTGGGATCACATGAACACAGGAGAGTCTCTGGGAACGCTGGGATCACATGAATACAGGAGAGTCTCTGTGAGTGCTGGGATCACAAGAAAACACAGGAGAGTCTCTGGCAGTGGCGGCCGCCCCCCCTATCCACGTGTCCGCCCCCCTGATTTACATACAGGGTGCCGGACCTTGGATTCCAATGGTGGGGATGTTCTTTATTGAAGCACATGATTAGAGCCAGAAGCTCTAATAGGCTTTAAAAAAGGGAAGGATCGGGGCGCAGAGCACTGCGCCCCAAGCACACCCACTTGTGTGGCAATAGCGAATGAATATGAACAGGCGGGTAACATGAACAGAGGCGAGTCTCTGGGAGCGCTGGGGGGAGTCTTTAGAAGCTTACACAGTGAAAGTCCTGTATGTACTCGAGTATAAGCCAAGATTTTCAGCACATTTTTTGAAGCTGGGTTATACTCTAGTCTCCCGCTATTCTTGCAGTCTTAACTGCAGTCGGCGGCCGTCCACTGTAACAAAGCCCTGCCTCCTCCTCGTCTGTGATAGACGGAATAGAATGCTGGGATCAGTGTTTAGTCTTCCGTCTATCACGGACGAGGAGGAAGCGGGGCTTTGTTACAGTGGACGGCCGCCAACTGCAGTAGCATGGAGATTAGATGGGCACAGTGAGGCTGCAGATGGGCACAGTGAGGCTGCAGATGGGCTAAGTGAGGCTGCAGATGGGCATTGTTGACCCTATTTTCCACTTACAGTAGCTACTGCATTTCCCACCCTAGGCTTATACTCGAGTCAATAAGTTTTGCCATTTTTTTTTGTGATAAAATTAGGTGCCTCGGATTATATTCAGGTTTGACTTATACGCGAGTATAATATACAGTAATTCCAGTGTGGAGTCAGAGCCACCACTGGAGGGAGACAGTCTGCACTTTGAGAGGAGGAAGTATTCTCAGTGAATAGGGGGGGGGGGGGTGGCAGACATTTTGTTGTAGACCAGAAGAGGGGGAAAAGGACAGATTGTTTGACTGGAGAGTGTTTGCCCAATGAGGAGGAGGTAATAATGTTTTCTCTATTATGGGTGAAGGGAATCCCAGCTCCTGCTGTAGATTTGATGGGGGTTCACTCTTTATATGCTGTACACAGGCATGTACTGGCCAAGGGGACTACCGGGAGTTACTGATGGGACACTCTGATGTAAGGGGGCTTCTGATGGGACACTCTGATGTAAGGGGGCTGCTGATGGGACACTCTGATGTAAGGGGGCTGTTGATGGGACACTCTGATGTAAGGGGGCTGCTGATGGGACACTCTGATGTAAGGGGGCTTCTGATGGTGACACTCTGATGTAAGGGGGCTTCTGATGGTGACACTCTGATGTAAGGGGGCTTCTGATGGTGACACTCTGATGTAAGGGGGCTTCTGATGGTGACACTATGATGTAAGGGGGCTTCTGATGGGACACGCTGATGTAAGGGGCTGCTGATGGGACACTCTGATGTAAGGGGGCTTCTGATGGGACACGCTGATGTAAGGGGCTGCTGATGGGACACTCTGATGTAAGGGGGCTGCTGATGGGACACGCTGATGAAAGGGGGCTGCTGATGGGACACGCTGATGAAAGGGGGCTGCTGATGGGACACTCTGATGTAAGGGGGCTTCTGATGGGACACTCTGATGTAAGGGGGCTGCTGATGGGACACTCTGATGTAAGGGGGCTGTTGATGGGACACTCTGATGTAAGGGGGCTGCTGATGGGACACTCTGATGTAAGGGGGCTTCTGATGGTGACACTCTGATGTAAGGGGGCTTCTGATGGTGACACTCTGATGTAAGGGGGCTTCTGATGGTGACACTCTGATGTAAGGGGGCTTCTGATGGTGACACTATGATGTAAGGGGGCTTCTGATGGGACACGCTGATGTAAGGGGCTGCTGATGGGACACTCTGATGTAAGGGGGCTTCTGATGGGACACGCTGATGTAAGGGGCTGCTGATGGGACACTCTGATGTAAGGGGGCTTCTGATGGGACACGCTGATGTAAGGGGCTGCTGATGGTGACACTCTGATGTAAGGGGGCTTCTGATGGTGACACTCTGATGTAAGGGGGCTTCTGATGGGACACGCTGATGTAAGGGGGCTGATGATGGGACACGCTGATGTAAGGGGCTGCTGATGGGACACTCTGATGTAAGGGGGCTGCTGATGGGACACTCTGATGTAAGGGGGATGCTGATGGGACACTCTGATGTAAGGGGGCTTCTGATGGTGACACTCTGATGTAAGGGGGCTTCTGATGGGACACACTGATGTAAGGGGGCTGATGATGGGACACGCTGATGTAAAGGGCTGCTGATGGGACACGCTGATGTAAGGGGGCTGCTGATGGGACACCCTGATGTAAGGGGACTGCTGATGGGACACCCTGATGTAAGGGGGCTGCTGATGGGACACTCTGATGTAAGGGGGCTGCTGATGGGACACCCTGATGTAAGGGGACTGCTGATGGGACACCCTGATGTAAGGGGGCTGCTGATGGGACACGCTGATGAAAGGGGGCTGCTGATGGGACATGCTGATGTAAGGGGGCTTCTGATGGGACACGCTGATGTAAGGGGCTGCTGATGGGACACTCTGATGTAAGGGGGCTTCTGATGGGACACGCTGATGTAAGGGGCTGCTGATGGTGACACTCTGATGTAAGGGGGCTTCTGATGGTGACACTCTGATGTAAGGGGGCTTCTGATGGGACACGCTGATGTAAGGGGGCTGATGATGGGACACGCTGATGTAAGGGGCTGCTGATGGGACACTCTGATGTAAGGGGGCTGCTGATGGGACACTCTGATGTAAGGGGGATGCTGATGGGACACTCTGATGTAAGGGGGCTTCTGATGGTGACACTCTGATGTAAGGGGGCTTCTGATGGGACACACTGATGTAAGGGGGCTGATGATGGGACACGCTGATGTAAAGGGCTGCTGATGGGACACGCTGATGTAAGGGGGCTGCTGATGGGACACCCTGATGTAAGGGGACTGCTGATGGGACACCCTGATGTAAGGGGGCTGCTGATGGGACACTCTGATGTAAGGGGGCTGCTGATGGGACACCCTGATTTAAGGGGACTGCTGATGGGACACCCTGATGTAAGGGGGCTGCTGATGGGACACGCTGATGAAAGGGGGCTGCTGATGGGACATGCTGATGTAAGGGGGCTGCTGATGGGACATGCTGATGTAAGGGGGCTGCTGATGGGGACACTCTGATGTAAGGGGGCTGCTGATGGGACACTCTGATGTAAGGGGGCTGCTGATGGGACACGCTGATGTAAGGGGGCTGCTGATGGGACACTCAAAATTTAAGTGGGCCGGTCTGAAAGAAGTCCAGGGACACATTTTTATCCCAGTCCAGCTGTACATTAACATCTGCCCCATGCCATTATTTTTGATCCTCTTTTCATGTTTACGTACATATACCTGCCAAGTGTCCTAAATTTCATGAGACAGCCCCTCCTTCGAAATTAGACCCCCTACCATGACTGACAAAATGTCTTATAGGGCTGCAGACAAGCTGTAGCTAGCTTTGATGAAAGCCCACTCTGCTACTCACAAAGATCACACTCTCTGCTGCTTGTGTATAGATGGTGGGTTGTAAACCTTCCACTACACCACCTTCTGGTCCTGTATGGTCAGGAGTATTCCCTTCACAGAGCTCTGCGTATTCTTCGTAGTTCCAGATCAGGGCTCCAAAAGTCCTACCGAAGAACTGAGGACCGTGTCATGTGGGGGCCCAAGTCAAATGACGGGCGTTCCATAGAGGGGTCTTCTCTTTATTACCAGGAGGGCCCCTTCTTCCTGTGATCACTACCACTCCAAACCTAACCACTCCAGATCACCACCCTCTCCATGGAAGGCCCACTATAAAGAAACAACAATATAGTCCTCAGACTTTTTTTTTTGCATATGATGCCGCCCCTCTCTCTCTACGACGTCCACCTTTTATATTGGATCCTGCCAAAGAGGGCAATGCTGTGACATCACTTCCTGGGCCTTCCTAGGAGCCTAACTAAAAGAAAAACCTATTAACCGCCACCTACAATAAATATATATATATTTGCCAACAAAGGAAGGTGTCACCAATGTTTTGGAATGTGAGCTATCATTTATGTCTAATAATTCCATATTTTGTTCACTTTTTCTTAGATTGTCTGACGGGTAATGGAGAAGGAGCGGAATCAGATGGCAGAGAGGATATTTAACCTCACCCTGGAGATTATCTACCTGCTGACCGGAGAGGTGAGGAGGATTCTGGGAGGTCACATGACATCCCTCTTATCTCTATTAATAAAACACAAATCTGACCGGAGAGGTGAGGAGGATTCTGGGAGGTCACATGACATCACTCTTATCTCTATTAATAAAACACAAATCTGACCGGAGAGGTGAGGAGGATTCTGGGAGGTCACATGACATCACTCTTATCTCTAATAATAAAACACAGACCTGACCAGAGAGGTGAGGAGGATTCTGGGAGGTCACATGACATCACTCTTATCTCTATTAATAAAACACAGAGCTGACCGGAGAGGTGAGGGGGATTCTGGGAGGTCACATGACATCACTCTTATCTCTATTAATAAAACACAGACCTGACCGGAGAGGTGAGGAGGATTCTGGGAGGTCACATGACATCACTCTTATCTCTATTAATAAAACACAAATCTGACCGGAGAGGTGAGGAGGATTCTGGGAGATCACATGACATCACTCTTATCTCTATTAATAAAACACAAATCTGACCGGAGAGGTGAGGAGGATTCTGGGAGGTCACATGACATCACTCCTATCTCTATTAATAAAACACAGAGCTGACCGGAGAGGTGAGGAGGATTCTGGGAGGTCACATGACATCACTCTTATCTCTAATAATAAAACACAGAGCTGACCGGAGAGGTGAGAAATATTATTACCTCTGAAAAATAGATCATTGATCAGATTTTAGCAAAGAGGGATGATGATGGCAACAAGTTTTAACTTCTATTGTTGGGAAATGTATATAGTGATTGCTGATCTCTCTCCACAGGATAACATATTTGTGAAGAAGACATCAGGAGATGGACAAAACCCCATTATGGTTCCTCTACATTCCTTATTATTTTCAGAGATAAGCAATGAAGAGAAGATCCTAGAAGCCACCCAGAAGATCACTGATCTGCTGACAGGAGAGGTGAGCGGTGCCGGGAATTCTGGGACATTATCCAGTAACAGACAAGGGATGTGTCTGGATGGTGACTGTATCATTGTGTGTGTCAGGGTCCTATAAGGTGTCAGGATGTCTTCATGACATTTTCACAATTTTAGTTTAAATTTACATTCAGGGTGGCCATTTTAACATATGTATCAAAAAAGAGATAAAAGAAGAAGAGGAGGAGGAAAGTATAATGAAGGATCAAGAGTATTTAGAAGGACAGAAGTATCTCTACAAGGACGTCATGATGGAGAATCAGCCGCCCCTCACATCACCGGGTAAGAGGAGACTTTATTGTAAAGGAGAGAGCAGTACGGAGAGTCCACCTAGATCCCCTATTATCTGACTCAATGATCTGACCGCCCTTACGCATTACATCCAATCAAGCATTTATTGAACCTTGTTTATTAAGACGTCTATAAGCAGTGCTTTGTATTCAGTCAGTGTGTGCCTTTCCTACAGATGGATCCAGTAATGGGAATCCACCAGAGAGATGTCCCCGTCCTCTGTATTCCACACAGGAGGATCACACCACTCCTCCCCATGATCAGGTAGGTGGGACTCAGAATTCCAAACTCAAAGTTGGGTCTAAACTGTATTTGAGGATATTCTTCTACGTAGTCTCAGGATTTTAGTGCTCACAATCATTTAAATGTAATTTTAGGGTGTTGAAACATTAAATATCAAAACTGAAGTTAAAGAAGAAGAAGAAGAGGTGCTTGTCAGTGGAAATGAGCTGTCTATGAAGGAAGCTGAAGTAGTGGTGACAATTACTAAGGAGGAGTCTACTGTACATGTCAGCACAGGTATCTATTACGTACAAAGTATGCAGCACTTCAAATTTGTATTTCTTTCTCATCTATTGAGTGACACTCTTGAGATGTATAATCATATTGATAGCATCTATATAACTTGACGCATTTCATAGATAACTTCCACTCTTCAGGAGCAAATGCGCATTCGGTGTCTATAAAAATTATTGTAAGAATACAATGGGTCTAGAGAGGAAGGGGGAAAAATATAAATAGCGACATAAAGTATCAAACCCTCTCCTTAGACTTCCTCAGCTTTGCTTTGGAGGCCGTACACAGACTCTGGATTATTTTGATCACAATTGGGTGTATGCAAATTGACCTATAATGATAACAATTCATCACGTACATTTTTAGACAGCGTGCACAATCCTTTCAAAGAATAAAATTGGTTTCTTATATGATGGAAGAGCATTTAGTCAACCTATACCACATCCCAGGCAGTGGACATAATGTACAGTACATCATGTAAAAGGTCCATATCCATCCCTTAATAAAAACTGTTATTGGAACATGAAATGTCATGTTCCCAACAAATGAGGAGAAGATACTGTACACCATATGAAAGGTCCATCTCCATTCCTCAATATAACGTCATGTTCCCAACAAATGAGGAGGAGATACTGTACACCATATGAAAGGTCCATCTCCATTCCTCAATATAACGTCATGTTCCCAACAAATGAGGGGGAGATACTGTACACCATGTGAAAGGTCCATCTCCATTCCTCAATATAACATCATGTTCCCAACAAATGAGGGGGAGATACTGTACACCATATGAAAGGTCCATCTCCATTCCTCAATATAACGTCATGTTCCCAACAAATGAGGAGGAGATACTGTACACCATATGAAAAAGATCCATCTCCATTCCTCAATATGTCATGTTCCCAACAAATGAGGAGGAGATACTGTACACCATATGAAAGGTCTATCTCCATTCCTCAATATAACGTCACGTTCCCAACAAATGAGGAGGAGATACTGTACACCATATGAAAGGCCCATCTCCATTCCTCAATATAACGTCATGTTCCCAACAAATGAGGAGGAGATACTGTACACCATATGAAAGGTCCATCTTCATTCCTCAATATAACGTCATGTTCCCAACAAATGAGGAGGGGATACTGTACACCATATGAAAGGCCCATCTCCATTCCTCAATATAACGTCATGTTCCCAACAAATGAGGAGGAGATACTGTACACCATATGAAAGGTCCATCTCCATTCCTCAATATAACGTCATTGCCAACAAATGAGGAGGAGATACTGTACACTATATGAAAGGTCCATCTCCATTCCTCAATATAATGTCATGTTCCTAACAAATGAGGAGAAGATACTGTACACCAGGGGTGGCCAACCAGTGGCCTTCTGATGTGGCCCGCGACCTCCTGCTCTGAAATGGTGGGGTGGGAAGCCCAGATCTCAGGTTGCCGACCTAGGATAGACACAGTTGCACTACACTGCACCCACAGTGTGGGTAAACCGCAGCACATCAGTGTGAAAGGAGTCTTATGCCCTTTTCACATGATCAGCCCGACCAAATGGGACCCTCAATTCACCTCTATAGAACGTCAGATGTCTGTTTACGCCCACCTACCTCCAATAAAAAAACAGAAGGGAATTCGTCCCCTTTCATCTGGGTGGATCTGAGGGCCTATAGAGTAGCCGTTACCTGTCATCCGCCCGCTCTGCTCATTGTGGCCCTCGACTGGTTACCAAGTTGCTTAAGTGGCCCTCGCTATTCAAAAGGTTGGGCACCCCTGCTGTACACCATATGAAAGGCCCATCCCCATTCCTTAATATAACGTCATGTTCCCAACAAATGAGGAGGAGATACTGTACACCATATGAAAGGTCCATCTCCATTCCTCAATATAATGTCATGTTCCCAACAAATGAGGAGGAGATACTGTACACCATATGAAAGGTCCATCTCCATTCCTCAATATAACGTCATGTTCCCAACAAATGAGGAGGAGATACTGTACACCATATGAAAGGTCCATCTCCATTCCTCAATATAATGTCATGTTCCCAACAAATGAGGAGGAGATACTGTACACCATATGAAAGGTCCATCTCCATTCCTCAATATAATGTCATGTTCCCAACAAAAATGGCAAGGAACAGATCTTCCTCCACCTTATCAATGGCATTAGTGTCTGTAAACTTCCAGCCAGTGTGCTATAGTTGCTTTGGTTGCACTGTACACCTTATCTGATTTCCATCTTTGCATTATTTTTATCGCTGTACTTCTTTGTCAGGGATCTCAGGAACAGGTGACTACTAGACCTACATACATGACTCCAAACTGTAATGCCGCGTAGACACGAGCATTATTCATGGCGAGAAATATGCCATTTGTTTAATTGGTTGTGAAAAACAGTCGTGTGTAGGCTCCAGAGCATTTTTCTCAACGAGAAAAATGGCCGTTAAAAATTTAGAGCTTGCTCTATTTTTCACGTAGTTTATTTTAATGTCGTGAAAAACGGTCGTGTGTAGGCTTTAACGAGGGGAAAAAAATGTGCATGCTCAGAAGCAAGTTATGAGACGGGAGCACTTGTTGTGGTAAAACGGAATGGAGATAGCACATTGGTCATGCTGTAACAGACTAAAAAGCGCCAAAACGTCTCTCACCAAACTTTTACTTACACGCGGCAAGACAAAATCAGCAAAAGCAGCCCAAAGGGTGGCGCCATTCGAATGGAACTTCCCCTTTATAGTGCTGTCGTACGTGTTGTACGTCACCGCGCTTTGCTCATTTTTTTCCCACAAACGTGTGTATGCAAGGCAGGCTTGAGAGGAATCACGTCGAGAAATTTGACGTTTTTTTTCCATGACATGAATAACGGTTATGTGTATGAGGCATGATACATGAACAATGAACATGCTATTATTATTTTTCCTATTATTTATAATAATAAAAATATATCCAACAGGAGGACACAATGGCTGGAATACCCCAGAGGGACATCCTGTTTTATCTGCACATTCTAACAAAGAAGAAAAAGGCGTGGCACACTGTTCTCCGGGAATAAGCATTGTGAACCAAAATACACATCTTCAACCTAATCCATTGATAACATCAACAAATCCACAGACTGGCTTGATCCTTTGGAATCCTAACGTAAATAACATACTATTATCCCAAATGTCCAACCAAGATTTCATAGTGCAGATAAATCCTCCCAATCTCGGGGAATCTTTTTCCAATATTCTGCATCCTTTTCAGACTTGTAAAAACTCATTCATAAAAAAACACGCCCTGGTTGTACCCCAGGGCATCCACGCCAATGAAAAACCCTTTTCGTGTTCCGAGTGTCAGAAGACCTTCTCAACCAAAGCGTATCTTGCTCAACACCAGAGAGTTCACACCGGCGAGAAGCCCTTCTCCTGCTCCGAGTGTGGAAAGTGCTTCTCCAATAGAGGGAACCGCGATAAGCATATGAGAACTCACACCGGCGAGAGGCCGTTTTCTTGCCAAGAATGTGGCAAGCGGTTTGCCCAGAAAGTGACGCTAATCATCCACCAGAGAGTACACCAGAAACGATTGATCCGCCCGAAAACACACACCACCTGAGCTCGCCGAAAAACTGATGGTGGAGTTTCATGGGCTCAGTTCTTATGTCCGTTGAGCAATTGTATGACTATAATGAAGCAGCATGAAAGGATCGGCCAACCCGTATAGAATATTTTAGTTTTGTTATTGTGGAGTGATCAGTTTTTTGTTTTTTTTTGTTATTTACAAAAAAGTTTTTTTTATTTTATTTATAATTTATGATTGTAGTTTTGCTTAAAACTCAAAACTTTTTACCCTCATCCAAACTGGAGATTGTTCGCTCTTCCCGTTGTGCCACTTAACCCCGGTTCACACAAGTCGCACCCCATTTGCGGCTATGGAACCATTCAAATCAGTGCGACTCTGATTGACATCTGTTAAATGAAGTCATACAGAGTGCCAAGCCGCAATGAAATCCGATGAATAGTTGAGCTGAAGTAGCACAAACTTCAAAGCCGCCCTGGTGTGAACCAGGGCTTAGACCAGGGGTCTCCAAACATTCTAAACAAAGGACCAGTTTATTGTCCTTCAGACTCTTGGAGGGCCGGACTTTGGCCAGCAGGAGTGGAAATCTTCCTGGTATCAGTGGGAGTAAACATCTGGTATTATGGGGAGGAATAGTGCCCTATCGTTTGTATCATAGGGAGGAATAGTGCCCTATTAGTGGTGTCAGTGGGAGAAATGGTGCTCCATTGTTGGTGTCAGATGGCAGAATAGGGTCTCATATCAGGGAGGGATAGTGCCCCAAGGGCCAGATGAAGGCAAGCAAATCGCTGAATCTGGCCCTTGGGCCTCAGTTTGGAAACCAGTGGCTTAGCCTTAGACCATACCTCCCAACTTTCTGAGATGAGAACGAGGGACACCTATTAGAAAAAGTATGTAGCCATAAAACACACCCCCTGCCATGCCCCCTTGGAGAAGTATTATACAAAGAAAGACTAGGTAATCCCACAAGTGCTTTTTTTTACCGCTATATTTCCTTTATATTGGCTTATGAAATTTACACATTCAGTAATTTAGAAATTGGATGAAAAGTTTAGTACTGAGAAACAGTTTCTGATTGATAAATAGTGTATTTTATATAAAACTATATAGATCAGACTTAGGCTCCATTCACACCTAGGCGTTTTGTCGCCTGTAGCGCGACGCTCACAAACGCCAGAGGGAGAAAAATACATGAAAGCCTATGGAGATGGTTCACATCTGAACGTTGATGCGCCTGACGCCCATCGCCTGTAGCTAAAAAAAGTTCCGGAGCCTTTTTTGTCACACGTATCGGGCAGTTTGGGCGTATTTGAGCGTCTCCATTTCCCATAGAAAGTAATGGAAACGCTCGATTCAAGCGACTAGCGCGACAACGAGCGTTTGCTACAGGCGTTTCGTCGCTTTAATCAATAGAACTTTTCACCCAGGCAGAAGATAAAAAAATTCTACCAACTTAGCAACAAGTGATGAAAAGATGATAATTTTTCCTATTGGCTAAAATAAAAAACGTCGAAGTACAAAAACGTCGGACGACGCTGTATGCAAACGCGCAAATAAGCATGAATACGCGCAAAAAAACGCCGGAAAAACGACCGAACGACTGACACTCAGGTGTGAATGCAGCCTAAAACGAGGGCCAAATGAGGAGGAAAGAGGGACTTTGTTCCAAATCAGGGACAGTTTTTTCGAAAATCAAGGACAGTTGGGAGGTATGTTAAGACAGGTATTGAAGGTAAATCCCTCCATAAAGGGCGCAGTCATCAATAAAGCTGTTTATTTAATGGCGTGAGGAAGAGTTTGAACCTGCTAGAGGCTCTTACGTTCTCCATTCTGCCAAAAAGTATTAATAATAAAAACTATATTCAGCACATCTACTTTTATTACCGAAGTTCTCTGGGAACAATTGTTGGGGGCTCGTTCTTTCTTCATACGTTGTTGGAGGCTTGTCCGTCCTTCATACGTTGTTGGGGGCTTGTCCATCCTTCATATGTTGTTGGAGGCTTGTCCATCCTTCATACGATGTTGGGGGCTTGTCCTTCCTTCATACGATGTTGGAGGCTCATCCTTCCTTCATACCTTGTTGGGGGATTGTTATTTCTTCATACGTTGTCGGGGGCTGGTCCTTCCTTCGTACGTTGTTGGGGACTCGTCCTTCCTTCATACCTTGTTGGGAGGCTTGTCCTTCCTTCCTACGTTGAGGGCTTGTCCTTTCTTCATATGTTGTTGGGGGTTTGTCCTACCTTTATACGCTGTTGGGGGCTCGTCCTACCTTCATACATTGTTGGGGGCTTGTTCTTTCTGCATAGGTTGTTGGGGGCTTGTCCTCCCTTCATACGTTGTTGGGGGCTCGTCCTTTTTTCGTACGTTGTTGGGGGCTCGTCTTTCCTTCATAGGTTGTTGGGGGCTCGTCTTTTCTTCATGCGTTGTTGGGGGTTCGTCCTTCCCTTATATGTTGTTGGGGGCTAGTCCTTCCTTCATACGTTGTTGTGGGCTCGTCCTTCCTTCATATGTTGTTAGGGACTAGACCTTCCTTCATATGTTGTTAGGGACTAGACCTTCCTTCATATGTTGTTGGGGGCTCGTCCTTTTTTCGTACGTTGTTGGGGGCTCGTCCTTCCTTCATACGTTGTTGGGGGGTTGGTCCTTTCTTCTTACGTTGTTGGGGGCTTGTCCTTCCTTCATACGTTGTTGGGGGCTCGTCCTTCCTTCATACGTTGTTGGGGGGTTGGTCCTTTCTTCTTACGTTGTTGGGGGCTTGTCCTTCCTTCATACGTTGTTGGGGGCTCGTCCTTCCTTCATATGTTGTTGGGGGCTTGTCCTTCCTTCATATGTTGTTGGGGGCTCGTTCTTTATTCATATGTTGTTGGGGCTTGTCCTTCCTTTCTACGTTGTTGACGGGGTAGGCCTTTCTTCATACCTTGTCGGGGGCTCGTCCTTTCTTCATACGTTGTTGGGGGCTTGTCTTTCCTTCATACGTTGTTGGGGGCTCGTCCTTGCTTCATATGTTGTCGGGGGCTCGTCCCTGCTTCATATGTTGTCGGGGGCTCGTCCTTGCTTCATATGTTGGTGGGGGCTTGTCCTTGCTTCATACGTTGTTGGGGGCTCGTCCTTGCTTCATAAGTTGTTGGGGGCTTGTCCTTCCTTCATACATTGTTGGGGCCTCGTTCTTCCTTCATACCTTACGAAAGGTGATGGATTGCATGACAGCAATACAATAAAGTTCTCATTGGTAAACCAGAGTGTGGACTCTTGCTTTGTTTCATATGTACTGGAACCACTGGTCACAATTGCTTGTTCTTCATCAACAAAGCTAAGAGGGTGACTTATTAGACTTTTTGGCCTTTGGAGATGGTTGTGTGTTTTCCAAGTGTAAGGACAGGAAATAGTTCCTGGTGATTTTTCCCACTTCCTCCCAGTACTCCCAGTCCTGATGATAGTTGTTACTAGGACAAAAAGTCAGGAAAATGTCTTTAACCCTACTGGTTCTGCAGGAACCATATGGGATTTGGTGCTGCTTGTTTTTGTTGAATACCAGGCCACACCAGATCTCACACAGCAAGTGTAGTCAGTTGCTGTGGGTACTGCTGCTGCCATTCTTAGGAAAGTACTGCCCCTCTGTCAGGGTTAATAGAGCAAGGGAGTGAGGCAGTGACCATAGATTGCCTCAGAGGTAAACGGGGCCCCTAAAACATAGAGTTGTTTACATGGACAGCTATCAGAGGGTTCCCGGATGGATTCACCCTTTCTTGTTCCAATCTTGGTATCATGTTTCTATAGTCCACATGTTTCTCCTCTTCCTTTTTAGCCCAGATAATCCTTGATATAGTCATGAGAACGTGGTCCCTCATATGGGACAGTTGTGATGTTTGAGAACTAAAAGTGCCTTAGTTATTGGTTAAGAGGCTCTATCACCACCTAGACTAATTTATTATGGTTATATTTTGGTAATGTTGTGTAGCACTGCCCCTGTGGGGGTCGCCGAGTATACACTTCAGTGGGCCACCCTCTGTTTATCCTACAGCCAGATACTTGGGTACTTTCACATGACCACCTGATTCGCTTGTTATCAAATGACCAGTCTAGGATATTTTTTGTATTTATTGGTAGAGCTTGGATAGGCGAAGGGATTATTGCCATTTTTTATATTGGTCGTGAAAAACCGGTCGTGTGTATGCTCCCTAGCAGTTTTCTCGACGAAAAACCTGCCCGGAATTTTTTTTTAAACCAGCTCTCTTTTTTTTCTCGTGAAAAACAGTCGTGTGTATGCCTTTCTGAAGGGGAAAAAACATGCATGCTCAGAATCAAGTATGCAGCCCAAAGGGTGGGGCCGTTTGAAAGGAACTTCCCCTTTATAGTCCCGTTGTACATGTTGTATGTCACCGCGATTTGGTCGGAGGTTTTTTTGCATGAACGTGTGTATGCAAATCAGGCTGGAGAGGAATCACGTCGGGAAAAACTTTATTTTATTTCCTTCTGAGAAAAATGGTCGTGTGTACGAAGCATGAGACTCTGGCCCTCAGGTCGACTACCTGAGGGCCAGAGTCTCATGCCTCATAGGCCGCGTACACACGGCAGAGAACCTCGACGAGCAGAACACATCGTTCCCCCCGTCGAGGTTCTCTGCCGGCCGTCGAAATCGGCGACCCGCCCGTCGGGAATGGCAACCAGCCATTCATCCAGGCGGGCCGTCGAGCAAAAAGAGAGCGTGCTCTCTTTTTGCTCGACGGGATTCCCGACGGGCGGGGCGAGTGCTCTGTGTACACACGGCCGAGGTCCTCGCTGGAATGCAGCTTCCAGCGAGGTTCTCGCTGGTTTCCAGCGAGAACCTCGGTCGTGTGTACGCCGCCTTACACATGACCATTTTTCTCGGCAGGAAATGTGAACCAATGTGAAACAGGCAGACAATATAAGCAGCATCTGAGCACACTGAGCAGACCCTGTCAGTCCCCCTGTTTAGCAGAGAGACCAAAGACGATGCACTCTCTAGTACCTACCTAGGGAGGGTGCAACAGTTGCGTACTCCTAATCACACTGTTTTGAATTTATATGATACGTTGGGTGGTTAGCCGGATGGTTGCCTCACAGAATTCATGATGTTCAAATGCTTTATATGTAGTTCATAATCTGTTACTGTTAGGGGTGCAACGGATCATTAGTGATCCATGATCCAAACGGGTCGCTGCATTCGGATCGGCAAACCACGCGATCTGTGGATTGTGGCCATAGGAAAGGCCGCGGCTTCAGCCTAGCTCCTAGCTGTCATCTTGGTACACCCTGCAGCCTAGGTGAACGCTAGTGTTGTCCCGATACCGATACCAGTATTTGCGGGAGTACTTGTACTCCCGCAAATACCCCCGATACCCAAATAGAATACTTCCCCCCGCCGCCGCCAACGCTGCCGCTGTATAAGCAAATCCGACCCCGCCGCCGTATATACAAAGCCGCCGCCGCTGCAAACATTATAGGCACCTTTGAATAGCTGTTTTCCTGCTGCGCGTGTATAGACACTCCCCCTTGCTCAGGATTGGACGGATCTGTCCAATCCCGAGCAAGAGGGAGTGTCCTTAACATGGTGCCTATAATGTTCGCGGCGGCGGCGGCTTTGTATATACGGCGGCGGTGGCGGCGGCATCATCATCAGGTAGGGGGGGCATGGCTGCAATATGGGGGGGACATGGCTGCAATATGTAGGGGACATGGCTGCAATATGTGGGGGACATGGCTGTATATGGGGGACATGGCTGCAATATGTGGGGGACATGGCTGCAATATGTGGGGGACATGGCTGCAATATGGGGGGGACATGGCTGCAATATGTGGGGGACATGGCTGTATATGGGGGACATGGCTGCAATATGTGGGGGACATGGCTGTATATGGGGGACATGACTGCAATATGTGGGGGACATGGCTGTATATGGGGGACATGGCTGCAATATGTGGGGGACATGGCTGTATATGGGGGACATGGCTGCAATATGTGGGGGACATGGCTGCAATATGTGGGGGACATGGCTGCATTTGGGGACACGTTTAAAAAAAGTATCAGTATTCGGTATCGGCGACTACTTGAAAAAAAGTATCGGTACTTGGACTCAGTCCTAAAAAAGTGGTATCGGGACAACCCTAGTGAGCGCCCCAGAGCAGCGGCAGGCCGGGGGAGATGTGAGGAGATGTGGATATTACAGTGGGAGTGGGTGGAGATGTGGATATTACAGTGGGGGAGATGTGGATATTACAGTGGAGAGATGTGGATATTACAGTGGGGGAGATGATGTTGACATTACAGTGGGGGAGATGTGGATATTACAGTGGGGGAGATGATGTTGACATTACAGTGGGGGAGATGTGGACATTACAGTGCAGAGATGACGTGGATATTACAGTGGGGGAGATGATGTTGACATTACAGTGGGGAGATGTGGATATTACAGTGGGGGAGATGATGTTGACATTACAGTGGGGGAGATGTGGACATTACAGTGCAGAGATGACGTGGACATTACAGTGGGGAGATGACATGGATAGTACAGTGGAGAGATGTGGATATTGCAGTGCAGAGATGACGTGGATATTACAGTGGGGGAGATGTGGACATTATAGTGCAGAGATGATGTGGATATTACAGTGGGGGAGATGACGTTGACATTACAGTGGGGAGATGACATGGATGTTACAGTGGAGAGATGTGGATATTGCAGTGCGGAGATGACGTGGATATTACAGTGGGGGAGATGTGGATATTACAGTGGGGGAGATGTGGATATTACAGTGGGGGAGATGTGGATATTACAGTGGAGAGATGTGGATATTACAGTGGGGGAGATGTGGATATTACAGTGGGGGAGATGTGGATATTACAGTGGGGGAGATGTGGATATTACAGTGGGGGAGATGTGGATATTACAGTGGGGGAGATGTGGATATTACAGTGGGGGAGATGTGGATATTACAGTGGGGGAGATGATGTTGACATTACAGTGGGGGAGAGGACGTGGATGTTACAGTGGAGAGATGTGGATATTACAGTGGGGGAGATGTGGATATTACAGTGGGGGAGATGTGGATATTACAGTGGGGGAGATGTGGATATTACAGTGGAGAGATGTGGATATTACAGTGGGGGAGATGTGGATATTACAGTGGGGGAGATGATGTTGACATTACAGTGGGGGAGAGGACGTGGATGTTACAGTGGAGAGATGTGGATATTACAGTGGGGGAGAGGACGTGGATGTTACAGTGGAGAGATGTGGATATTGCAGTGCGGAGATGATGTGGATTATACAGTGGGGGAGATGTGGGTATTACAGTGGTGACGTGGACATTGATATATATCTATATATATAAAACTAAAATTGGCAGACTTGATGAATAACTTGGTCTTTTTTCTGCTAGAAAATCAGTAGCGCCATCTTTTTATTCTATGTGTCTAATGCTTTTTAGAAAAATGTATGGTTTAAGGGAGAAGGGTGTCGTTAAAGCCTCCGAAAGCTGTAATTAAAAATGAGTGAATCTCCAAAAAGAAAAAATATTTAAAAAAAATGGTTGGACCACGTAAGGTAAAAGTGTAGCACTGGGCCTGGCAGTGAAAGAGTTACAGTCTGCTGGACTACAACAAAATGGCCGACAAGAGCCAATGGCCAAATAAGCCTGCCTTTTACCCGTGATGCTGAGTGTTGGGGGGGGGGGGGGATGGGCACTATTGTTGCAGGAAGTGAATGGCACAGAGTTGGGAGCGATGGAGGAAAACTGCAGCAACCTGACGGAGAGGATATTACGGCTCACCCTGGAGATCATCTACCTGCTGACCGGGGAGGTGAGGAGGATTCTGGGAGCACCGCCAACATGCTTGCTTCATTCTATTGATTGATACGTTATTGAAACTAATAACTTCCTTTCAGTTTTATTCCAGCAGCAAATCCCCGGGAGCGTCTAATGCACGTACTTCTAGTTTATACATTTTAACTAGCAGACACTTTTTTAGGCAACTTTTTTATACTTTTTTATACTCTGGAATGGATAATATAAAAAAATATATATATATATGTATTAAGGCTTGCCGTAGGTTAGCCTGTATTTGTGGGAGGAGTCTGGTGAGTACTTAAGGCTCCTCCCCACATCACTATATCACTGGAGGTGGTTTAATTTGGCTATCCGTGTCATAGCCGTGAGGTGAGGAGCTAGGGACCACCAGAGGTGTTCACTGTGTAACGTTCTTTCCCGGCACCACTTCTCCATCTTTGGTTCCTGCTTTCTGGGACATTTGGGAAATATGCTCAGAGACTGTTTTTTGATTTGATTTTTCAATATATTAGATTTTTTTAAATATTTTTTTGCACCTGTGACCTTGATCCATATTTGTTATTATTTGCATTGCTCACTGTGTGATACACCCAGGGGCGCCCTTAGTGGGAAGCTTTCCCTGATTTCACATTATATATACTAGCACATTGTGTACATATATATATATATAAATATAATATTTTTTTTGTACTTCTTGTTTGTCACTTGCCATTTCCTGATATTCCACATTGCTACATAGACGTCTTACGTATTGACACAATATTCATTTATGTTATCACTCTGTTTTGAACTTGCCCTCCCCCCCCCCCTGTTCCACCCACGGTCACTAGCCTAGGGATTTATTCCCGTGTCTCCTTTAGATTTCACCCACTTCTCACAGCGCAGACACCACCCCCCTTGTTTTCTACTGGCCCTCTACAACAGTCCCGGTTTCTCGTGTGGCCCCTTGGCACAAAAGGAATTGCCCACCGCTAACCTATGTGATAAAAAAATATCGTTTTAGAAAATAAACCATCAAAAACCCAAGCTTAACCCCCCCCCCCCCAGAAAAAAGAATTCCCCTCCCCCCACAAACGTAAACGCAGACCGCCTCCTGCAGATATACGTCAGCAGAATGGTACCTGTACGTCCTCTTTAAGTGCCCAGCCGTGGGTCGCGGGCGGTCCGAAACGCTGCGGGACCCACGGACCCGATCGCCGCTGAAGTCCCGCGATCGGTCCCCGGAGCTGAAGAACGGGGAGAGGTGTGTGTAAACACGGCTTCCCCGTTCTTTACTGTGGCGCCGTCAACGATCGTCTGTTCCTTGATATAGGGAAACACAATCAATGACGTCAAGCCCTGCCCCCCTACAGTTAGAAACACAGATGAGGTCAGACTTAACCCCTTCAGCGCCCCCTAGTGGTTAACTCCCAAACTACAATTGTCACTTTCACAGTAATCAGTGCATTTTTCGCTGTGAAAATGACAATGGTTCCAAAAATGTGTCAATATTGTCGGAAGTGTCCGCCATAATGTCGCAGTCATAAAAAAAATCTCTGAACGCTGCCAATAGTAGTAAAAATTTTTTTTTATAAAAATGCAATAAAACTATCCCCTATTTTGTAAACGCTATAAATTTTGCACAAACCAACCGATAAACGCTTATTGTGATTTTTTTTTTTTAACAAAAATAAGTAGAAGAATACGTATCGGCCTAAACTGAGGGAAAAAATGTTTTTTTATATATATTTGGGGGATATTTATTATAGCAAAAAGTTAAAAATATTGCATTTTTTTTCAAAACTGTCGCTCTATTTTTGTTTATAGCGCAAAAAATAAAACCGCAGAGGTGATCAAATACCACCAAAAGAAAGCTCTATTTGTGGGGAAAAAAGGACGCCAATTTTGTTTCGGAGCCACGTCACACGACCGCGCAATTGTCAGTTAAAGTGACAGTGCCGAATCGCAAAACCTGGCCGGGTCCTTTACCTGCCTAAAGGTCCGGGTCTTGAATGAATGAATGAAAACTTATATAGCGCGGCACATGTGAACTAAATCGCCTCTGGGCGCTTGTTGTTCCTGTCTCCTTTGGTATCAAAAGAGATGAGTCTTGATCTTTCTCCTGAATGCTAAGTGATTCTCCTCCAACCGAATGCTGGTTGGTAAAGCGTTCCATAGTCTAGGACCTTGGATCGCGAATCTTCTATCTCCTTTGGACTTGTAGTTGGCTTTCGGAATCTGGAGCAGGTTGTGATTGGTGGTTCGCAAAACGCAATTGGGATTGTGGGCTTTTATTTTTTCGCATAAATAATGGGGGGCATTCCTAAGTGGTTAAAGCATCGCCTATGGAAAATATAGGGTACTGAATTTTTTCACTGTTTCACGGGAACACGCAATTTTAAGGTCAGACATGTTGGGTATCTATTTACTCGGCTTAACCTCCTCTTTTATATTTTACGAAAAAATAAATCAAATAATGTAGAGAACATGGGCCTTAAAACTAACTGTATTTTTGCTGACATTTTGCTCTAGGTAGACTGCTGTGCTAAAATCGTGGGACATAATCTGGAACAACCAAATTTATTTTAGGGCTTCTGCTTTTAGAAAACGATTAATATTTTTTTTGGAGTAGGGTAGGGTGTTAGATAATCTTCAGGCCTAAAATTATTTTTTTTAAACGTGCAAAACAACAAGGCTCTGGCAGCGAAATGTTCTTTTGTTTGGAAATCCATATAGTAATTGCTGATCTCCCTCCACAGGATAACATAGTTGTGAAGAAGACATCGGGAGATGGACAGAACCCCATTACGGTTCCTCTATGTTCCTTACTAGTTCCAGAAAGATACAATGAGCAGAAGGTATTAGAAGTCACCAAGAAGATGATTGACCTCCTTACCAGAGAGGTGAGCGGTGCCGGGAATTAGGGCTCATGCATATGGATGGAAAGGAGTGTATATAGCGTACAAAGAGTACATATTTCTGTCCCTAACAGAGGGGGTACCTTTCTCTATTCTACCCACTTGCATAGAGCGCGCCAAACCCAGGGACCAGGATCTTAAAAAGAATCTGCCAAACCTAAGATGGCCACCAGAGTCACATGGGCGGCCAGCATCCAATTGGGTTGCCTCCGTGACTCGGGAAACCATAGAGGAACCCTGTTCCTCATGACTTCCTCTCCCTCTGCATTGCCGCTGTGGTTGAGCGCCACCTGCAGTGGAGACAGCAGACTGCACCTGCTTACAGGTGCAGCATACAACTCCCTCCTGCTGCCTGCCGAAATCAATGACAGGCTAAAATACACAGCAACTTTAGTAAACCCACCCTCATGTGTCATGTGTTTTAGGTTCCTTTAGGGTGTCAGCATGTTTCCATGGAAGAGCCGAGGCATTATAACTACTTTGTTTTATATTTACATTCAGGGTGGAAACTGGAGCAATATCAACATTAGTATCAAAGAAGAGATAAAAGAAGAAGAGAAAGAGGATTGTGTGATAAAGGAGTGGGAGTGTTTAGAAGGACACAAGGATCTCTACAAGGACGTCATGATGGAGAATCAGCCGCCCCTCACATCACCGGGTAAGAGGAGACTTTATTGTGAAGGAGAGAGCAGTACGGAGGCTCCACCTAGATCCCCCATCATCTGACTCAATGATCTGACCGTCCTTACGCGTTACGTCCAATCAAGCGTTTATTGAACCTTGTTTATTAAGAGGTCTATAAGCAGTGCTTTGTATTCAGTCAGTGTGTGTGTTTCCTACAGATGGATCCAGTAATGGGAACCCACCAGAGAGATGTCCTCCTCCTCTGTATTCCCGGGATTCCACACAGGAAGATCACACCATCCCTCACCATCATCAGGTAGACGGGCTTGAAGATGTCCAACTAAATCTTGGCTCTAAACTGTATTAGATGATATTCTTCGATGTAATGTTGGGATAATAGTGCTCACCATCACACTGTCATTTTAGGGGAAAGAAGTTTTTGATATCAAAACTGAGGTTAAAGAGGAAAAAGAGACGTATGTGAGGGGAAATCAGCTGTCTATGAACGAAGTTGAAATGATGGTGACATTTACTAAGGAGGAACCTTCTTTAGATGTCAGCACAGGTATCTATTACTGTATTACATTTTCGCACTTCACATTTTTCATTTCCATTCATTTTTTTCACATTTTCAGTTTATTTTTTATCAAGTTTTGGTATGCAGATTAAACAAAAATGCTAAAAATCAGCAAACTCGTTTTTTTAAAACAATCCAGTGAGCTGGCCAGGACTAGTTGCAAGGAAATGTATTCCACATAGACTTGGTATTCGCACGGCACAGGCAGTATTCTAGAGAATATAACCTTGGATTTGCAGTCCAAATCTTTTAAAGTGATTTTAAGGATCCTCCATTTTCCATGCATACTGGAATTGCTCCCAACATGAACCAAGATCGTTCAGTCATGCCAAGACCCTTCCAGTAAATTGTCTACATGCTCTACCACATGCTAAACCTTGGCACCTGGAAAACTGTCTAGCCATAAGAAAGGTCCATCTCCATTCCTCAATATAACGTCATGTTCCCAACAAATGAGGAGGAGATACTGTACACCATATGAAAGATCCATCCCAGTTCCTCAATATAACGTCATGTTCCCAACAAATGAGGAGGAGATACTGTACACCATATGAAAGATCCATCTCCATTCCTCAATATAACGTCATGTTCCCAACAAATGAGGAGGAGATACTGTACACCATAGGAAAGGTCCATCTCCATTCCCCAATATAATGTCATGTTCCCAACAAATGAGGAGGAGATACTGTACACCATATGAAAGGTCCATCTCCATTCCTCAATATAACATCATGTTCCCAACAAATGAGGAGGAGATACTGTACACCATATGAAAGGTCCATCTCCATTCCTCAATATAACGTCATGTTCCCAACAAACAGGGCTGGACTGGGACAGAAATTTGGCCCTGGACTTCATCCAGACTGGCCCACTTTGACAGGTCCCTCCCATGGTGGCCGGACAACTCCCAAAAAAACCGCCCCCCGCCACCCAAGCCCCCTCTCCCCCTTCACTAGCCACTAGCCGTTCTACTTTATTAGAGCAGAACGGCTGGTTCTGGTACTCTTATAGGCAGTACCAGTGGGGAAGCTAGACATTATTTCACCCGGGGCAAAGAATCAGTTTGGTGCCCCCCCTTATGGGACAAGATTAGGCAGAAGGGAGAAACTCCCAGGCCATAGCTGTTGAGTCAGCTGTCTGTCCCCTCCCCCATGCTCCTCTGTCGTCGTCCCTGGTCCTCCCCCTGCTTCTTTGTTCCCCCCAGGTGAGCGCTGCAGGAAGGGAGAGACAGAGGAGCGGAGGGGGGTGACAGTCCACTGTCACTGAAGCCGGCCCACTGAGCCATCGGCCCACCGGGAAACTCCCTGTAGTCCCAATGGCCAGTCCATCCCTGCCAACAAATGAGGTTGAGATACTGTACAGCACATGAAAGGTCCATCTCTATTCTTACCCATTTAAATTAAAAAGTATGTACATCTCCACCCAGTGTGGTACAGTTGCTTTGGTTACACTGTAAATATTTTTTATCCTTGTGTTGTTATTACTTACCTAATTCTGTGCCAGAAATCTGGGGAACAGTCAGGGATGGTCTGGCCATTGGGACTACAGGGAGTTTCCCGGTGGGCCGATGGCTCAGTGGGCCGGCTTCAGTGACAGCAGACCGCCGCCCCCCTCCGCTTCTCAGTCTCTCCCTTCCCGCAGCACTCACCTTCTCGCCCTCCCCGCAGCACTCACCTGGGGGGACCAGAGAAGCAGTGGGAGGACCAGAGGAGCAGGGGGGACAACACAGGAGCATTGGGAAGGGGACAGACAGCTAACTCAACAGCTATGGCCTGGGAGTTTCTCACTTCTGCCTAATCTTGTGCCATAAGGGGGGGCACCGAATTGATTATTTTTCCTGGGTGAAATAATGTCTAGCTTCCCCACTGGTACTGCCTATAAAAGTACCAGTACCAGCCGTTCTACTCTAATAAAGTTGAACGGCTAGTGGCTAGTGAAGGGGGAGAGGGGGCGGGGGGGGTTTGCGGGAGTTGTCCGGCTGTAATGGGAAAGACCTGTCAAAGTGGGCCAGTCTGGATGAAGTCCAGGGCCACATTTTTGTCCCAGTCCAGCCCTGGGAATAGTTGACTGCTAGACCAGGGGGGGTTGCGGGAGTTGTCCGGCTGTAATGGGAAAGACCAGTAAATTGGGTGTGCTGCGCTGCTAAAATTAATACATCAATAATGAAGGTGATAACAAAATGTGCATTGAGTGCAAAAAAAATTGTATATAAAAAACCAACACCAAGTGTTCCAATGTATGACAAAATCATATAAGAAAACAAACTGAATTGACAAAGTTCGTAAAAAGCTCTAGGGAAAAATCAAAGTTCAGTGAGTTCAGAGAAATATCCCAAGTAGGGGATTGAGATACTGCAGGACAGAAGAGAGCCTCCACCTCGTGAGCATCAACAGCACAGCAGGCTGGATTGCCTTAACGGGTAACGCCTGCTGTGCTGTTGATGCTCACGATTATTATCTATCTGGTAAGCAGATTTACTATAAGAGGTGGAGGTGGAGGCTCTCTTCTGTCCTGCAGTATCTCAATCCCCTACTTGGGATATTTCTCTGAACTCACTGAACTTTGATTTTTCCCTGGAGCTTTTTACGAACTTTGTCAATTCAGTTTGTTTTCTTATATGATTTTGTCATACATTGGAACACTTGGTGTTGGTTTTTTATATACAATTGTTTTTGCACTCAATGCACATTTTGTTATCACCTTCATTATTGATGTATTAATTTTAGCAGCGCAGCACACCCAATTTACTGTTTATATTATGTTCATCTGACATTTGTGCTGCAGCAGCATTCACGTTTATCTTTATGTAAAATCGTTTAGTTTTGCCACCAATCCAATTTTTATTTTCATTAGACCTGCGCAGTATTTTCCACTGTTTTTCAATGGGAAAGACCTGTCAAAGTGGGCCAGTCTGGATGAAGTCCAGGGCCACATTTTTGTCCCAGTCCAGCCCTGGGAATAGTTGACTGCTAGACCAGGGGGGGTTGCGGGAGTTGTCCGGCTGTAATGGGAAAGACCTGTCAAAGTGGGCCAGTCTGGATGAAGTCCAGGGCCACATTTTTGTCCCAGTCCAGCCCTGGGAATAGTTGACTGCTAGACCAACAAGCATGACTTCTAACTGCAAAACATTTTCAAAAAAAATGTTGTTAGTATTAATAATAATAAAAAATATTTCCAACAGGAGGACACAGTGACTGCAATACCTCAGAGGGACATCTTACTTTATATGCAAATTATAATAAAGAAGATAATGGCATGGCACAATATTCTCCAGGAGCTGGCATTGTTGCCCAAAATGTTCATCAGAAATTGCCCCATATGGTAGGATCAATAGACCAGTTTAATTCTGAGAAACCCAAATATATATCACATACTATTATTTCAAACGTCCAACCAAGCTTTTACAGTACCGAGGAATCACCAGATCCTTCCAATCCTAAAGAATCTTCTGCCAATAATTGTAATGCTTTTCAGGATTGTGAAAAATCATTCACAATAAAACCTGACCCGGTTGCACCCCAGATAGGCCACGCCAGTGAAAAACCCTTTTCGTGTTCTGAGTGTGGGAAGTCCTTCATGAAGAAATCACATCTCAACGAACACAAGAGAATCCACACCAGTGAAAAACCTTTTTCATGTTCCGAGTGTGAAAGGGCCTTCATAAAGAAATCCCATCTCATCGAACATCAGAGAATTCATACCAGCGAAAAACCCTTTTCGTGTTCGGAGTGTGAAAAGGCCTTCAAAAAGAAATCAAACCTCGTTGAGCATCAGAGAATTCACACAAGCGAAAAACCCTTTTCGTGTCCCGAGTGTGAGAAATCCTTCAGAAAGAAGTCAAATCTCATTGTGCACCAGAGAATCCACACCAATGAAAAGCCCTTCTCGTGTTCCGCGTGTGAGAGGTCCTTCATAAAAAAATCGGAACTTATTCACCACCAGAGAATCCACACAAGTGAAAAACAATTATTTTGTTCGGAATGTACGAGGCCCTTTACCAACAAATCAAAACTCATTCAACACCAGAGAATCCACACCGGGGAGAAGCCCTTCTTGTGTTCTGAGTGCGGAAAGTCTTTCTCTTTAAAATCAATACTCCTAACCCACCAGAGAGTCCACACCGGTGAGAAGCCCTTTTCCTGTTCCGAGTGTGGGAAGTGCTTTTCTAATAAAGGGAACTGTGATAAGCACATCAGAATTCACACCGGTGAGAAGCCATATTCCTGTTCAGAATGCAGCAAATGTTTTGCACAGAAAGTGACACTAATCATCCACCAGAGAACACACGCCACCTGCGAGAAGCCCTATTGCTGTACCGAGTGTGCGAAAAGCTTCTCCAGTAAAGGGAACTGCGATAAGCACATGAAGATTCACTCTGGTGAGAAGCCATTTTCCTGTTCGGAATGTGGAAAATGTTTTGCGCAGAAAGTGACGCTACTTATCCACCAGAGAACACATGCCACCTGAGGCCACGGAAAAAATGGTGGAGTTTAATTTGCTCCATAGAACAATTGTACGACAAAAATAAGGCAATCCAAAAGAATCATTCAACCCATATTAAAAATTTTAGTTGTTGTGGTGTGATCTGTTTCTTTCATTTTTTTTTTTTTATTTTTTTTTTAATCAATAACAATTTTTATTGGTCAGAGATTTAAGCTAACATAATTTACAGCCATTTAGAACAGCAAGCAAACAAAGACCAAATAGAAAGAAAGCACATTAACAGTAGAACAGGGAGTGCTCAATATCTTTGTGCACTGTAAACCACATGGCGGAGTGCAAACTGGCCATCGTCCTTATGGACCACCTGTATGTTGTGGCTAACTTGAACAGTAATCCTAACTTCTAAATAGTATAGCAGCCGGAGACACTAGGGGTCTCCAGGGGTAAGGAGGAAAGAAAAGAGAGGAAACGAGAGAAAAGGTAGAGCAGAGAGAAGGTGTCATCAAGTCGGCCCACGTACCATCTCAGAGTGCATCCTCCCGGCGGTGCCACAGCTCCCAGACCGCGTCGTGTGCCTCCAACCGATCCCACAATCTGGCGGTCATTCTCTCTATAATCTCCACGTCCTATCCTGGCGTATAGGGCCTCAGGGGGAGGAGGAGATTGGCGTTTTCAATGCAACGCCACCAGGCACTGTGCTGCTGTAAGGATGTGTCGGGCCAGTTTCTTATAAAGGGATGGGAGCTGTAGCTGTGGGAGGCCTAGGATAAAATATTTTGGGGTGAGGGTAATCTGCCTATCTAGAAGTCGCTCCAGCAACTGCCAGACCGAGTCCCAGAAAAGGGCAATCAGCGGACAACTCTGGTTAACATGAAGGAGGGTGCCCCTCGCCCCTAGGCAATGCCAGCAGCAGTCTGAGCCAGTCGGGTTAATGGCGTGGAGGACGTCTGGGGTCATGTACCAGAAGCCATTTTTTTTTGTTTTTTTAGTTACATAATGTATATATTTTTATTTTTTTGTAGTTTTGCATAAAGAAAAACTAGCAACACAACAAAAAAATCCTAGCTGAATCCCCCAGGGGTCCAAGTGCTTATAGTACTTAGCCCCATTTTGTTCTGTGGCCCTGTTGTGTATTAAAAGCCAATTTGTATCACTGTCTATGCTAGCTATAGCTCCACCCTAGGCTTAAACCCAATTTGTGGTTGCCACTTCCATTTTTCTCTGTTAAAAGGAATTTCATTGAGTTTGCCAGCTTACCCTGCCAGAGTTGATTGATCAGTAACAACACAAGCACTAGTAAAAGATCATTCAGCGCTGCTGGGGCTATATGATTTATCTGCTGGTGCTGTGTATGTTTACAAGCAGCCAGCAGATAAATTACACAGCCCCACCAGAAAACCAGCCGCCTAGGGCGCATTGCTGCCTAGGGGTGCCTGGACACTGGTTTCCCTCTGCGTCTGCATGCTGTGCAGACTGCAGCATGTAACTAACTCAGTCCCAGGCAGCTTCTCCATCTGACCGGTGGTGTAATTAGAGCGCATCGCAGAACTGAAACCAGCACTAGAGAAAGCCAGTGCTTCCTGTATAGCGCTTCCTCCTGTCACATGGGTAGGGTAAAGGGGTGGAGCCAATGGGGGTGGCAAAATTTGGTTTCCCCTAGGGTGTCAAAAATTCTTGCACCAGCCCTGGCTGTGTGATCTATCTAGGCTGCTAGTAAACATTCATGACATCGGCAGATAGATCACACAGCCCCACAGTGCTGACTGTTCATTCACAAAGGTTAAAGATCCTTCAGCACTGGCAGGGTTTGTGAGCTATATGTATGTGTACCTGCTACAATCTGTCAAATGTGACAAAATAAATAGTTTTGGTGGAATTTCCACTGCAATTACTGTAGTTCTCCCGGAACAATGGTGGGGGCTCATGCTGTCCTTCCCTTTTCAAGTTACATAAAGATATGCATTGCGGGAAAGAAATAAAGTTCTCATTGGTAAACCATAGTGTGGACTCTTGTTTTGTTTCATATGTACCGTTACCACTAATCAAAATCAACAATGTTACCAGGGGAACTTATTGGAACTTGGCCTTGCCGAACATTCTGGCGGAGCCAAAGAGGGACATGAGAGCTCAAGTATTTGGTCTGCTAGCCTGTGGTTTTTAGAGAGTACAGGTACTCACTATTAGGAAAATAGCAATGTATGATGAAGTCTATAGGCATGTGCACAGGGTGTGCCCAGGCACACCCTAATCACCCTGTGCAGCACAGATTCCCCCTACTGCCCTGGTTCTAATCTTTTCCCCCACAGCGCTTCCGGCTTCCTTCCTCTCCTATTGGCTGTTGCTGCTGGGATGTTTTAGAAGTGTGGAAGGGGCCAGTAAATATGTAATTTACTGGCCCCTCCCCTTTCTGAATGAACATTGTGAGTGATCGGTAGTGTGTGTTTTGGCTTTGGGGTGCACACCCTAATGCAATAGGCTGCGCACACCTATGATGAAGTCTGTGACAGAGAGAGGGAATCACACAATGATCTTGGTCCTTTCTTAGCTTCAAATTTAAAGAGAAGGTATTGGGACTTTCATACTGCATTCTGTATAAAGAAACTTTTCTATCCTGGGAAATGGCACCATTATCTCTGAACCTCTCTTGAATTGCCTCCAGTCAGTCAAGCCCTGAAACTACAAGTGGGCTTCCCAATTGAGAAACCTTGTGGAAAAAACTGCTCATGCCACCCTTTCTGAAGAGTGAAGACTCATCGTCACATCTCTGAACTATAACAACATACTGTACCACCCTGCCACTCACACTTGTCCCATTTCTCACATACCACTACCTAATCTTTGTCCCCCCCCCCCTCAACACATACCACCTTGCTAGCCCTCCTCCTTCACTTTTACCTTTTCCTTTTTGCTCTAATCACTTACCAGCACTGTTCTTATCACCTGCCACCATGTCTGCAACATCCTTATATAGGACATAGAATGGAGGAGATGGGACTGAAGGAGGAGGAGGAGATGGGACTGGAGGAGAAGGAGGACATGGGATGGAGAAAATTTGACTGGAGGAGGAGAAGATGGGACTAGAGGAGGAGAAGGACATAGGATGGAGGATATGGGATTAGAGGAGGAGGAAGACATGGGATAGAGGAGATGGGACTTGAGGAGGAGGAGAAGGTGAAATTGAGGAGATAGGATTTCAGTAAGAGGAAATGAGACTGGATGAGGAGGAGATGGGACTAGAGGAGGAGCACATGGGATGGAGGAGATGGACATATGATGAAGGAGATGGGACTGGAGGAGGAGGACATGGAATGGGGAGATCATGGGATAGAGAAGATAGGACTAGAGGAGGTGGAGGACATAGGATGGAGGAGATGGAACTAGAGGAGGAGGAGGATATGGGAGATGAGACTGGAGGAGAAGGAGAACGTGGGTTGGAGGAGATAGGATTAGAGGAAGTGGAAAGGAGACCGATGAAGGCAGAGATGGGACTAGAGGAGAAGGACATGGGATGGAGGAGATGGGACTGGAGATGGAGGAGATGGGATGGAGGAGATAGAACTGGAGGAGGAGGACATACAGTAGGATGGGGGAGGTGGGACTGATGGAGGAGAAGGAGAAGGAATGGAGGAGATGGGACTGGAGGAGGAGGACGTGGAATGGAGGAGATGAGACTGGAGGAGAAGGACATGGGATGGAGTAGATTGGTGGAAGAGGAGATGTGAATGGGGGAGGAGGATATAGGACTAAAGGAGGAGGACATGGGATGGAGGATATTTTAAGTTGTACGCGGTGGGTGCACTGAAGGACGAGTTGGAATAACCAGTGGCCAGATTTGGTGGGCGGGAACATTTCTGATGGCTTCCATGTTCCTACTTATTGTGTTTGGGTTGGATAGACGTATATCCATCAGAATCCCTGAATCATAGCATAAAAAATATTTTGTTCCATTCAGATGTACGCAACTCCAGTCGATATCCAATCAGCTCATTCCTTTTCTCTTTGTGGGTTGGACTAGCAGGGTTCACCCAAAGTGCATAAGTAATCTCCCGAAATAACGAATTAACACATTAAAAAGAATAAAGCCAATCTTCCGAAATAACAAAAGAATAACAGAACTGCCGAAAATATGCATCGATTAGGAACAACGAATATATACTATCAAAATAAAGCGTTATAAAAACAAATGATTCTAACATAAGAAATATGACAAAATTAAATGATTTACTTCAGTGATAATGATTCCTACTTATTGTGTTTGGATCCAAATCAGAGGTAGATCCATCAGAATCTCTGAATCATAACATAAATGAATAAATCCAAAATTAATTTAGTTCCATCTGTTGGTGTTAGGATTTGGAGATTCTGATGGATCCACCTCCATTTAACCCAAACAGAGTGACCTTGCGAAATAATGAATTACCACGTTAAAACAGATATAGCCAATCTTCCGAAATAACTTCAGAAATGCAAACCAATTCGGAACATAAAATATATGAAAGGAATCCGAAGATACAAAAGGAATCCAAATATAAGAACCGAATTCCAAATATTCTAAACAAATTCCTTATATACGAAACGAATTCCAAATATGCAAAATTTATTTTCGGCTATACAAAACAAAATCTGACTATACGAAATGAATCTGAGCATAAGAAACTAATTCTGAATATACAAAAAGGATTCCGAATATACGAAACAAATGTGAATATATAAAATAAATTCTAAATATATGAAAGGAACCTGAATATTTGAAAGGAATCCAAATATATATTAAACTAATTTTAAATATTTGAAAGGAATCTAAATATACAAAAGGAATCCGAATATACAAAACAAATTCTGAATATACAAAACAAATCTGAACATATAAAATAAATTCTAAATATATGAAAGGAATATGAATATTTGAAATCAATCCAAATATATACCATGTTTCCCCGAAAATGAGCCCGGGTCTTATATTAATTTGGGCAACCAAAAAACACTAGGGCTTATTTTCAGGGTAGGTCTTATCATGCCGGGGGCTGTCTTCTCTCCCTTCTGCCTGTCAGAAATCCCCTGTGGAATTGTGTAAAAAAGCTTGTAAATTCCTAAAATTCACAGCACCACATATTGCAAAATGTGTATGTCTGCAATTCAATTGTGCCACATACCTTCTTCAAGTGCTGGGTGCATCTGTAACCCCCTGGAGCTCTCTTTCCCTTTTCGAGCACTGCAGCGCTATACCAAAGGTATTTGGCACAAATAGATCATATAAACACACACAGTCTACACTATATAACACTGTAGTATAACACTAGTATTTCACCAGCACTTTAAACTAGGTCTTATTTTCGGGGTAGGGATTATATTGCAGGTTTTTCTGAAAATCGGGGTAGGTCTTATTTTAAGGGAAACACTGTATGAAACGATTTCCAAATATACGAAAGAAATCTGAGTATCCAAAAGGAATCTAAATATATGAACCAAATTCCGAATATATGAAACAAATTCTGAATATACAAAAGGAATTTTTGAAATGACTTCCGAATATACGAAACAAATCTGAATATACAAAATACATTCTAAATATATGAAAGGAATCTGAATATTTGAAAGGAATCCAAATGTATATGAAACAAATTCCGAATATACGAAAGGAATCTGAATATACGAAAGGAATCTGAATATACGAAAGGAATCTGAATATACAAAAGGAATCCAAATATATGAAAGGAACCCAAACATACAAAACAAATTCTGAATATAAGAAAGAAATCCAAATTAATGAAAGAATTCCAAATATATGAAAGGAATCTAAATATACTTACTAACCAAAATCCTTAATATATGAAAGTAATCCGAATATAGGAAACAAATTTAGAATATACCAAACAAATTCTGTATATATGCAAGGAACCCTAATATACGAAACTAATTCAGAATATACAAAACTAATTCAGAATGTACTGTACGAAGCAAATTCCGAATATACAAAAGGAATCTGAAAATATGAAGCAAATTCAGAATATACAAAATAAACTCCAAATATATGAAATGAATCTGAATATTTGAAAGGAATCCAAATACAGTGCGGAAAATAAGTATTTGAACACCCCGCTATTTTGCAAGTTCTCCCACTTGGAAATCATGGAGGGGTCTGAAATTGTCATTGTAGGTGCATGTCCACTGTGAGAGACATAATCAAAAAAAAAAAATCCAGAAATCACAATGTATGATTTTTTTAACTATTTATTTGTATGATACAGCTGCAAATAAGTATTTGAACACCTAAGAAAATCAATGTTAATATTTGGTACAGTCGCCTTTGTTTGCAATTACAGAGGTCAAACGTTTCTTGTAGTTTTTCACCAGGTTTGCACACACTGGAGGAGGGATTTTGGCCCACTCCTCCACACAGATCTTCTCTAGATCAGTCAGATTTCTGGGCTGTCGCTGAGAAACACAGAGTTTGAGCTCCCTCCAAAGATTCTCTATTGGGTTTAGGTCTGGAGACTGGCTAGGCCACGCCAGAACCTTGATATGCTTCTTACAGAGCCACTCCTTGGTTATCCTGGCTGTGTGCTTCGGGTCATTGTCATGTTGGAAGACCCAGCCTCGACCCATCTTCAAAGCTCTAACTGAGGGAAGGAGGTTGTTGCCCAAAATCTCGCAATACATGGCCCCGGTCATCCTCTCCTTAATACAGTGCAGTCGCCCTGTCCCATGTGCAGAAAAACACCCCCAAAGCATGATGCTACCACCCCCATGCTTCACAGTAGGTATGGTGTTCTTGGGATGGTACTCATCATTCTTCTTCCTCCAAACACGGTTAGTGGAATTATGACCAAAAAGTTCTATTTTGGTCTCATCTGACCACATGACTTTCTCCCATGACTCCTCTGGATCATCCAAATGGTCATTGGCAAACTTAAGACGGGCCTTGACATGTGCTGGTTTAAGCAGGGGAACCTTCCGTGCCATGCATGATTTCAAACCAACAGTAACCTTGGAAACGGTGGTCCCAGCTCTTTTCAGGTCATTGACCAGCTCCTCCCGTGTAGTCCTGGGCTGATTTCTCACCTTTCTTAGGATCATTGAGACCCCACAAGGTGAGATTTTGCATGGAGCCCCAGTCCGAGGGAGATTGACAGTCATGTTTAGCTTCTTCCATTTTCTAATGATTGCTCCAACAGTGGACCTTTTTTCACCAAGCTGCTTGGCAATTTCCCCGTAGCCCTTTCCAGCCTTGTGGAGGTGTACAATTTTGTCTCTAGTGTCTTTGGACAGCTCTTTGGTCTTGGCCATGTTAGTAGTTGGATTCTTACTGATTGTATGGGGTGGACAGGTGTCTTTATGCAGCTAATGACCTCAAACAGGTGCATCTAATTTAGGATAATAAATGGAGTGGAGGTGGACATTTTAAAGGCAGACTAACAGGTCTTTGAGGGTCAGAATTCTAGCTGATAGACAGGTGTTCAAATACTTCTTTGCAGCTGTATCATACAAATAAATAGTTAAAAATTCATAAATTGTGATTTCTGGATGTTTTTTTTTTGATTATGTCTCTCACAATGGACATGCACCTACGATGACAATTTCAGACCCCTCCATGATTTCCAAGTGGGAGAACTTGCAAAATAGCAGGGTGTTCAAATACTTATTTTCCGCACTGTATATATGAAACAAATTCAGAATATACGAAAGGAATCTGAATATACAAAAGGAATTCAAATATACAAAAGGAACCCAAATATACAAAACAAAATCTAACCATACGAAAGGAACCCAAATATATGAAAAAATTCCGAATATATGAAAGGAATCTAAATATACTAACCAAAATCCTGAATATACGAAAGTAATCCGAATATACAAAACAAATTCAGAATATACAAAATGAATTCTGAATATACGAAAGGAACCCACATATACAAAACAAATTCAGAATATACAAAAGGAATCCAAATATATGAAACTAATTCAGAGTATACGCAAAGGAATCTAAATATACAAACCAAATTACGAATATACGAAACAAATTCTGAATATACGAAAGGAATCTAAATATACTAAACAAATTCTGAATATACAAAACGATATACGGATGGAACACAAATATACAAAACAAATTGTGAATATACGAAAGGAATCCAAATATATGAAACTAATTCCAAATATATACGAAAAAGAACCCAAATATACTAAACTAATTCATAATATATGAAAGGAATCTGAATATACAAAACGAATTCCAAATATAAAACAAATTCAGAATATATGAAAGGAATTCCAAACTTACTGTACGAAACGAATTACGAAAATACGAAAAGAATCTGAATACAATCTGAAATCTACAATCTGAAACAAATACAGAATATACAAAAGAAATCTGAATATATGAAACAAATTCCAAATATTCAAAGCAAATTCCAAATATATGAAAGGAATCTAGATATACAAAAGGAATCCAAATATACAAAACAAATTGTGAAAATGAATCATTCTAACATAACGAATATACCGAAACAAAATTATTAACTTAATAAATGAATCCAAAACAAAGCACATTTTTCTGTCGTGCACCCATTACTTTTCATCCCTGTAGGTAAGCAATGAGGATACGTTTCTGGGGGCTGCCATATTATTGTAGCCCATTCATTAAAAAATGTTAGCATACAACTACAGGAAATGAACATGTTGACTGCCTTAGAAATTCATCCTGTGTTGGCCGTGACAGAACGTCGCGGCCAACACAGGATGTCTCCTAATCTGACAAAACACCCTTGTCTCAGTTGACAACAATTTTTGGTCGGTACTAATAGAGGTCCTCAGGTTTGAGCATTATTTTTACGATGTTCTTCCAGGTCTTCTGGTCTACAACAAAATGGCCGAGAAGAACCACTCACAGACGATCCTGCCTTTTACCCATGATGCTAAGCATTGGGGGGATGGTCGCTATTGTTGCAGGAAGTGAATGGGACAGAGTTGAGAGCAATGGAGGCAAGCTGCAGCAACCTTACGGAGAGGATATTACGGCTCACCCTGGAGATCATCTACCTGCTGACTGGGGAGGTGAGGAGGATTCTCGGAGCGTGTTTGATTTGTTTATTTTTATTTTTTTGATACCTGGCAGAAACATTTATTTCTTCCAGTTTTACTTTAGATCCCTGGAAAGGGTCTAGTGGACGTGTTTTTTATTTACTATGTTTATTTGGGGGAAAAAATGTACCCCTAAAGATCCAAACACATCTTAAGGCGTAAAACAGGTGTTGCAACTTTGACCCGCGTTAGTAAAACTAGACATATCTTCGCAATTACTTAGTGAATCCAGGTGGATTATATTATTATTTTTTTTCAGGACAAATTGCACCTTTATTTGTTTACCAAATGTTAATGGATATCTCGGCCCGGATTCACAAACGATTTACGCCGGCGTATCAAATGATACGCCGTCGTAAGTACAAATGTGCGCCGTCGCATCTTTGCGCCGATTCACAAAGCGAGATACGTCCAAAAACATGGATTCAGCCGTCCGACGTAACTTGCCTACGCCGATGTATCGTGGGCGCATGGTTACGCTGGACGCATTCGGCGTTCCCATTTTAAATATGCAAATGTGTAAGATACGCCGATTCACGAACGTAGATGCGCCCGACCGCTTCATATACGCGATTTGCGTAAGGCTTACGTCCGGCGTAAAGTTACCACTCATATAGCAGGCGCAGGTAATGCAAAGGTTTGGGCCAGGGAACTACGCCGTCAAATTTTACGTCGCGTACGCTGTTTACGTAGTACTAAGTGAATAGGGCTGTGCGTAGGTTACGTTCAAGTCGTAGGCATTGCGCCGACGTATCTTAGTGAGTATATGCGATGTGATTCTGAGCATGCGCACGCATGGCCAGTTCGACTGGCCATTCATTTGCATGGGGTCACGCTTAATTTAAATAGATGACGCCCACCTCCTTCCCACTTTGAATTAGGCGGGCTTACGCCGGCCAATTTACGCTATGCTGCCGCAACTTACAGAGCAAGTGCTTTGTGAATACTGTAGTTGCCTCTCTAAGTTACGTCGGCGTAGCGTATATGAGATGCGCTACGCCAAAATAAATATACGCCACCCTACGTGAATCCGGGCCCTCCTGTTTTTTTTTTTATGTGAAAGGAAAAACTGGTCAAAAAAGATACAAAAAATATATATTTTTGAAGTTTAGCTGTATATTTCTTGGCATTACCATGACCCACCACCAAAGAACAACCTAAAATATATTCTCCTGCGCCTGATGATCACAGCGATACCACATACGTTTATGTTATTCGTTGGTATCTGTATTTATTATTATATTATACAGGTTTTATATAGCGCCTACCTAAAGACACTGGACCGAACCTTGACCCTAATGCCGCGTACACACGATTGGATTTTCCAACAAGAAAAGTCCGATGTGAGCATTTGGTCGGAAATTCCGACCGTGTAGGCTCTATCCGACTTTTCCTTTTGGAAATTCCGCCAGCAAATAATTAAGAGCCAGTTCTCAAATTCTCAGACGGAAACAAATTCCGATCGTCTGTAGCAATTCCGACGCCCAAAATTCCGACGCATACTCGGAAACAATTCGACGCATGCTCGGAAGCATTGAACTTTTTTTTTCTCGGCTCATCGTAGTGTTGTTGACGGTCGAAAGTTCAGAGAACTTTTGTGTGACCGTGTGTATGCAAGCCAAGCTTGAGCGGGATTCCGTCGTAAAAACCATCCAAAAATCCGATCGTGTGTACGCGGCATAAGGCTCTGATCGTGACCCATGTAATAGGAAAGCACTGAAAACGCCTTGCAGCCACGTACAATGCACATAGCTGTGGACGCAAACTCTGTAAAGGAAAGATCTGTATTCTTATTCTTATTCTGGTCCGGTCACATGATCTCTCCAGGCAGGGGTGTATTTAGGTTTTGTGCTGCCCTAGGCCTGACGAAACCCGCTCACCCACTACTTTATATATGACGCACCCCTTCCTGTCAAGACTACACCCCTTCCTTTTTAAGACCCGCCCTGTCATTTTCATGGGAGGAGGACAGAGGGACGCGGTGGGAGGAGGACAAGGGGGTGGGAGGAGGACAGGGTGGGATGAGGACAGGAGGACAGGGTGGGATGAGGACATGGGGACAGGGGGACATGGGGACATGAGGACAGGGGGACGCGGTGGGATGAGGACAGGGGGACGCGGTGGGATGAGGACAGGGGGACGCGGTGGGATGAGGACAGGGGGACGCGGTGGGATGAGGACAGGGGGACGCGGTGGGATGGGGACAGGTAGACAGGCTTTTTTGCCGCCCCCCCACAAAGTGCCGCCCTAGGCCTGGGCCTTGTCGGCCTAGGCCATAATACAGCACTTTATCCAGGTCTTCTGTGTAGAGGAGAGCTTTTCCTACAACGGCTGCAAATGCCCAGGAGATGATGTCTGCCATAAAGGCTTACTTTGGACAGGGCCGGTGCTACCTCTAGGCCATGGGTCCTCAAACTACGGCCCTCCAGCTGTTCAGGAACTACAATTCCCATCATGCCCTAGTCATGTCTGTGAATGTCAGAGTTTTACAAAGCCTCATGGGACTTGTAGTTCCAACACAGCTGGAGGGCCATAGTTTGAGGATCCCTGCTCTAGGCAAACGAGGCAGCCACCTAGGGCGCACTGCTGCCTAGGGTGCCCGGCCACTGGTGTTCCTACTCTCTTCTCTCTGCAGCAAGCAACTAAGTCTCAGCATCAGCAGCAAGCCATCGCTCCATTCCCACATAGTGTCAGAGGCGCAGCAGCGGCGATGGAGGAGTGTGTCTGTGCCCCGACTCCGGAATGAATGGAAGCAAGCAAACATTTATTGATGGGCGCTGGTAGGCTGCATTGAGGGGGTTGGTAGGCTGATGTGATGGGGGCTGGTGAGGCTACATTTGATGGGTGCTGGTGAGGCTGCATTGATATGCGCTTGTAGGCTGCATTTGATGGGCGCTGGTGAGGCTACATTTGATGGGTGCTGGTGAGGCTGCATTTGATGGGTGCTGGTGAGGCTACATTTGATGGGTGCTGGTGATGCTGAATTAATATGGGCTGGTGAAGCTACATTGGATGGGTGAGGTGAGGCTGCATTGAAATGTGCTGGTAGACTGCATTTGATGGGCGCTGGTGAGGCTGCATTGATGGGCACTGGTGAGGCTGCATTTGATGGGCACTGGTGAGGCTGCATTGATATGCGCTGTTGAAGCTGCATTGATGGGCGCTGGTGAAGCTGCATTGATGGACGCTGGTGAGGCTGCATTGAAATGTGCTGGTAGGCTGCATTTGATGGGCGCTGGTGAGGCTGCATTGATGGGCGCTGGTGAGGCTGCATTTGATGGGCGCTTCATTAAAAAGGTGGGGTTTACATGGGCAGGGAAAAGGGGGTGAGGCCAAAGGGGGGCAGCAAAATTAGGTTTCGCCTAGGGCAGGGGTGTCAAACTCAGTTTCATTGTGGGTCGCATCAGCATTATGATTGTTCTCAAAAGGGCCGGCTGTATCTGTAAGATTTGATGTCCAGCACATCCCTTCCCCTTACATTAGATGTCAAGAGCCCCCCCACCATCAGAATTTGAGTCCCCCACTCTCCGTTTCCGGAGGTGCAAAGGCCACATGAAGTGGCCTGGAGGGCCGGATTTGGCCTGCGGGCCTTGTGTTTGACACCTGTGGCCTAGGGTGTCAAAAACCCTTGCACCAGCCCTGAATACGGATCATCCGTTGTCAGCTGCCCCTCCTCTTCACTGAAGCCGCCGCTGACAGCGGATCATGTGACTGGAGCGGCTTCAGAATAGCTCCTACTTTAATCGTTATTTTATCTCTAAACGGAAAGTTTTTTTGTTTACATTCTTCTCCTCTAGGAAAGAGAAAAAGTTACCACATGTTCTATAATGTATCTTGTATTTAATACACATGTATCTTTTTTTCTGTACAGCCAGCCTCTGTTTGCTTTTTTCTCATAAAGGTAGAAAAAAAGATACATTGTATTAAATACAAGATACATTAGGGTTTGACAAATTTGCCTGGAAATTAAGAAGCCAGCTAAAAAAGTTAGGAGCCAAATAACGCACCCCGTCCCGCCGAGCGAACGCATACGTGAGTAGCGCCTGCATATGTAAATGGTATTCAAACTACACATGTGAGTTATCACTGCGATTGGTAGAGCGAGAGCAATAATTCTAGCCCTAGACCTCCTCTGTAGCACAAAACATGCAACCCCTGTAGAATTTTTTAAACGTCGCCTATGGAGATTTTAAAGGGTAAAAGTTTGTCGCCATTCCACGAGCGGACGCAATTTTGAAGCATGACATGTTGGGTATCAATTTACTCCGTGCAACATTATCTTTCACAATAAAAAAAATTGGGCTGACTTTACTGTTGTCTTATTTTTTTATTTAAATAAGTGTGTTTTTTCCCAAAAAAGTGCGATTGTAAGACCGCTGCAACAAATACGGTGTGACAGAAAGTATTGCAACGACCGTCATTTTATTCTCTAGGGTGCTAGAATTAACAATATATATAATGTTTGGGGGTTCTAATTAGAGGGAAGGAGATGGCAGTGAAAACACAGGGGAAGCTCCATTAGCATTGCTGTTTGTATGTCATACCAACGGCCACCACAAGATGGCGCCAGATCACAGAAGGAAGCATAGGCCTGCAGAAGGCCGCAAAGCCGCGGCCTCAATTAAAGGCCCGACGCGATTGCACGATGGGGAGGTGGGAGCGCACGGAGACACAGGATGGGGTATCCTGTGTTTCCTCCCCCACCACGCGATCGCATCAGGCCGCGCCAGACGGTAATTGAGGCTGCGGCTTTGCGGCCTTCTGCAGGCCTATACTTCCTTTCCCGTCGCTAATTCTAGTCGCAATTGCGACCTGGCGCCCGGACTTTGTCGAACCCTGGGGAAATGTATATAGTGATTGCTAATCTCTCTCCACAGGATAACATAGTTGTGAAGAAGACATCAGGAGATGGACAAAACCCCATTATGTCCCCTCTACATTCCTTACTGGTTCCAGAAAGAAACAATGAGCAGAAGATTCTAGAAGTCACCAAGAAAATAACTGACCTCCTGATGAGAGAGGTGAGCGGTGTGCCGGGAATTCTGGGACATTATCCAGTAACAGACAAGGGATGTGTCTGGATGGTGACTGTATCATTGTGTGTGTCAGGTTCCTATAAGGTGTCAGGATGTCTCCATGGAAGAGCCAAGGCGTTTTACTACTTTGTTTTATATTTATATTTAGAGTGGAAACTGGAGCAATATTAATGATAGTATAAAAGAAGAAATAAAAGAAGAAGAAGATGAGGAGGATGGTGTGAAGAAAGAAATTGAGTATTTAGAAGGACACAAGGATCTCTACAAGGACGTCATGATGGGAAATCAGCCGCCCCTCACATCACCGGGTAAGAGGAGACTTTATTGTAAAGGAGTGAGCAGTACGGAGGGTCAATCTAGATCCCCCATCATCTGACTCCGTGATCTGACCACCCTTACACGTTACGTCCAATCATGCATTTATTATCCCTTGTTTATTAAGAGGTCTATAAGCAGTGCTTTGTATTCAGTCAGTGTGTGTTTCCTACAGATGGATCCAGTAATGGGAACCCACCAGAGAGATGTTACCGTCCTCTGTATTCCCGGGATTCTACACAGGAAGATCAGGAGATCCCTCACCATCATCAGGTAGGTGGAACTGAAGATGGGGAAACTTGGCTGTAAACTGTATTAGAATATATCCTTCTATGTAGTCTCGGGATAATAGTGCTCACCATCATTTTGTGATTTTAGGGGGAAGAAGTGATGGGTATAAAAATTGTGATCAAAGAGGAAGAAGAGATGTATGAGATCGATGATCAGATGTCTATAAAAGAAGATGAAATGATGGTGACCCTTACGAAGGAGGAATCTTCTCTAGATGGCAGCACAGGTAAGTATTATATAATATCAAATGCAGAACTTCACTTGCTTATTATACACATATTTTCACATTTCAATTTATTGCCATCAAGTTTAGGTATGCAGATTGTACACCATATAGAACGTCCAACTCCATTCCTCAATATGTCATGTTCCCAACAAATGAGGAGGAGATACTGAGATTGCAGGCTTGGCTGGCTTAAATCAGGTTTGGTCTCCACCCAGAGACTGGCCACATTAATCACCTTGCAGGTGGACAGACAGACATGGAGAAGGCCATATGAAATGTCCATCTCCATTCCTCAATATAACTTCATGTTCCCAACAAATGAGGAGGAGATACTGAGATTGCAGGCTTGGCTGGCTTAAATCAGGTTTGGTCTCCACCCAGAGACTGGCCACATTAATCACCTTGCAGGTGGACAGACAGACATGGAGAAGGCCATATGAAATGTCCATCTCCATTCCTCAATATAACTTCATGTTCCCAACAAATGAGGAGGAGATACTGAGATTGCAGGCTTGGCTGGCTTAAATCAGGTTTGGTCTCCACCCAGAGACTGGCCACATTAATCACCTTGCAGGTGGACAGACAGACATGGAGAAGGCCATATGAAAGGTCCATCTCCATTCCTCAATATAACATCATGTTCCCTACAAATGAGGAAGAGATACTGTACACCATATGAAAGGTCCATCTCCATTCCTCAATATAACGTCATGTTATTGACATGCTGAGTAACAACAGTCTTACAATGATCTTCATGTTCCTTCACTTGGTGCAACATTCAGCTGAACATTGTGAATCCTTCACCCAACTCACCAGATTTTAAAGTTGGCAAGATCAACTAGAGCCCAGGACGAACATGCCAAATTGTACCCCTCCCCCCCAAAAAAATCCCCAACCCCTCAAATTTCCCCTTTAAGCACAAACCCTCTCCTCCAACTCCAGATCCCCCTCTTTCCTTCATCCTAGAACAAATCCCCCCCTCCAAATTTCCCCACTCAGAAAAACGACCCTCCGTCAATTATTCCTACTAACACAAATCCTGCCCCAAAAAAAGTTGAGCATTTTTTTTTGTGTTGTCTAGCAAAGTCAGCAGGATTCAAGCCACAGTGGTGTGCAATACCGCATTTGGCCAGAGGAGCAGGGGCACCGGAGCCGAGCAGAGCTGAGCGTAGCCATTCAGAAATACTTGGAAAAACTTGCAAATACTCGGTTCCTGAGCCTTTCAAAGGTTTTCCGAGTTCATCCAAGCTGTCCCAGAGCCTTTCTGAGTATTTCCGAGACTCTACGGCGCCCCCCACCTCTGGCCACATGCGGTATTGCATGCCATAGAAGTCAATGCGGATCAAATTATTTTAGTTTCCATTGACTTCTATGGGGAAACTCGCTTTGATATGCGAGTGCTTTGGATTACGAGCATTTTCCTGGAACAGATTATGCTCGTAATCCAAGGTTCTATTGTATAGCCATCATTAAAGCAGAGGTCCACACAAAAATGGAACCTCCGCTTTTCGGAACCCTCCGATGTCCCCTTTCAGGGGGAGGGGGGTGCAGATACCTGTATAATACAGGTATTTGCACCCACTTCCGGGCATAGACCCCCACAGAACCTGCGGGCAATTCCCCCCCGCTGTCTTCTGGTAAACACACATGTCCCAGAAGACAGTGGGGACCATTGAGGATGCGCAGTGCGTCTCCCGCATGCGCAGAATGGAACTGGGAAGTGAAGCCGCAACGTGGTAAGTGAAGTGAAAGTGTCACTGTCACTTCTCCTCTCTCTTTCTTTCCGCGACCTGAGAACCGGGGGGGGGGGGGTGGGCCGAAAACGAAGAAGTGAAAGTGTCACTGTCACCACTCCTTTGCCGCCACCTGAGGACGGGGGGACAGGGGGGGGGGGTTTGCTGCCAAAAACGAACAGGGGCCCGGCCCCCCCCCCCCATAATCATGGCTGGAGAGAGGAGAGAACTTGAGGTGACACTTGTTCGGGAGCACCACCCCCCTGCGACCTGAGAACCGGGGGGGGGGGGTGCTGCCGAAAACGAACAAGTATCATCTCAAGTTCTCTCCTCTCTCCAACCATGATAACGGGGGGGTGACCGGGCCCTGGAGACATTCGAACCCCTTAGATTTTTAATGCCTGTACCCCCCTGATGGCAGCCCTGCAGGAGGTGGACTTTGGATGGAATGTTTTATCTTGAGTTTCCCAGCCATTAGGTTTTTATCTGCTGGTTTGCTGTCTTGGACCATACTGGAAAAACAAATCTTACTGGTAATGCCCTTTTCATGTAGTCACTATGACAGGACAGACTGAGTCCCTTCCTTGTGGTTTAATTTGTCTTTTTTTTTTTTTTTTGCAACTATGGGCCAGATTCAGCAAGACTTGCGCTGGAGTAATTCGATATGCGCCGCGTAACTGTGAAGATGCGCCATCGTTTCTATGTGGCCGTACCCACCAAACTAGATGCGACAGAAAACGGGCCATTTCCGATCGGCTTAACTTTCCGACGCCAGAGTCTCGTCAGCGCATAATTTTGCTTGGCGCATCAGTCGCGCCTATTGATTTCCCCTGCAAATATGCAAATGAGGGAGATTTCCCGATTCACGAACGGATTAGCACCATACTCTGACTACATGCGCCGCGCGTATCTCGTCCGTCCGGCGCAAAGTTATTTCTACAAATAGCTGCTTTATCTTTACTCCAGACGGCCACAGGTCAGCAGGAGAGCAGCTACAGCAGCGTTACCGACGATAAGAGCTAGCTGAGCACCCCCACTTGCAGGACAACACCTCTGTCCATGCTTGTCTGTCAACTTTTACAGCCATGGAGGAAGACATCATAGGTCTCCATAGCCGAGATGAAGGCTGACAGCTCCTGGCCTTTAGAGTTCAGCTTTCTCCTGTGTGTTTGCGGGGAACGGGAGCAGCCATCTCAGAACAAAAGTAACTTCACTGCGGGGAGGGGGAACAGGATATACTTTAGTGCCGGAATGGCGCATCTACGGGCGCATTTAAACGCCCAACGGAACGCATTGCGCTGAAGTTTCCCGTGAAGTGGTGCCGACGGAAGTTGTGAGCATGCGCACAAGGGGGCCGAGTGAAGCCTCACTAACTGCGCATGCTCCGTGGATGATGCGCTGAACGTAAGCCTCTGCGCTGGGCTCCGCCCATCATTTACATATGATCACACCCACTTCCACTTGCGTCGGGTTACGCCAGCGCATTATCGTTACTCTGGCGCAAGTTTACGCGCAACTGCTATGTGAATAACAGTACTTGCGGCGAAAGTGTCGGCGGAGTAACGTAAATGAGAAACGTTACTCCAAAGTAAAGAAGCGCCCATCTACCTGAATCTGGCCCAATATGTGGTTTTGAAGGGGTGTTGGCTTAGCGTAAATGTAATTCTTCTTTCTATTTCTTGCCCTTTTCAGGTGGGCGATCATAGGTGTGCTGCCAAGGTGACTACATGGCAGGGAATTATCAATGAGAGCGATTTGTGATTTTTAATTGTTGTTATCAATTTTTCCAACAGGAGGAGCCAAAGATGAAAATGACGTGGCACAGTGTTCTCCAGGAGTAAGCATTGTTACTCGAAATGTACATCACAAACGGAAGCATCCGGTACGATCGACAGATCGAAATAAGTCTGAGGAGTCCAAAGCTAAATCACATAGTATTATCCCAAAGGTCCAACCAAGCCTTTGCAGGGCAGATCTATCCCCAGATCCTTATGGACCCGAGGAATCTTCTCCCAATACCTTGCCTGCTTTTCAGGAAAAACGCTACACGTGTTCCGAGTGCCAGAAGTCCTTCAAGAAGAAATCCAAACTTATCGAACACATGAGAATCCACACCGGGGAAAAGCCCTTCTCGTGTCCCGAGTGTGGAAAGTCTTTTACCCAGAAGTCCCTACTCAACAGACACCAGAGAGTCCACACCGGCGAGAAGCCCTTTTCCTGTGCCGATTGCGGGAAGTGCTTCCCCAGTAGAGGAAACCGTGATAAGCATATGAGAATACACACCGGGGAGAAGCCCTATTCCTGTAACAAGTGTGGAAAGTGCTTCTCCGATAAAGGGAACTGTGGCAAACACATGAAAACTCACACAGGTGAGAAGTCGTTATCCTGTCCGGAATGTGGTAAATTTTTTGCGCAGAAAATGACACTAATCATCCACCAGAATACACACCTCTGAGGCTGCTGAAAAACTTATGGTGACATTTCGTAATCAAAATCGTTATGCTAGTAGAACAATTGTACGATAAAGATGAGGCAATCTGAAAGGAGAAGTAGTGTATAGGTAACCTCCTTACAGCAGCGAAAAAACACTGATGCATAACCATGAGTCCAATAAACCATTCTTTATCAGGGGATGATGCCGGTAAACAAGCCTTTCACAAGATGCCACTCCCCCAGAGAGACAAAATAAATCTCTGAATCAAGACATAAAAACACACAAAGAGGTACAAAGTCCAGATATTGTGCAGCACTGCCGCTGGCTGGGTAGGCATAGGAAACTCGGAGCACTTCCTGGTTGGGAGGAGACTCCAGGGGAACCCATTGGATGATGGCGGACACTGGGGGATGCCCTGGGACCATGGCTTTGAGTTTCAAGGTGGTTTTGCCTCTTTGTCAAGCCTTCAAACATGTAGCCACGCCCCCAGGATGTTCCCTGGCATCCGACATCATCCATTGGGTTCCTCTGGAGTCTCCTCCTAACCAGAAAGGTGCTCTGAGCTTCCTATGCCTAGTTAGGATTAGACCCCAGAGGAACCCAATGGATAATGTCAGATTCCAGGGACGTCTTGGGGTTAGGGTGACCACGTGTCCTGGATTACCCGGGACAGTCCCGCATTTTGCAGTTCTGTCCCGGGTCCCGGGCACCTTCAATCCAGGACAATACAGTGTCCCGGAATGAAACTCTGACAGGTGGAAACTGCATACCTCCCAACTTTTCAACTTGGACAATTGTTGTTGAACGGCAAGGGGGGGGGGTGCCGATCGGATCAAAGTTGTTGAGTTGGGGGGGGGGGTGCTGCGGACCGGAGTTGTTGAGCGGGGGGGTTCAGCGGATCTGAGTTGTTGAGCAGGGGGGGTTCCGCAGTTCCGCGGAATCGCGGGACTGATCACGGGACAGCGGGATTTACCACGAATCTCGGGACAGTCCCGCGGTTGGGAGGTATGGAACTGTCTGTTTCCCAGCCCAGGGTGTTTGCCCTGCCAAATGCCCTGCAATGCACTGTGTCCAACCAGAGCGCAGCAAAAGCTGATCCCCCCTCCCCTAGTCCATTCCAGATTCTGATAATCCCCCTGCCTGCATGCCATCACAACCACCAACCAGGGTAAGATGGGGACAAGGTGCTTTGGGGTGTGGGGGAGGGGGGGCAGAGTCCGAGGGGTCTTGTATGGACTAGAGGAAGAGGGCACTATGTTTTTTTGTGCTTTTTTTTTGTTCAATAGCCGGATGCATGCAATTGTAACCATGAGTCAATTCAAATGTGATTTGACTTGTGTTTTTAGAAATTTAATTTTTGCTGCAGAAGGTGCTATACATGGTACACATGCGCCACTTTACAGGCAGACTAAGGGGACCCCCCAGGCACTATATTTTAATTGTTGCACTTTAAGCATAATTCTAATACTGCTCCTGAAACATGTTAAAAAAAAACATTTGCATTGGTACATGTCCCCCAAGGCAGTACCCAGACCCCCCTTACCCCTACTATGGCCAATTACTTTTTTTTTCTTTTTATGGATGTATATGCCACCAGTGAAAAGACTTTCAGTCCCAATGATAATCAATGGGTCAAGAAACCAGTAAATGTTCTCAACAGATTTACAGACAACAATAACCTTTCAGAGGCTCCTGAATTTCCACTTTATTAACTGAAGTACACTGAGAACAATGGTGGGGTCTCAGGCTGTCCTTCCTGCTACATATCAGTATTCATTGCGTTACAGCAATAAAATAAAAGTTCTCATTTGTAACCTATTGTATGGTCTCTTGTTTGGGTTTATCTGTATTGTTACCACTGATCACATTTCCTTGCCCTTCTCGTGTTCTGAGTGTGAGAAGTTCCTCAAAAACAAATCAGATCTCATTTAACACCACAAAATCCACATCGTGGAAGGCCCTTTTCTTGTGCAGAAAGTCTTTCACCAAGAAATCCAAACTCACTGGAAGGCACTGGGGGTATGGTGATCACACTGGAAGGCACTGGGGGTATGGTGATCACACTGGAAGGCACTGGGGGTATGGTGATCACACTGGAAGGCACTGGGGGTATGGTGATCACACTGGAAGGCACTGGGGGTATGGTGATCGCACTGGGGGTATGGTGATCACACTGGAAGGCACTGGGGGTATGGTGATCACACTGGAAGGCACTGGGGGTATGGTGATCACACTGGAAGGCACTGGGGGTATGGTGATCACACTGGAAGGCACTGGGGGTATGGTGATCACACCGGAAGGCACTGGGGGTATGGTGATCACACTGGAAGGCACTAGGAACCTTCTTTATTATGGAACACGGGGGACACTAGGAATCTTCTTTATTAGGAAACACTGAGGGGGGGGGGGGACACTAGGAATCTTCTCTATTGGGAAACATTGGGGGGGGGGGGGGAACACAAGGAATATTCTCCTTTAGGAAACACTGGGGGACACTAGGTATATATAGTTACATAGTTAATCAGGTTGAAGAAAGACACAAGTCCATCTGGTTCAACCATAAAAATATATATATATATATATATATATATATATATATATATATATAGAGTACAATCCCATATACCCAATTCTATGCTCACAGTTGATCCAGAGGAAGGCAAAAAAAAACAACAGCAGAGCACAATCCAGTTTGCTACAGACGGGGAAGAAATTCCTTTCTGATCCCCCGAGAGGCAATTTTCCCTTGATCAACTTTACCTATGTAGCGCTACCCCCACAGGAGCCGCTGGTTAGATTTGGGATCGGCGTGTTACCTTTCGTAGCATGTCTAGGAGTATGATGAAAGTAGATGGTGTGAGCAATAATGGAATGTCCAAACAGCAAGATGTCGTTTTCTGTGCTTTTATTCTTGCGCCCAACACGGCAACAGGTAACTTCAGGTGAATAAAGGAAAGATGGTGAAAGAAGAAGTTGCAGATTTAGGCCTTACTTATGCAGAAGCAGTCCTGCTTTATCAGTACCTCTGATTCGTCGCCACTCCAGCCAGAATAGGTATAGTGTACCCGGACAGTCTCTCTCACAGAACTGGCAGCCAGGATAGCACTCGGAACTCTGAGAAGGAAGGGAGCAAGCCTCTGCCACAGACTTGGCTCAAAGGAAATAGGAGTGGTACCTCTGCCACATGCCCTTGCTCTGGAATGCGACTTGATGCAGCGATTCCTTCTCAGTAAAGCAATTGTCTGAATTATCTTCAGATAGTTCTTAATCCCCGATGGCTTGTCTAGGCCCTATTGGCTCGCCTGTCTCCGGGCTCTCCTCAGACTGACTTCCCACGGAACAGCACAACTCGCTTGGGATCTTCTCATAGAAGTCAGGACCCAGTAGGTCTGCAGCTTTAGTTGTTCCAGGCAATGAGGACCCAGAGCCAGGAACTCTGCGTAGCACGTGCGCCCCGGCCTGGTAGGCCATCTTGCCGGGGCTGTGACGTGCGCATACCCTGAAGGTGGGTGCCGCACCCAGAATCAATCTCGAACTCCCGGCGCCAAGATGGCGCCCTAAAGAAGTACCGTCCCCCAGCATGCCCCACGAGGGAAAACCTCTGATTAGTTGCTGGCAAGAAGGCCCTCTCACTGGTCTTCACTGCCGCCACCTGTCGTTCCAAGTTGGAAAGGAATCTTTGGAACACAGAATGAAACAACAGCACAGCACTAAACTAACACAAATCGCACAGATGAGAGTTAAGTAATTCTCTCATTCCCCTCTAAATTTAAACAGCGTCCGTACTTGGAAGTACAAGGGCGCTACACCTATAAATGTCAGTACACAGTATCCAGGCCTTTCTTAAACCACCTCTAAAGTCTATTCCACATTTTTACAGCTCTTACTGTGAAGAAACCTTTCCGTATTTGGAGGTAAAATCTCTTTTCCTCCAGAAGTAAAGAGTGCCCCCTTGTCCTCAGTGTTGACCGTAAAGTGAATAACTCAACACCAAGTTCACTATATGGACCTCATATATTTGTACATGTTGATCATATCCCCCCTTATTCTCCTCTTCTCAAGAGTGAATAAATGCAGTTCCTCTAATCTTTCCTCATAGCTGAGCTCCTCCATGCCTCTTATTAGTTTGGTTGCCCTTCTCTGCACTTTCTCCAGTTCTCTGATATCCTTTTTGAGAACTGGTGCCCAAAACTGGACTGCATATTCCAAGATGAGGTCTTACTAATGATTTGTACAGGGGGGGGCAAAATAATATCTCTCTCTGGAGTCCATACCTTTACTTAAAGAGGAAGTAAACCCTGTAAAACATTTCCTTAAAAAAAATCCCTGCAAGAGAAAGGCATAATGAGCTAATTTGGCACATTTGGCATGTCATTTTTTTTGGGGGGGGAAGGGGCGCTTCAGGAGGAGTGGGAATTCCAGTCCCACTTCCTCATTCCGCCGAGGGGCTGGTAAGGCGAATAGCTTAATCGCTTTACTGCAGCCCCTTCCTGTAGGTGATCGCCTGGGACGCGTGACAGGTCCCAGGCGATCGCCTGTCCAATCGGACAATCGGATGGCCCAGTGCCGCTCGTGCATTTGCAGTGGGTGCCCGGCCGTGAAGCCGAAAACTGTCACGGCCGGGTGCCCACACTTGGAATGAAGACGACGGGGGGGAGAGGAGCAGAGCCCCGGCCGGCGCGTTGCTGGAACGTGGAGAAGGCGAGTGTATGTTTATTAAAAGCCAGCAGCTACACTTTTTGTAGCTGCTGACTTTTAATAAACATAAAAAACGGCTGGAACACCCCTTTAAGTAATTTTTCTAGCAAAAAAAATGCAAACAATTAGAAGCACACATGTAAAACTCTTCTGAAGGTGAAGATGTTGATAGGGAGCTGTGGTGGCTCAACGTGATTGGCACTGCACTGACAAGCCGTTCACCTCTGCAGCCAAGGGTTCGGATCCCGGTCTCGGCTACATGTGAATTGAGTTTGGTGGTCTCAGCCTGGCTCCCGGTGGGTGTGCTATGCAAGGTACGCCTGTGCTCAGTACGCCCACCCCCCCCCCCCTACAAAAAAAACACCACACTTGCATGCACACGAAATTGGTTTAACACACACGCACTTTGGTCATGCGGTCTCCTAAAATAAAAAAGAGGCGAAGGACCTACGGGGCTGGCTGGGTGGGCTGGGCCCCCTCACTCCCTCATAGGCTCCCAAGTGGAGCAGGTAGGGCGGGGTGAGTGGGAGGCCCCCCTCACACCCGCCATTGCCACCAGGGGCATGGAGAAGGATGGCGATTGCCTCCGGGGGGAGGGTCTGTCTACTCCCAACTCCTGCAGTCCGGCTCCTCTCTCTCGAGTTCACGCACAAAATACACTTAAAAAAAACACTTTGACTCTTTCATTGTCTGTCCCGTGTCACCACGGCCACCATCAGGGGGGTCCAGGGGCCCGGATGACAACCCCCCTTTAAAAAAAAAAAATATGATGTTGATAGGCAGCTTTTATAATTCAACATGTAAACAGTCCAAATCTAGGACCCCGATCCGCGGAACCCCCCCCCCGGTCAACAACTCCGATCCGCGGAACCCCCCCCCCCGCTAGAGTTGCCACCTCATCCCTTTAAAACAGAGTTTAATTACCACCTTAATTAGCCACAGAACCTGTGTAATTAATATGTGTTCTGTTTTAAAGGGATGAGGTGGAAACCAGGTCCCCGAAACCCCCCCCCCTGCTCAACAAGGTGTTAAAAATAGCTGTGAAATGCAAAACTCCGGTGGGTGTAACAAGATGTCTGCTTGCCCTCTTCTCGGTGTATCATTACTGTGGAGGAGTGAAGGGTGTAGCAAGGTGGCGGCGACAAAACGTCCCTCCCGTTACCAATTCTGAGTATCCATTTCTCTCAATTCCTGTGATCAACAATCTTCTGGCAGCCATTTTGTTGTAGCCCTTATATGCTGTCATCTAACTAAATTTATATGACACATTTTTCAAAATATCTTCCTGTTACCATCTGATGGGTATTTATCTTGTATTTCTCTAATAGAAGACCTCAGATTTTAGCATTGTTTAATAATAAACAGTATGTTTCTCCAAATCTGTGGGCTACAACAAAATGGCCGACAGGAAACAACCACAGAAGAGCCTGTCTTTCACCCATGAAGCTAAGAATTGGGAGGGGGATGGGTGCTATTGTTGCAGGAAGTGAATGGCACAGAGTTGGGAGCGATGGAGGAAAACTGCAGCAACCTGACGGAGAGGATATTACGGCTCACCCTGGAGATCATCTACCTGCTGACCGGGGAGGTGAGGAGGATTCTGGGAGGTCAACCAATATTTATTGGTTCATTTTATTCATTGATAGCGGACCGAAAAATAACTTTCCTCCGGATTTATTCCAGCAACAGATCTCCGGGGATTGTCTCGGGATGTTGTTTTTTTCCGTTTGCCATTTTTATGTGTAACATTTTTTTTTTTTAACAAACAAAAGTTACGCATATTTATATAAAAAAAAACATTTCTATGTCTTTTTTTTTTTTTTAATTGAAAACAAGTTACAAGAAAAAGTTTTACAGAATTTGTGTTACTCAATAACTCGATAACATTTTTGTTTCTAAAGATTTTTTATTTTGTGGTTATGTCATCACTTTGTGGTTCATTTTTAACTGCTTGCCGACCGCCCACTGTAGTTTTACGGCGGCAGGTCGGCTCAGCTGCGCAAAATCACGTAATATTTTGTGATTTTTGCATTTCAGCCACTTGGGGCGTGCGCGTGCCCCCTGCTCGCCCCTGGTGTTGACGCGTGTGCCCGGCGGGCGCGATCACCGCTGGGCACCCGCGATCGCTCGGTACTAGGGATGAGCTTGGGCGTGTTCGCATGGAACACGTGCAGAGCCCGCCAGGAAAACAGCGCGACGCTGCGCTAATCACAGCCAGGGAGACATTGTCCCGATGCTCGGCTGCAGAGATTGGGAAATGTCTCCCTGGCTGTGATTAGCGCAGCGCCGTGCACACCTCCTGGCGGGCTCTGCCCGTGTTCCATGCGAACACGCCGAAGCTCATCCTTACTCGGTACAGAGCGAGAACCGGGAGCTGTGTGTGTAAACGCAAAGCTCCTAGTCCTGTCAGGGGGAGAAATGATGGATCGTCTGTTTATACAATGTATGAACAGCGATCAGTCATTTCCCTATGTCAGTCCCACCCTCCCTTTCAGTTAGAACACACCCAGGGAACATAACCCCTTCCTCGCCCCCTAGTGTTAACCCCTTCCCTGCCAGTGTCATTTTTACAGTAATCAATGCATTTTTATAGCACTGATCACTATAAAAATGCCAATGGTCCCAAAAATGTGTCAAAAGTGTCCGATGTGTCCGCCATAATGTCGCAGTCACGATAAAAATCGCAGATCGCCGCCATTACTAGTAAAAAAAAATAAAAATCTTAATGAAAATGCCATAAATCTATCCCCTATTTTGTAGACGCTATGGGCCAGATTCTCATAGATTTGCCCTGGCGTAGCGTAAGCCATTTACACTACGCCGCCGCAACTTAACAGAGCAAGTGCCGTATTCTCCATGCACTTGCTCTGTAGTTTGCAGATGCGTAGAGTAAATGGCCCAGCGTAAGGCCGCGTAATTCAAAGGGGGCGGCTTGTATTTAAATTAAGCGTGCCCCCGCGTCGATCAAACTGCGCATGCGCCGGCCGGGCAAAAAGCCCAGTGCGCATGCTCCAGCTCACGTCGGAAAGCGCCGTTGAAACCGGCGTCAAAACGACGTGATCGTCACCACGCAATGCCCTAGTAAAACGACGTAACCGACGGAAAAAGCCGACGCTGACCCGACGCCATACTTAACATGGCATCCGACGGCATCCGACGGTTACTCCACATCTTTGCAGGGGTAACCTTACGCGGACGAAAGCGACGACGGGGCGGCGTAAAAGTGTTCGGGAATCGGCGTACTAGCCTCATTTGCATAGGCAAATGAGAAAACAACGTAAAGGCCACCTAGTGGCCGGAGTTGTCATTACATCTACGATCCGCAAGTGTAATTGTATTACACTTGTCGGATCTTCACCCGTATCTATACCAAAGTGATTCTAGGAATCACTCGCATAGATACCCGGCGGAAAAAAACGGCGATACGACGGGGTATCTGAGATACCCCGTCGTAGCGCCTCTGAGAATCTGGCCCTTTTGTGCAAACCAATCAATAAACGCTTATTGCGATTTTTTATTACCAAAAATGTGTAGAAGAATACGTATCGGCCTAAACGGAGGAAAAAAATATTTTTTTATATATTTTTGGGGGATATTTATTATAGCAAAAAGTAAAAAATATTGTTTTGTTTTTTTTCAAAATTGTCGCTCTATTTTCTTTCTCGTACATCACGGGACACAGAGCGGCATATTCATTACTATGTGGGAGTACCTTCAGGTGTGGACACTGGCAATCTCAAACAGGAAGTCCCCTCCCTATATAACCCCCTCCCCTAGAGGGAGTCCCTCAGTTTTTTCGCCAGTGTCTTAGGTGTTGGTCACGGAATAGCTTTGCTCCACATCCTTGGGATTAAGGGCGGGCTAACCGGATCTGTCCAAGGAGCCTCAGTGCCAAAGTGGACAGTACCCGGGCCCCAAGCCGTGGGGTTTTGCCTATAATGCTCCTCTTTGGAGGGCTGGACCCTGGGCCCAGGACTTGGAGTTTGTAAAAACCATAAGTTCCTGTTTGCCAGGGTGCTATATAGGTCCAGGACAGTGGGTACCTTCATAGGACCCCAGGGCCTGAAGGTCTACTACGCTACCCACGGAGATGGGAGAAGATTGGATCAGTTTGCTGGACAAACATCCTGCAGCATGGAGCAGGTAAGGGGGAGCCTGCGGGACTTGGTTCGACAGCAGGCTCTCCGGGGTAACCTAAAAGGGGGGATAGCCTAAGTATGCTCTGCATGGGCAACCTTGCTCACTATGTCTAAGAGAGACAGGATGTCACCCTTTTCTCCCCCATCACTAGGTTCCCCTGTCTAAAAATGTGTTGCTAGCTAAACCTGCTGTTTCTTCCTAGGGCTAGTAAGGATCCCTAAGGGCCTTTGGAGAGTCCTACCTGGCCGGGGGTTTGAATCTGCCGCCTGTTTCTGCGTTCCGGGATCTCCAGCAGCGCGGCTCCTCCATGTTCCTCCTGTTTCCGGCATACGCGCGCGCGCGCGCGTGCGCGCGCACGTCTTATAGACGTTTTTCGCGCCGTTCAGACAGGAGGGCGGGGGGGGGCGTGCCTGCGGCGTCATACAGGGGCGCGCCTTTGTGCTGTTATAGACAGCAGGCATTGTCAGTGCTCAGTCTGAGGCTGATTTTCAGAAGGAGAGGACGCAGAGCGGCAGAACAGTGACTCCCGGTGGCGGAAGAGGGGTAGTACATGCTGGACTTTGTTCCAATGCCTTTTTTGTTAAGCCAGAAAATCCCCCTTTTTGCAGCAGGTTGGAGGCTGGCAAACTTAGTTTGGGGTCACTGTATGTTGTAAAAAGAAAATATATAATATATATTTAAAAAAAAAAAAAAAAAAAAACCATACGGGATCCCATCAGTTTTTGGGCATTAGTGATCTATTGTCCCCTAAACTCTGGTTTTGTACTCCTGCCCACTACAGTCTGTTGTGTGGGCGGAGTCCCTCGATTTTGTACAGTCTGTTGTGTGGGCGGAGTCCCTCGATTTTGTATTATGGCTTCCAAAGGTTCGGGGTCAAAGGGTACAAAAAAGACCAAAAAACAAAAGGGTTCCCTTTCTGATTCTGATGATATGCCGATACTTTCCCCGCAACTTATTAACATAAAAAGCGCCTTGGATGAGCCATTAGGGGGATCTGGTGCGGAGGCTGGCCCAGATCAGCCCAGCCCTGTGTTTATCACAGAGGAGATGCTAGCCGTATCCCTAGGGGGGCTAGAAGAGAGAATAGCAGCATTGATCGCTAGAGCTATTCCTGGTAAGAAACGGGTTAGATCCCCATCACCAAGAGGTGTATCCTCAGATGCTGAGATTCTCTCTCCGGAGGAATTGGAATCACAGGAGGATCAACTAGACCTGAACCAAGAGGGTTCAGGGATTGAGGGGTCTGCCTCTGAGGAACCATTTTCAGACTCCCAGACAGAAAGACTGTGGGTACAGTCTTTGACGGACATGGTCCGCTCGGCATTTAGTTTACCATTGCCAGAGCCTCAGGTTCCTCCGGTATCCTCTCTGGGCTCTTTGAAAGCTCCGTTAAGCAACGCAGTTTTTCCGGTCCATCCTCTTTTGGAGGAATTGATCTTTCGGGATTGGGTACGGCCGGACAGGATTTTTCTGCCACCGAAAAGATTTGCGGTCATTTACCCCATGGAGGAAAAAATTCTCCAAGAGGTGGAGGCTCCCAGTAGTGGATGCAGCCATCTCATGTGTGAATAAATCACTAACTTGCCCGGTGGAAAACATACATATGTTTAAAGATCCGGTTGATAAACAGTTAGAGACACTTTTAAAAGCATCCTTTGCTACGGCAGGAGCAGTGGTGCAGCCAGCGGTGGCTGCAATTGGAGTTTGTCAGGCGTTAAAAGACCAGACAAAGGAAATGTTAAAGGACATGCCTACCCAACAAGCAGAAGAGTTTTCTGACATTCCCAGAGCTCTGTGTTTTGCTGTAGATGCTATAAAAGATTCCATCCAGCAAGCCTCTCGTTTATCACTATTTTTGGTGCACATGAGAAGGCTCTTATGGTTGAAGAACTGGGCGGCGGAGCCCCCATGCAAAAAGCTTCTGGCAGGGTTTCCCTTCCATGGAGGACGACTCTTCGGAGAGGATCTGGATAAATATATTCAGACTATTTCAAATGGCAAGAGTACCCTTTTACCGGTCAAAAAGACATTCCGGGCTCCTACATTTAAAAGGCAGCTCTTTCCTGTCTCGGGGCCCTCAAATTCCAGGCAGTATCGACGACCGCCTGCACGATCCAACGTTAACAGTAGATCGCAGGGACAGGCCCCTGGGGGTAAGAGGCCGTGGTATCGCAAGCCGTCAAAGACAGCCCCTAAGTCTGCCTTATGAAGGGGCGCCCCCACTCTCGCGGGTGGGGGGAAGGCTTCGTTTCTTCTCAGAAGTTTGGGAAGCCAAGATCCCCGACAAATGGGTCCGGGCATCTGTAACCACAGGCTACAGACTGGAGTTTCTAAGGTATCCTCCGCCTCATTTTCAAGAATCAAGGCTACCAAGGGATCCAGCAAGGAAAGCCTCAATGCTGGCAGCTTTGGATCACCTGCTTTGCCAGGACGTAATTATAGAAGTGCCAGCCCAAGAGCAAGGCCTAGGTTTCTATTCCAATCTCTTTGTCATACCAAAGCCCAACGGCGATGTCAGGCCAATCTTGGACCTAAAGAGGTTAAACGGTTACCTAAGGGTTCGTTCCTTCCGGATGGAATCCATCCGGTCAGCAGCCGCCGCGCTTCAGAAGGACGATTTTCTGGCCTCCATAGACATAAGGGATGCTTACCTTCATGTACCAATCTTTCAGTTGCATCAAAGATTTTTACGCTTCGCGGTGGGGCAGCGACACGGCCCCCCGGGTATTCACGAAGATCCTAGCCCCAGTTCTGGCCAATTTAAGGATCCAGGGGGTCTCAGTCCTAGCATACTTGGACGACCTTTTAATCATAGATCACTCACGGCCGGGTCTGCAAAAAGCAGTAAACCTCACGGTTCAGTACCTCGAAGAATGCGGCTGGGTCCTAAACCGGGGAAAGTCAGCGTTCCAGCCTACAAAGCAGTTGGAATACCTCGGCATGAGGTTAGACACAGAACAGCAAAAGGTGTTCCTGCCCCTTGTAAAGATCGAGGCTATCAAGGGGTTGGTTCAGTTGGTTCTAAACAAGAAAAAACCAACTATTCGCCTGTGTATGCGATTACTAGGCAAGCTAGTGGCCACGTTCGAGGCAGTACCATACGCTCAGATCCACACTCGCGTCCTACAGGCAGCCATTCTAGCAGCCTGGGGCAAGAGGGCACATGCCTTAGAGTCCCCTTTGACGCTATCATCAAGGGTCCGACAAAGCCTGGCCTGGTGGTTGTACCCTCAGAACCTTCTAAAGGGAAAATCCTTCAGCCCTGTTGTCTGGAAGGTAGTTACCACAGACGCCAGCCTGGCAGGCTGGGGGGCGGTCTTCGAGGGGTTCTCCCGCCAGGGAACTTGGGTGAAAGCAGAGAGGCAGCTCCCCATCAATATCTTGGAGATCAGAGCTGCTCGCCTAGCCCTTCTGGCATGGACCACCAGATTAAAGGGGTTCCCGGTGAGAATCCAGTCAGACAATGCCACGGCAGTGGCATACATAAACCACCAAGGGGGAACCAGGAGTCAGGCCGCTCAGAGGGAGGTGAGCTTGATTTTTCAGTGGGCAGAGGTTCATGTACCCTGCATTTCAGCGATATTCATTCCCGGAGTGGACAACCTGCAGGCAGACTTCTTGAGTCGCCAGAGTCTGTTGCCAGGGGAGTGGTCTCTGCATCCCCAGGTCTTTCAGACAATCTGCCAGAGGTGGGGAATGCCGGACGTAGATATAATGGCATCCAGGTTCAACAAGAAACTAGACAGGTTCGTGTCTCGAGCGAGGGATCCTATGGCCTGCGGAACCGATGCGTTGGTTTGCCCTTGGCATCAATTCAAACTTCTATATGCATTCCCTCCACTACAGTTACTCCCTCGCCTGTTGCGCAGGATCAGAGTGGAGCACAAGCCAGTCATTCTAGTAGCTCCGGCTTGGCCCCGGAGGACTTGGTACTCACTAGTCCTGAAGATGGCAGTGGGAGACCCTTGGACTCTTCCTCTACAACCAGACCTACTCTCACAAGGCCCGATCCTCCACCCTACATTACAGCGTCTAAATTTGACGGCCTGGAGGCTGAATCCCTGATTCTCAGGGGTAGAGGTCTGTCTAGGCAGGTAATCCCTACCCTGATTAGGGCTAGAAAGCCGGTCTCCAGGGTGATTTATTACAGGGTGTGGAGGAACTACGTAGGCTGGTGTGAATCCAAAAGATGGAATTCCCGCAAATATACTATTGATAGGGTGTTAAGTTTTCTCCAGCTAGGAGTGGATAAAGGCCTGGCACTAAGCACAATCAAGGGACAGATTTCAGCTCTGTCAGTGTGGTTTCAGAGGCCGCTGGCCACCCACTCGCTGGTAAAGACCTTCTTACAGGGGGTCTTGCGTATTAATCCTCCTGTCAAGTCACCAATTTGTCCATGGGACTTAAATCTTGTCCTGTCCACTCTACAGAAACAACCCTTTGAGCCGTTGGCTGAGATTCCTTTAGTCTTACTGACAAGAAAGTTGGTTTTCTTGGTCGCCATAGTTTCGGCCAGGAGAGTGTCAGAATTAGCAGCCTTATCGTGTAAGGAACCATATCTCGTTCTGCATAAGGACAGGGCAGTTCTCCGGCCCCATCCTTCCTTTCTACCAAAGGTTATATCCAAATTTCACTTAAACCAGGATTTGGTACTTCCATCCTTCTTTCCAAAACCTACATCTAGAAAGGAGGGGTTGCTGCATACCTTGGATATTGTCCGGGCCATGAAGGCCTATCTTAAAGCTACAGAAAAGATCCGGAAGACAGATGTATTATTCGTTCTACCAGATGGCCCCAAGAAGGGGCAGGCAGCTGCAAAATCCACCATCTCGAGATGGATTAGACAATTAATCATTCAAGCCTATGGTTTGAAGAGGTTGCCTCCTCCGTTGTCGGTAAAGGCCCATTCTACCAGGGCCATGGGCGCCTCTTGGGCAGCACACCATCAGATCTCTATGGCTCAGATATGCAAGGCGGCAATGTGGTCATCAGTCCACACGTTTACAAGGTTTTATCAACTAGACGTGAGAAGGAATGCGGATTCTGCCTTTGGACAGGCAGTACTACAGGCTGCAGTTTGAAATCCTCGGGATCAGAAGCACCCTTGGTTATAAAAAAAAAAAAAAAAAAAGAAGTTTTTTTCTTGACTAAGTTGGAATTATTATTATGATTTGAGTTTACCTCTAAATTGAATCCTTCTTTGGAAGATGTCTCCCTCCCCTCATTAAAGCATTGCTTTCGGACATCCCACATAGTAATGAATATGCCGCTCTGTGTCCCGTGATGTACGAGAAAGAAAAAGGGATTTTTAAATACAGCTTACCTGTAAAATCCTTTTCTTGGAGTACATCACGGGACACAGAGCTCCCACCCCTCTTTTGGGTGACCATTTTGGGAGGCATACTGCTTGCTACAAAACTGAGGGACTCCCTCTAGGGGAGGGGGTTATATAGGGAGGGGACTTCCTGTTTGAGATTGCCAGTGTCCACACCTGAAGGTACTCCCACATAGTAATGAATATGCCGCTCTGTGTCCCGTGATGTACTCCAAGAAAAGGATTTTACAGGTAAGCTGTATTTAAAAATCCCTTTTTTGCTTATAGCGCAAAAAATAAAAACCGCAGAGGTGATCAAATACCACCAAAAGAAATCTCTATTTGTGGGAAAAAAAGGACGTCAATTTTGTTTTGGAGCCACGTCGCGCGACCGCGCAATTGTCAGTCAAAGCAACCCAGTGCCGAATCGCAAAAAGTGGCCTGGTCTTTGGCCAGCCAAATGGTCCGGGGCTGAAGTGGTTAAGGAGTCCATTTACTCATGTAAAACCTTTTATTCCAAAAGGAATAAAATAGTTTTCTATGATTTGCTGAAAGAGAGATCCTAGCAAAAAAACGGTGATGGCAGCAAAGTTGTTGCTTCTTTTGTTGGGTACTGTATATAGTGATTGCTGATCTCTCTCCACAGGATAACATAGTTGTGAAGAAGACATTGGGAGGTGGAAAAAGTCCAGTTATGGTTCCTCTAAATTCTTTAATGATTCAAGAAAATAACAATGAGCAGAAGATCTTAGAAGCCACCAAGAAGATGATGGAGCTGCTGACAGGACAGGTGAGCGGTGCCGGGAATTCTGGGACCTTGTTGAGTTGAATTGAGCGGTATTTTAATATAGTGCTGTCTTACCCCGAAGGGCCCCCGACGCACATTGTGTCAGGATGTCTCCATTGAAGAGCAGATGCATTATTAATACTTTATTTTACTTTTACACTCAGAATGGAAACTGGAGCAATTTGAATATCGTTATCAAAGAGGAGATACAAGATGGAGAGGAGGAGGAGGATGATGTGATGAAGGAGTGGGAGTATTTAGAAGGACACAAGGATCTCTATAAGGACATCATGGTGGAGAATCAGCCGCCCCTCACATCACCGGGTAAGAGGAGACTTTATTGTAAAGGAGAGAGCAGTACGGAGGGTCCACCTAGATCCCCCATCATCTGACTCCGTGATCTGACCGCTCTTACGCGTTACGTCCAATCAAGCGTTTATTGTACCTTGTTTATTACGAGATCTATAAGCAGTACTTTGTATTCAGTCAGTGTGTGTGTTTCCTACAGATGGATCCAGTAATGGGAACCAACCAGAGAGATGTTCTCCTCCTCTGTATTCCCGGGATTCCACACAGGAAGATCACACCATCCCTCACCATCATCAGGTAGGTGGGGCTGAGGATGCTGAATGCAAACGCAACTCTAAACTGTATTAGATGATATTCTTCTATGTAGTCTCAGGATAACAGCGCTCACCATCATTTTGTCATTTTAGGGGGTAGACGTAATCAATATCAAAACTGAGGTAAAAGAGGAAGAAGAGATGTATGTGAGAGGAAACCAGATGTCTATGGCAGAAGCTGAAATGATGGTGACAATTACCAAGGAGGAATCTTCTCTGAATGCCCGCACAGGTAAATATTCTATACACAAAAATGCAGCAGTTCAGATATGCAGATTGATCGAAAATAAGGAAAAATCAACAAACCTTCACAAACATTTTTTTGAACAGGGTGCGCTATCCTTCAAAAGAATAACATTTGCTTGTTTTGATATGATGGGAAAATATTCATTCTACTTGTATTATATCCCACATGACATGGAAATACTGTACACCATATAAAAGGTTGTCAATATAACGCCATGTTCACGAGAAATGAGAAGAGACTGTACACGATATGAAAGGTTCATCTCCACTCCTCAGTATAATGTCATGTTCCCAACATATGAGGAGGAGATACTGTACACCATATGAAAGGTCCATCTCCATTCCTCAATATAACGTCATGTTCCCAACAAATGAGGAGGAGATACTGTACACCATATGAAAGGTCCATCTCCATTCCCCAATATAACGTCATGTTCCCAACAAATGAGGAGGAGATACTGTACACCATATGAAAGGTCCATCTCCATTCCCCAATATAACGTCATGTTCCCAACAAATGAGGAGGAGATACTGTACACCATATGAAAGGTCCATCTCCATTCCTCAATATAACGTCATGTTCCCAACAAATGAGGAGGAGATACTGTACACCATATGAAAGGTCCATCTCCATTCCTCAATATAACGTCATGTTCCCAACAAATGAGGAGGAGATACTGTACACCATATGAAAGGTCCACCTCCATTCCTCAATATAACGTCATGTTCCCAACAAATGAGGAGGAGATACTGTACACCATATGAAAGGTCCATCTCCATTCCTCAATATAACGTCATGTTCCCAACAAATGAGAAGGAGATACTGACATTGCAGGCTTTTCTGGCTTAAATCAGGTTTGGTCTCCACCCAGAGACTGGCCACATTAACCACATTGCAGGTGGACAGACATACATGGAGAAGGCCATATGAAAGGTCCATCTCTATTCCTCAATATAACGTCATGTTCCCAACAAATGAGGAGGGGATACTGTACACCTTATGAAAGGTCCATCTCCATTCCCCAATATAACGTCATGTTCCCAACAAATAAGGAGGAGATACTGTACACCATATGAAAGGTCCATCTCCATTCCTCAATATAATGTCATGTTCCCAACAAATGAGGAGGAGATACTGTACACCATATGAAAGGTCCATCTCCATTCCTCAATATAATGTCATGTTCCCAACAAATGAGGAGGAGATACTGTACACCATATGAAAGGTCCATCTCTATTCTTCAATATAACGTCATGTTCCCAACAAATGAGGAGGAGATACTGTACACCATATGAAAGGTCCATCTCCATTCCTCAATATAACGTCATGTTCCCAACAAATGAGGAGGAGATACTGTACACCATATGAAAGGTCCATCTCCATTCCTCAATATAACGTCATGTTCCCAACAAATGAGGAGGAGATACTGTACACCATATGAGGGGTCCATCTCCATTCCTCAATATAACGTTGTGTTCCCAACAAATGAGTTGGAGGAACGTCCATCTCTATTCCTCACTATATTAATATCATTAGTATATGTAGACCTCCACCCATTGTGTTATAGTTGCTTTGTACATCATATCTGACTTTTGCGTTGTTATTACTTTACCCAGTTCAGTAGCCCAACATACATGACTGCTAACTGATAGACATGTACATTCGTTTTGTCCGAATGCATTTTCGTCCGAATTTTGGGGATTTTTGCGTTTCTTTTAACAAACAATAACGAATGTGCAGAATTTGAAATCCGAAAGATCCAACATAAAAAAATTGCTTTATTTTTGTTTCGTTGCGACAACAGTTCGATATAGATAGAAGATTCAACATGACTGTGACAATAGCGATCTGTGTCTATCGAATCTGCGGTCGAATGTGCCTAACCTAACTCTATTAGTCCAAGATTATTCGACATAGAGAGAAAAGATTCGACATTATAGTGCAGGGATCTTTAAACTACGGCCCTCCAGCTTTTGCGGAACTACACATCCCATGAGGCATTGCAAGACTCTGACATTTACAGACATGACTAGGCATGATGGGAATTGTAGTTCCTGAACAACTGGAGGGCCGTAGTTTGAGGACCCCTGTTATAGACAGAAAAGAGTTGACTGAGAGAAAAAAGAGTCGACATTATAGAGGGAAAAGAGTCGACATTATAGAGGGAAAATAGTCGACATTATAGAGGAAAAAGAGTCGACATTATAGAGGAAAAAGAGTCGACATTATAGAGGAAAAAGAGTCGACATTATAGAGGAAAAAGAGTCGACATTATAGAGGAAAAAGAGTCGACATGTAGAGGGAAAAGAGTCGACAATATAGCGAGAAAAGAGTCGACGTCGAGGGAAAAGAGTCGACATGTAGAGGGAAAAGAGTCGACATGTAGAGGGAAAAGAGTCGACATGTAGAGGGAAAAGAGTCGACATGTAGAGGGAAAAGAGTCGACATGTAGAGGGAAAAGAGTCGACATGTAGAGGGAAAAGAGTCGAAATGTAGAGGGGAAAAGAGTCGACATTATAAGTCCACGTTGAGAGAAAAGAGTCGACATTAAAGACATGAAGATTCGACGAAGTAGCTAAAAACATACGATCGCCGAAGACATTTATGGTCAAATCCACCATCACATAGGCTATAGAAGAATTCTAATGTTAGATGACTATTAATAATAATTAATAAATATAATTACTAGTGATACAACATTAGAATTCTACTTTAACTTGTGGGCGGAGCATTCGACTGGAACTGTACGCTTGCGGCGTCGTACAGTTTAGCTGCTTTGTCCAATCTTCTTAGAACGTTTGACGGACACCATAAGCCTTTAATGACAGATTCGACCTTAATTAGTTTGGATTTTCCGACAAATGCATTTTTTAACGAAACAAAATTAATAAAAACGAATTTCGTGAGTAACTAAATACATTTTTTGGACGAAAACGAAATTCCGAAACAAAATATTTCATTGTGCACATGTCTACTAGCTGCAAAACATGAACTTTAAACAAGCTATTATTAATCATAATTTAAAATTACTTCCAACAGGAGGACACGGTGGCTGGAAAACCCCGGAGGGACGTCCTGTTTTGTCTTCACAATATAATAGGGAAGATATGGACATGGCACGGTATTCTCCAGGAGTAAGCCATGTTACTCAAAACAAACTTCACAAACCTAGATCAGCAGGTCTTACCAATCACTCAATAGTATGTGATTTATCCAAAGATAATTCAGGTACTATTACGTCAAATGTCCAACCACGCTGTCGTAGAGGAAATAAATCATTAGATCCTTCTAATCCTGAGAAGTCACCCCCCAATAATTTGCATTCATTTCAGGATTCGTTCACAAAAAAAAAACATGACCCATTTGTACCCCAGAAAAACAACTCCAGTGAAAAACCCTTTATGTGTTACGTGTGTGAGAAGTGCTTCTTAAGGAAATCGGAGATTATTCGACACCTGAGAATCCACACCGGGGAGAGGCCCTACTCGTGTACGGAGTGTGGAAAGTCCTTCACCAACAAATCGGAGCTCACCATACACCAGAGAGTCCACACCGGGGAGAAGCCCTTTCCCTGTTCCGAGTGCGGAAAGAGCTTCTCTAATAAAGGAAACCGCGATAAACACATGAGGATCCACACCGGGGAGAAGCCGTTTTCCTGTTCGGATTGCGGCAAATGTTTTGCGCAGAAAGTGACTCTAATTCTCCACCAGAGAACGCACACCACCTGAGAATGCACACCGAGGGGGAGAGGCTCTTCTCTTGTACGGAGTGTGGAAAGTCCCTCACCAACAAACCGGAGCTCACCATACACCAGAGAGAAGCCCTTTCCCTGTTCCGAGTGCGGAAAGAGCTTCTCTAATAAGGGAACCCGCGATAAACGCATGCGGATCCACACCGGGGAGAAGCCGTTTTCCTGTTCCGAGTGCAGAATGAGCTTCTCTAAGAAAGGAAACCGTGATAAACGCATGCGGATCCACACCGGGGAGAAGCCGTTTTCCTGTTCCGAGTGCAGAAAGAGCTTCTCTAAGAAAGGAAACCGCGATAAACGCATTAGGAGGATCCACAGCGGGGAGAAGCCGTTTTCCTGTTCAGATTGCGGCAAATGATTTGCGCAGAAAGTGACACTAATTCTCCACCAGAGAACGCACACCACCACCTGAGACCGATGGTGGAGCATCCTAGACTGAATCGCTATGTCCATAGAAAAGTTGTACCATGAAGACGAGGCAATGTGGAAGGATCAGCCAACTCATATGGAATACTTTTTGTTTATTGTTGTGGTGTAACCTCCTGTTTTTTATGTCATTACTTACAACAAATACTTATTTTATTTATAATTTATTGTGCATCTTCAGGATGTAGTTTTAAAAAAAAAAAAAAAAACATTTTAATCTTCTTCTCCTTCTTCCTGTTATGTCATGCAAGCAAGAATTGCTGGAAATCTCTCCAGTCTTCAATATAACTTTATTTAGTTGAGTGAGGAAGAGTTTGTTCCACTTTTATGGCTGGAGGTGTCCCCATCTGACTTATAGTCAGGGCTTTTTTTCTGCCGAAACGCGGCGGAACGCAGTTACGGTGTTCTGCCGTTGAAGTTCCTCCCGGCGGATAATGACCCCCCCACTTGCGTAGTACAAACCACGATGGAGCCGCCAAAGATGTACAGCTGTGAGTGAGCTGTACACGGCGCCTGCGCAATGACGACAAGGGGCGGGTGTATTACTGTTTTATCGTGTAAAGAGTGGATGGCTATAAAAGAGGCCGAGTTTTGAATTGATGGGGAGAGCTGATAACTTGGGGGTGGTTTTAGCAATAAACTACACATCTTTGTAGCCATCCGCCCCTTACAAGATATAACAGTAATACACCCGCCCCTTGTCCGCCCCTTACAGGATTTAACAGTTATACACCCGCCCCGTACACTATATAACAGTAATACACCCGCCCCTTTTCCGCCCCTTACACTATATAACAGTAATACACCCGCCCCTTACACTATATAGCAGTAATACACCCGCACCTCATCGTCATTGCGCAGGTGCCGTGTACAGCTCACTTACAGCTGTACATGTTCGGCTACTTTTGGCGGCTTCATTGAGGTTAGTACTGCACAAGCGCTGCGCCTGTGCAGTACAGGGGGGTCATTATCTTCCGGGGGACCTTTTCCGGCAGGACACCGGCACCTATGGCAGTCCTCTCTGCTCCGACATGTCATGTGACACAATAGCCGGTAGAGGAAGTTTTCTGCACAACTTACTTCCTCTACCCGCTTCCCTGTGCTAGCCCATACGAGTCCGGTGTTCCGTCAGATATGGCGACCCGCCTCGAGCGGGTCGGGTCACAGCACTGCAGCTCCTTGTGGCCGTCCAAGAGGCAGCTTCCATCCCCATCTGCCACCTCCACAGCTACTCTGACAGTTCTGACGGGCGTAGCTCTCAGATGGTCACTTTACTGTGACGAGTTTGAGAGAAAAGAACCTGTGCATACCATGGAGCAGTGGCTGTTTCCAGAGGAGGAGGTAAGGGGGCTTTGAAAGGGGGGAGGGGAAGAGCTTTTGGTAGAGTGAACATAGACAGAGAGAGCGGGGAAAGTGAGGTTTTGGGGAATTTGTACAGAGGAGAACTGGGGGGGGGGGGGTTGAGCTGTGCAATGAAGATGAAGAGAGCTGAAGGGAAATTTTAGCAGAGAGGAGAGCTGGGGGGTTAGTAAGAAAGAGAACTGGGGGTGGGGAATTAATCAGAGAGGAAAGCTGGGGGGGGGGGATTTGCAGAGGGAAAAACTGGGAAAGTGTGTGGTGAGGGGGGATTTGTGCAGATAGGGGAGCTGAAGGCAAATTTGGCAGAGAGGAGAGCAGGATTGAGGAGATTTGTGCAGAAAGGGCAGGATGGGGGAGATTTGTGCAGAGAGGAGAGCTGGGAAAGGGGGAGATTTGTGCAGAAAGGGGGATTTCTACTTATTACCATTATTTGGTGCCGCTGTACTTCTCTACCCTAAGGAAGGCGTGGTTAGGGGTGGAGTTTGGGCGTGGTTGGAAGGCGGGTTTGGGTTCGGGAAGTTGGCCGGGGAGGAAGAGTTCCTGCACCTTTTCTCTGAGAAAAAAAGCCCCGCTTATAGTTGTCACTGGGACAAGAACTCATGGAAATTTCCTTTACAGGGATATAGAAAACACTAACCTCTCTTCTCCTCCAATCAGTTTTTGCTGGGTCTCTGTTTTAGTTATTGAGGTCCTCTGGAACGAATAGTTGGGTCCTTGGGTGTCCTTCCTTTTTGTTACATAAAGATATGCATTTTAGTACAGCATTCAAATAAAATTCTCATTGGTAAACCATAGTGTGGACTGGTTTTGTTTCCTGTTATCACTTGTTCTTCATCAACAATGATAAGAGGGTGACTTACTGGAACATGGCCTTTGGAGAAGGTTATCCGTTTTCTAACATGGGTGCTTAGACGTCCTACGTTGTTCTTCACTTGCAGATATCTAAAGTAGCTTCCAAAAAGCATTGGTTCCCGGCCCCCTGGTTAGTTTTCACAGGAGACTAAAGGCTGGAGTGTGGGCAGGGTTTGGGCGGAAACAAATGGGAGGAGGAATGTCAAATTGGACAGGCGACTGAGTGGGGGAGGAGCTAGGAAGACAGTGGCGACGGGCGACAAGCAGATACAGCCCGACTCGGGTCCTGGCCTCAGAGAGAGAGAGAATCACACAATAGTCCTGGCCTCAGAGAGAGAGAGAATCACACAATAGTCCTGGCCTCAGAGAGAGAGAGAGAATCACACAATAGTCCTGGCCTCAGAGAGAGAGAGAATCACACAATAGTCCTGGCCTCAGAGAGAGAGAGAGAATCACACAATAGTCCTGGCCTCAGAGAGAGAGAGAGAGAATCACACAATAGTCCTGGCCTCAGAGAGAGAGATAATCACACAATAGTCCTGGCCTCAGAGAGAGAGAGAATCACACAATAGTCCTGGCCTCAGAGAGAGAGAGAGAGAATCACACAATAGTCCTGGCCTCAGAGAGAGAGAATCACACAATAGTCCTGGCCTCAGAGAGAGAGAATCACACAATAGTCCTGGCCTCAGAGAGAGAGAGAAGAGAGAGAAACACACAATCCTGGCCTCAGAGAGAGAGAGAATCACAATAGTCCTGGAGAGAGAGAATCCACAATCCTGGCCTCAGAGAGAGAGAGAGAGAGAGAGAAACACACAATAGTCCTGGCCTCAGAGAGAGAGAGAATCACACAATAGTTCTGGCCTCAGAGAGAGAGAGAATCACACAATAGTCCTGGCCTCAGAGAGAGAGAATCACACAATAGTCCTGGCCTCAGAGAGAGAGAGAGAGAGAGAGAGAGAGAATCACACAATAGTCCTGGCCTCAGAGAGAGAGAGAGAGAATCACACAATAGTCCTGACCTCAGAGAGAGAGAGAGAATCACACACTAGTCCTGGCCTCAGAGAGAGAGAGAGAATCACACAATAGTCCTGGCCTCAGAGAGAGAGAGAGACAGAGAATCACACAATAGTCCTGGCCCTTAGAGAGAGAGAGAGAATCACACAATAGTCCTGGCCTCAGAGAGAGAGAGAATCACACAATAGTCCTGGCCTCAGAGAGAGAGAGAGAATCACACAATAGTCCTGGCCTCAGAGAGAGAGAGAGAGAGAATAACACAATAGTCCTGGCCTCAGAGAGAGAGAGAGAATCACACAATAGTCCTGGCCTCAGAGAGAGAGAGAGAATCACACAATAGTCCTGGCCTCAGAGAGATAGAGAATCACACAATAGTCCTGGCCTCAGAGAGAGAGAGAGAGAATCACACAATAGTCCTGGCCTCAGAGAGAGAGAGAGAATCACACAATAGTCCTGGCCTCAGAGAGAGAGAGAATCACACAATAGTCCTGGCCTCAGAGAGAGAGAGAGAGAAGAGAGAGAGAATCACACAATAGTCCTGGCCTCAGAGAGAGAGAATCACACAATAGTCCTGGCCTCAGAGAGAGAGAGAGAGAATCACACAATAGTCCTGGCCTCAGAGAGAGAGAGAGAGAGAGAGAAGAGAGAGAATCACACAATAGTCCTGGCCTCAGAGAGAGAGAATCACACAATAGTCCTGGCCTCAGAGAGAGAGAGAGAGAGAGAGAGAGAATCACACAATAGTCCTGGCCTCAGAGAGAGAGAGAGAATCACACACTAGTCCTGGCCTCAGAGAGAGAGAGAGAATCACACAATAGTCCTGGCCTCAGAGAGAGAGAGAGAATCACGCAATAGTCCTGGCCCTTAGAGAGAGAGAGAGAATCACACAATAGTCCTGGCCTCAGAGAGAGAGAGAATCACACAATAGTCCTGGCCTCAGAGAGAGAGAATCACACAATAGTCCTGGCCTCAGAGAGAGAGAGAGAGAATAACACAATAGTCCTGGCCTCAGAGAGAGAGAGAATCACACATTAGTCCTGGCCTCAGAGAGAGAGAGAGAGAATCACACAATAGTCCTGGCCTCAGAGAGAGAGAGAATCACACAATAGTCCTGGCCTCAGAGAGAGAGAGAATCACACAATAGTTCTGGCCTCAGAGAGAGAGAGAGAATCACACAATAGTCCTGGCCTCAGAGAGAGAGAGAATCACACAATAGTCCTGGCCTCAGAGAGAGAGAGAGAGAGAGAGAGAGAGAGAGAGAAACACACAATAGTTCTGGCCTCAGAGAGAGAGAGAATCACACAATAGTTCTGGCCTCAGAGAGAGAGAGAATCACACAATAGTTCTGGCCTCAGAGAGAGAGAGAATCACACAATAGTCCTGGCCTCAGAGAAAGAGAATCACACAATAGTCCTGGCCTCAGAGAGAGAGAGAGAGAGAGAGAGAGAGAGAGAGAGAGAGAATCACACAATAGTCCTGGCCTCAGAGAGAGAGAATCACACAATAGTCCTGACCTCAGAGAGAGAGAGAGAATCACACAATAGTCCTGGCCCTTAGAGAGAGAGAATCACACAATAGTCCTGGCCTCAGAGAGAGAGAATCACACAATAGTCCTGGCCTCAGAGAGAGAGAGAATCACACAATAGTTCTGGCCTCAGAGAGAGAGAGAGAATCACACAATAGTCCTGACCTCAGAGAGAGAGAGAGAATCACACAATAGTCCTGGCCTCAGAGAGAGAGAATCACACAATAGCTCTGGCCTCAGAGAGAGAGAATCACACAATAGTCCTGGCCTCAGAGAGAGAGAATCACACAATAGTCCTGGCCTCAGAGAGAGAGAGAGAGAATCACACAATAGTCCTGACCTCAGAGAGAGAGAGAGAATCACACAATAGCTCTGGCCTCAGAGAGAGAGAATCACACAATAGTCCTGGCCTCAGAGAGAGAGAGAGAATCACACAATAGTCCTGGCCTCAGAGAGAGAGAGAGAATCACACAATAGCTCTGGCCTCAGAGAGAGAGAATCACACAATAGTCCTGGCCTCAGAGAGAGAGAATCACACAATAGTCCTGGCCTCAGAGAGAGAGAGAGAGAATCACACAATAGTCCTGGCCTCAGAGAGAGAGAGAGAATCACACAATAGTCCTGGCCTCAGAGAGAGAGAGAATCACACAATAGTCCTGGCCTCAGAGAGAGAGAGAGAATCACACACTAGTCCTGGCCTCAGAGAGAGAGAGAGAGAGAGAGAGAGAGAGAGAGAGAGAGAGAGAGAGAGAGAATCACACAATAGTCCTGGCCTCAGAGAGAGAGAGAATCACACAATAGTCCTGGCCTCAGAGAGAGAGAGAGAGAGAGAGAATCACACAATAGTCCTGGCCTCAGAGAGAGAGAATCACACAATAGTCCTGGCCTCAGAGAGAGAGAGAATCACACAATAGTCCTGGCCTCAGAGAGAGAGAGAGAGAGAGAGAAACACACAATAGTCCTGGCCTCAGAGAGAGAGAGAATCACACAATAGTTCTGGCCTCAGAGAGAGAGAGAATCACACAATAGTCCTGGCCTCAGAGAGAGAGAATCACACAATAGTCCTGGCCTCAGAGAGAGAGAGAGAGAGAGAGAGAGAATCACACAATAGTCCTGGCCTCAGAGAGAGAGAGAGAGAATCACACAATAGTCCTGACCTCAGAGAGAGAGAGAGAATCACACACTAGTCCTGGCCTCAGAGAGAGAGAGAGAATCACACAATAGTCCTGGCCTCAGAGAGAGAGAGAGACAGAGAATCACACAATAGTCCTGGCCCTTAGAGAGAGAGAGAGAATCACACAATAGTCCTGGCCTCAGAGAGAGAGAGAATCACACAATAGTCCTGGCCTCAGAGAGAGAGAGAGAATCACACAATAGTCCTGGCCTCAGAGAGAGAGAGAGAGAGAATAACACAATAGTCCTGGCCTCAGAGAGAGAGAGAGAATCACACAATAGTCCTGGCCTCAGAGAGAGAGAGAGAGAATCACACAATAGTCCTGGCCTCAGAGAGATAGAGAATCACACAATAGTCCTGGCCTCAGAGAGAGAGAGAGAGAATCACACAATAGTCCTGGCCTCAGAGAGAGAGAGAGAATCACACAATAGTCCTGGCCTCAGAGAGAGAGAGAATCACACAATAGTCCTGGCCTCAGAGAGAGAGAGAGAGAATCACACAATAGTCCTGGCCTCAGAGAGAGAGAATCACACAATAGTCCTGGCCTCAGAGAGAGAGAATCACACAATAGTCCTGGCCTCAGAGAGAGAGAGAGAGAGAGAGAGAGAATCACACAATAGTCCTGGCCTCAGAGAGAGAGAATCACACAATAGTCCTGGCCTCAGAGAGAGAGAGAGAGAGAGAGAGAGAGAGAGAATCACACAATAGTCCTGGCCTCAGAGAGAGAGAGAGAATCACACACTAGTCCTGGCCTCAGAGAGAGAGAGAGAATCACACAATAGTCCTGGCCTCAGAGAGAGAGAGAGAATCACACAATAGTCCTGGCCCTTAGAGAGAGAGAGAGAATCACACAATAGTCCTGGCCTCAGAGAGAGAGAGAATCACACAATAGTCCTGGCCTCAGAGAGAGAGAATCACACAATAGTCCTGGCCTCAGAGAGAGAGAGAGAGAATAACACAATAGTCCTGGCCTCAGAGAGAGAGAGAGAATCACACATTAGTCCTGGCCTCAGAGAGAGAGAGAGAGAATCACACAATAGTCCTGGCCTCAGAGAGAGAGAGAATCACACAATAGTCCTGGCCTCAGAGAGAGAGAGAATGACACAATAGTTCTGGCCTCAGAGAGAGAGAGAGAATCACACAATAGTCCTGGCCTCAGAGAGAGAGAGAATCACACAATAGTCCTGGCCTCAGAGAGAGAGAGAGAGAGAGAGAGAGAGAGAGAGAAACACACAATAGTTCTGGCCTCAGAGAGAGAGAGAATCACACAATAGTTCTGGCCTCAGAGAGAGAGAGAATCACACAATAGTTCTGGCCTCAGAGAGAGAGAGAATCACACAATAGTCCTGGCCTCAGAGAAAGAGAATCACACAATAGTCCTGGCCTCAGAGAGAGAGAGAGAGAGAGAGAGAGAGAGAGAGAGAGAATCACACAATAGTCCTGGCCTCAGAGAGAGAGAATCACACAATAGTCCTGACCTCAGAGAGAGAGAGAGAATCACACAATAGTCCTGGCCCTTAGAGAGAGAGAATCACACAATAGTCCTGGCCTCAGAGAGAGAGAATCACACAATAGTCCTGGCCTCAGAGAGAGAGAGAATCACACAATAGTTCTGGCCTCAGAGAGAGAGAGAGAATCACACAATAGTCCTGACCTCAGAGAGAGAGAGAGAATCACACAATAGTCCTGGCCTCAGAGAGAGAGAATCACACAATAGCTCTGGCCTCAGAGAGAGAGAATCACACAATAGTCCTGGCCTCAGAGAGAGAGAATCACACAATAGTCCTGGCCTCAGAGAGAGAGAGAGAGAATCACACAATAGTCCTGACCTCAGAGAGAGAGAGAGAATCACACAATAGCTCTGGCCTCAGAGAGAGAGAATCACACAATAGTCCTGGCCTCAGAGAGAGAGAGAGAATCACACAATAGTCCTGGCCTCAGAGAGAGAGAGAGAATCACACAATAGCTCTGGCCTCAGAGAGAGAGAATCACACAATAGTCCTGGCCTCAGAGAGAGAGAATCACACAATAGTCCTGGCCTCAGAGAGAGAGAGAGAATCACACAATAGTCCTGGCCTCAGAGAGAGAGAGAATCACACAATAGTCCTGGCCTCAGAGAGAGAGAGAATCACACAATAGTCCTGGCCTCAGAGAGAGAGAGAATCACACACTAGTCCTGGCCTCAGAGAGAGAGAGAGAGAGAGAGAGAGAGAGAGAGAGAATCACACAATAGTCCTGGCCTCAGAGAGAGAGAATCACACAATAGTCCTGGCCTCAGAGAGAGAGAGAGAGAGAGAGAGAGAGAGATCACACAATAGTCCTGGCCTCAGAGAGAGAGAGAGAGAGAGAGAGAGAGAATCACACAATAGTCCTGGCCTCAGAGAGAGAGAGAGAATCACACAATAGTCCTGACCTCAGAGAGAGAGAATCACACAATAGTCCTGGCCTCAGAGAGAGAGAGAGAATCACACAATAGTCCTGACCTCAGAGAGAGAGAATCACACAATAGTCCTGGCCCCAGTCCTGACACTAATGCCGCATACACATGATCTTTTTTTTCAATGAAAAAAAACGACGTTTTTCAAACAACATTTTCCAAAACGACGTTGCGTACACACCATCGTTTTTCTACAAAGCTCTAGCAAAGCGCGGTGACGTACACCACGTTCGACGGCACTCTTTTCCATTGAAGCTCCGTCTCCCAACTTGCTTCTGAGCATGCGCGGGTTTAAAAACGTAGTTTTCAACATCGTTTTGCCCACACACCATCACTTTTTATGACACAAAAAACGACGTTTTGAAAAACGACACAAAAAATTCAAGCATGTTGGAATTTTTTTTTGGTCGTTTTTTTGAAGACAGAAAACAACGTTTTGCCCACACACCATCAATTTAAATGACGTTTTAAAAAACGTCGTTTTTTTTCATCGCAAAAAATGATCGTGTGTACGCGGCATTACTCAGTCATGCAACACTAGATCCAAATAAATTTTTTTTTTTAGATAGAGTTTTCTTATGGAGGTATTTAATCACCGCTGTTTTTATTTTATTTTTTTGCTATTCATTTTTGAACAAACAAAAGCCTCTCTTAGTTTCTATTATAGAATTTAGCAAATAAGTAATTCTTCTTCACTGATGAGGCTGCACTGATATTGTATCACGAATAGGTGATAGTTAAAGTTTTTGGGGTTGTATTGGATACGTGATAAAAGAGATCACACTAAATTATGTATAACATTTAATAAAAGTAATGGCAGATAATATTCAACAATATAACAAAAATACGTATCTTAAAATGCTGTTTTGCCAGGTCCATAAAGACATGGATGAGCGAGTTTGGGGGGGGAGGAACTTGACTGGCCTGCACAGAGTCCTGACCTCAACCCGATAGAACACCTTTGGGATGAATTAGAGCGGAGACTGCAAGCCTGGCCTTCTCGTCCAGAATCAGTGCCTGACCTCACAAATACGCTTCTGGAAGAATGGTCAAACATTCCCATAGACACACTCCTAAACCTTGTGGACGGCCGTACCGGAGCTTAAGCTGTTATAGCTGCAATGGGTGGGCCAACTCAATATTGAACTCTACGGACTAAGACCGTAGGGTTCAAGGCAGGCGTCCCAATACTTTTGACAATGTAGATGCACATTGGGAGTAAGTTTATATTATTTAATTGAAAGGGTTGCGCTGCATTTTTTTTTTGTCATTTATTCATTATTATTACGCTAACTAACTCTTGCGTACGCAATTGGGAAAGTGATTAACAAAAGTATTTTAGCTACCAGGAGAGCTTTAGGAAATTATGAGGCCGCTTCCCAACCGTTTAGAGTGCCGCAGATTGTATGTAAGATTTGTATCTGCCTGTGAGTGTGGTGTGAAGTCTCCCTCTAGCGGTGACCAGAGGTATTGCAGGTCGTGACAGGTTGTGACAACTGTTTCACGGCTGATTTTACCTTCCCGGAGTAAGCTGGTCTCCCTCATCCTTGTACCTTCTGCACCCCTGTTGGTGACAGATTCAAACACACGGTACCCCTTTCTCCTCAAACCTGTAGGTACTTAATGAGGACAAGTTCCAGTCCAGAGCCCATACTAATAGTTCCAGTCCAGAGTCTTTACTTATGGTTCCAATCCAAAACCCATATTTATGGTTCCAGTCCAGAGCCCATACTTATCATCCAAGTTCAGAGTCCATACTTATGGTTCCATTGCAGAGTCCATACTTATGGTTCCATTGCAGAGTCCATACTTATGGTTCCATTGCAGAGTCCATACTTATGGTTCCATTGCAGAGTCCATACTTATGGTTCCATTGCAGAGTCCATACTTATGGTTCCATTGCAGAGTCCATACTTATGGTTCCATTGCAGAGTCCATACTTATGGTTCCATTGCAGAGTCCATACTTATGGTTCCATTGCAGCGTCCATACTTATGGTTCCATTGCAGAGTCCATACTTATGGTTTGAGTGCACCAGATTGTATGTAAGATTTGTATATCTGCCTGTGTGTGGGCAGCCAGTTAGATGTGGTGTGAAGTCTCCAACTAGTGGTGGCCAGAGGTATTGCAACAAACAACTGTTTCATAATTCATTTTACCTTCCTGGATTATCTTCTCCAAATACCTAGAATACATTCTGATCTCCCTTGTCCATGTACCCTCTGTACCCCTGGTGGTGGCAGATTCAAGAATGAGGTCCCCCTTTCTCTTCAAACCTGTAGGTACTTAATGAGGAGAAGTTCCCATACTTATGGTTCCAGTCCCGAGTCCATACTTATGGTTCCAGTCCAGTCCAGAGCCCATACTTATGTTTCCAATCCAAAATCCATTCCTTTGGTTCAGTCCAGAGCCCATACTTATGGTTCCAGTCCAGAGCCCATACCTATGGTTCCAGTCCAGAGCCCATACTTATGGTTCCAGTCCAGAGCCCATACTTATGGTTCCAGTCCAGAGCCCATACCTATGGTTCCAGTCCAGAGCCCATACTTATGGTTCCAGTCCAGAGCTCATACTTATGGTTCCAGTCCAGAGCCCATACTTATGGTTCCAGTCCAGAGTCCATACTTATGGTTCCAGTCCAGAGTCCATACTTATGGTTCCAGTCCAGAGTCCATACTTATGGTTCCAGTCCAGAGTCCATACTTATGGTTCCAGTCCCGAGTCCATACTTATGGTTCCAGTCCAGAGTCCATACTTATGGTTCCAGTCCAGAGCCCATACTTATGGTTCCAGTCCAGAGCCCATACTTATGGTTCCAGTCCAGTCCAGAGTCCATACTTATGGTTCCAGTCCAGAGCCCATACTTATGGTTCCAGTCCAGTCCAGAGTCCATACTTATGGTTCCAGTCCAGAGTCCATACTTATGGTTCCAGTCCAGAGCCCATACTTATGTTTCCAATCCAAAATCCATTCTTATGGTTCAGTCCAGAGCCCATACTTATGGTTCCAGTCCAGAGCCCATACTTATGGTTCCAGTCCAGTCCAGAGTCCATACTTATGGTTCCAGTCCAGAGCCCATACTTATGGTTCCAGTCCAGTCCAGAGTCCATACTTATGGTTCCAGTCCAGAGTCCATACTTATGGTTCCAGTCCAGAGCCCATACTTATGTTTCCAATCCAAAATCCATTCTTATGGTTCAGTCCAGAGCCCATACTTATGGTTCCAGTCCAGAGCCCATACTTATGGTTCCAGTCCAGAGTCCATACTTATGGTTCCAGTCCAGTCCTATCCCATACTTATGTTTCCAATCCAAAATCCATTCTTATGGTTCAGTCCAGAGCCCATACTTATGGTTCCAGTCCAGAGCCCATACTTATGGTTCCAGTCCAGAGCCCATACTTATGGTTCCAGTCCAGAGCCCATACTTATGGTTCCAGTCCAGAGTCCATACTTATGGTTCCAGTCCAGAGCCCATACTTATGGTTCCAGTCCAGAGTCCATACTTATGGTTCCAGTCCAGAGTCCATACTTATGGTTCCAGTCCAGAGCCCATACTTATGGTTCCAGTCCAGTCCAGAGCCCATACTTATGGTTCCAGTCCAGAGTCCATACTTATGGTTTCAGTCCAGAGTCCATACTTATGGTTCCATTCCAGAGTCCATACTTATGGTTCCAGTCCAGTCCAGAGTCCATACTTATGGTTTCAGTCCAGAGTCCATACTTATGGTTCCATTCCAGAGTCCATACTTATGGTTCCAGTCCAGAGCCCATACTTATGGTTCCAGTCCAGAATCCATACTTATGGTTCCAGTCCCGAGTCCATACTTATGGTGCCAATCCAGAGCCCATACTTATGGTTTCAGTCCAGAGTCCATACTTATGGTTCCAGTCCAGAGCCCATACTTATGGTTCCAGTCCAGAGCCCATACTTATGGTTCCAGTCCAGAGTCCATACTTATGGTTTCAGTCCAGAGTCCATACTTATGGTTCCAGTCCAGAGTCCATACTTACGGTTCAAGTCCAGAGCCCATACTTATGGTTCCAGTCCCGAGTCCATACTTATGGTGCCAATCCAGAGCCCATACTTATGGTTCCAGTCCAGAGTCCATACTTATGGTTCCAGTCCCGAGTCCATACTTATGGTTCCAGTCCAGAGCCCATACTTATGGTTCCAGTCCAGAGCCCATACTTATGGTTCCAGTCCAGAGCCCATACTTATGGTTCCAGTCCAGAGTCCATACTTATGGTTCCAGTCCAGAGTCCATACTTATGGTTCCAGTCCAGAGCCCATACTTATGGTTCCAGTCCAGAGCCCATACTTATGGTTCCAGTCCAGAGTCCATACTTATGGTTCCAGTCCAGAGTCCATACTTATGGTTCCAGTCCAGAGTCCATACTTATGGTTCCAGTCCAGAGTCCATACTTATGGTTCCAGTCCAGAGTCCATACTTATGGTTCCAGTCCAGAGTCCATACTTATGGTTCCAGTCCAGAGTCCATACTTATGGTTCCAGTCCAGAGTCCATACTTATGGTTCCAGTCCAGAGTCCATACTTATGGTTCCAGTCCAGAGCCCATACTTATGGTTCCAGTCCAGTCCAGAGTCCATACTTATGGTTCCAGTCCAGAGTCCATACTTATGGTTCCAGTCCAGAGCCCATACTTATGTTTCCAATCCAAAATCCATTCTTATGGTTCAGTCCAGAGCCCATACTTATGGTTCCAGTCCAGAGCCCATACTTATGGTTCCAGTCCAGTCCAGAGTCCATACTTATGGTTCCAGTCCAGAGCCCATACTTATGGTTCCAGTCCAGTCCAGAGTCCATACTTATGGTTCCAGTCCAGAGTCCATACTTATGGTTCCAGTCCAGAGCCCATACTTATGGTTCCAGTCCAGTCCTATCCCATACTTATGTTTCCAATCCAAAATCCATTCTTATGGTTCAGTCCAGAGCCCATACTTATGGTTCCAGTCCAGAGCCCATACTTATGGTTCCAGTCCAGAGTCCATACTTATGGTTCCAGTCCAGTCCTATCCCATACTTATGTTTCCAATCCAAAATCCATTCTTATGGTTCAGTCCAGAGCCCATACTTATGGTTCCAGTCCAGAGCCCATACTTATGGTTCCAGTCCAGAGCCCATACTTATGGTTCCAGTCCAGAGTCCATACTTATGGTTCCAGTCCAGAGTCCATACTTATGGTTCCAGTCCAGAGCCCATACTTATGGTTCCAGTCCAGTCCAGAGCCCATACTTATGGTTCCAGTCCAGTCCAGAGTCCATACTTATGGTTTCAGTCCAGAGTCCATACTTATGGTTCCAGTCCAGAGCCCATACTTATGGTTCCAGTCCAGAGTCCATACTTATGGTGCCAATCCAGAGCCCATACTTATGGTTCCAGTCCAGTCCCGAGTCCATACTTATGGTTCCAGTCCCAAGCCCATACTTATGGTTTCAGTCCAGAGTCCATACTTATGGTTCCAGTCCAGAGTCCATACTTATGGTTCCAGTCCAGAGCCCATACTTATGGTTCCAGTCCCGAGTCCATACTTATGGTTCCAGTCCCGAGTCCATACTTATGGTTCCAGTCCAGAGTCCATACTTATGGTTCCAGTCCCAAGCCCATACTTATGGTTCCAGTCCAGAGTCCATACTTATGGTTCCAGTCCAGAGTCCATACTTATGGTTCCAGTCCCAAGCCCATACTTATGGTTTCAGTCCAGAGTCCATACTTATGGTTCCAGTCCAGAGCCCATACTTATGGTTCCAGTCCAGAGTCCATACTTATGGTTCCAGTCCAGAGTCCATACTTATGGTTCCAGTCCCAAGCCCATACTTATGGTTTCAGTCCAGAGTCCATACTTATGGTTCCAGTCCAGAGCCCATACTTATGGTTCCAGTCCAGAGCCCATACTTATGGTTCCAGTCCAGAGTCCATACTTATGGTTCCAGTCCAGAGTCCATACTTATGGTTCCAGTCCAGAGTCCATACTTATGGTGCCAATCCAGAGCCCATACTTATGGTTCTAGTCTACAGTCCATACTTACAGTTTTTAGTCCATACTTTTGATTCTAGTCCATGCCAGAGAGGTTCTCAAAGGGAAGAAGTCAATTCCTCAAAAAACTTACATATTCTTCCCCCAAGGTTGCTTCTCTCCCACGCTAGCACTCCACCCGAGCTTCACCCCAGCTATAGCATTAAAATATATGCTAGCATGGGTGTGGAGTACGGTTGCCACCTGTCCGGGATTCGCCCAGACAGTTCATGTTTTGAATTTATCTGTCCGGGTTTCAGTCCTCCTAAAAACCCGGAGACAATATTCAAAGAGGAATGTGGCTCAGAACAGGGTCTGATAGGGGGGTGAGGGGGCACCACGTGCGCCACATTACTATTCTCTTTGGCGTGCCCAAAGGTGCCTCAGGTCTGTTACAATCCTAAAGTGTATGCTAAAAAAAAAAAGTTGAAATAAAACAAATTTGCTGTGCGCCACTAAAGTTTTCGGCTTGAAGAAAAAGCGGCAACCCTAGGGTGGAGAGGACCATACACACTGAAGCATGGCACTACCATTGTTACACTAGATAGCTCCTCTTACGTGTGGGTGTGGGAACAATCGTAAATGTGTGACAATTACGAGGCTGCTTTGCACCAGATTGTATGTAAGATTCGTATCTGCCTGTGAGTGGCCAGCCAGCTAGATGTGGTGTGAAGTCTCCCTCTAGTGGTGACCAGAGATATTTCAGGCTTTGACAACAGTTTCACAGCTGGTTTCATGTCCTCCTTATACTTCACGTATGGGCTGGTCTCCATCATCCCTGTACTCTCTGTAGTCTTGTTCGTGATGGATTCAATGCTAGAAATCCCTTCCACTTCAAACCTTGCAGGGATCCTCAAACTACGACCCCCCTTAGCTGTTGCGGAACTACAAGTCCCATGAGGCATTGTAAAACTCTGACATTCACAGAGATGACTAGGCATGATGGGAGTTGTAGTTCCTGAACAACTGGAGGGCCGTAGTTTGAGGACCCCTGCTCTAGAGGTACTTAATTGAGGATAAGCTCCTGTTGGCGGCCATATTGTTGTAGCCCACATAGGAAGACATGTTGGCACACAGCTAAATGCACGTGTCACATGCCCTAGAAACTCATCCTGCTCCCAGCTGCTTGCAGTTTTTGGTGACACAGAGCAGCCTGCCTTTTACCCACGATGCCGAGCATTGGGGGGGATGGGCACTATTGTTGTAGGAAGCGAATGGCACAGAGTTGGGAGCGATGGAGGCAAGCTGCAGCAACCTGACGGAGAGGATATTACGGCTCACCCTGGAGATTATCTACCTGCTGACCGGGGAGGTGAGGAGGATTCTGGGAGCGCCGCGAAACACGTTCGGTTCATTTTATTGATTGATACCGGGCAGAAAAAAAGATCTTTCCTCCGTATTTTTTTTTTAACTCATCTAATGAACGTATTTTTTGTTTACTTTTTTCATTTGTAACATTTGTTACCGAACATAAAATAAAGCCCAGGTTGCGCATACTCAGGCTAGGTTCACGCTTTGTGCGCGTCGGGAACATGCGCAAAATTGTGCGCTTTCTCAACAAATGCACCGCCTTTTAGCCACACGTGGTGGTGCCACCATTCATTGTCCATGGCTCCCCCTCTGCTAACACATGTTTTTGCCGCAGCACCAGGTAGTTTGGCGCGACGTGATTTAAGAAACGGGTCGAGGACATTTGTGACCGTTTCTCGCTTGTAGGGCAGTCCTTGAAGTGAATGGGCTACCCAGTGGGCTGGCTCCCGACCCCGCTCTATGCGTCCCTTTAGACAACATCCACACCTAGGCGAATTGAATTTGCGGAACGCGTTTTCAATGCCATCACCTAGGTGTGAATAGAGCCTTAGAGCTGTGGCTTTGTCCCGCCCCCTGCCCTTTCTCATTCGCTCACTGGCTGTGATTGACAGTCAGTGGCTCCCGCTGCTTAATTAGTGTGCTGGTTGTTCCCAAAACCAGGACCCAGGAATGGAGACTTCATCCCTCCCGAGACTCCAACCAATGAAAAATCAGTTTCCTCTGATTGCCTCACACCCTGGAGACCATCAACTTGCCTGGATGAGAACCCTGGGTAATACAATGATTGTATAATAGGGCTATACAGTATATGTAGTGCTAGGGTCGCCATCTGTCCAGGATTCACCCGGACTGTCCGGGTTTTGAATCATTCAGTCTGCCTGAAACCCGGACACATTATTCAGACCGGCCTGGGGCTCCCCAAGTAAACGAGATAGTCACACAGAAATTTGTTGCTGTTGGGAAGCTGCGAGCATCTGTCTGGGGGCAGGTTCACCATTACTGGGAGGCAGGATGATGATGTCAGCAGGAGCAGTTTGGTCACACCCACTGTTCGCCGCATAGTTACTACTCTCCTTGGGGCACCCAGATCTTTAATAATCCTATAGTGTACATACTACAGAAAGTGTTCTGGTTTGGCTTGAAGAAAAGGCGGCAACCCCAGTCTCAGCCAATGAGGAGAGAGAGCGTGTCGGGATCCTCCGGGGTAATTGACCACGCTATAGAAAGTGCACCTCAACTCAACTCAACTCAACTCAGAGAGAGACCTGGAACAGTCGAGGCTCCCGTGCACATCGCTGGATCGAGAGGGGGCTCGGGTGAGTATTGGGAGGGGGGCTGCAAAGTCGCACGACCGCGCAATTGTCAGTCAAAGCGATGCAGTGCCGAATCGCAAAAAGTCCTCTGGTCTTTGGCCAGCCAAATGGTCCGGGGCTGAAGTGGTTAAAAGCTTATATGCAAATATGAGAAGAACTATCCTTACCTCTGAAAGGGTGATGCAGTAGATCAAATTCTAGCAAAGAGGGATGATGATGGCAGCAAGGTAACATCTATTGTTGGGAATGTATATAGTGATTGCTGATCTCTCTCCACAGGATAACATATGTGTGGAGAAGACATCAGGGGATGGACAGAACCCCATTATGGTTCCTCTATTTTCCTTACTAGTTCCAGAAAGAAACAATGAGCAGAAGATTTTGGAAGTCACCCAGAAGATCATTGACCTCCTGATGAGAGAGGTGAGCGGTGCCGGGAATTCTGGGACATTATCCAGTAACAGACAAGGGATGTGTCTGGATGGTGACTGTATCATTGTGTGTGTCAGGATGTCCCAAAACATTATTACTACTTTGTTTTGTATTTATTTTCAGAGTGGAAGCTGGAGCAAGTTTAAAGTTAGGATCAAAAAAGAGATACAAGAAGAAAAAGAGGAGGAGGATGTTGTGATAAAGGAGAAGGAGTGTTTAGAAGGACACAAGGATCTCTACAAGGACGTCATGATAGATAATCAGCCGCCCCTCACATCACCGGGTAAGAGGAGACTTTATTGTAAAGGAGAGAGCAGTACGGAGGGTTCACCTAGATCCCCCATCATCTGACTCCATGATCTGACCGCCCTTACGCGTTACGTCCAATCAAGCATTTATTATCCCTTGTTTATTAGGAGGTCTATAAGCAGTGCTTTGTATTTAGTCAGTGTGTGTGTTTCCTACAGATGGATCCAGTAATGGGAACCCACCAGAGAGATGTCCTCGCCCTCTGTATTCCACACAGGAAGTTCAAACCATCCCTCACCATCATCAGGTAGATGGAACTGAGAATGTCCAACTCAAAGTTGGCTCTAAACTGTATTGGGTTCTATGTAGTCTCAGGATAATAGTGCTCACCGTCATTTTGTGATTTTAGGGAGAAGAAGTGATGGGTATAAAAATTGAGATTAAAGAGGAAGAAAAGGCGATTGTGATAGATGATCAACTGTCTATAAAAGAGGATCAAATGAGGGTGATGGGTACCAAGGAGGAATCTTCTCTAGATGGCAGTACAGGTAAGAAGTATGTGCAAAAACATGCAACACTTCACGTTATCATTAGTTTACATTCATACTTCTAAGTATTTTTATCAAATTTTGGTATGCAAATTGACTAAAAAGGATGAAAAATCAGCAATCTGTCAAACACATTTTTAGACAGGGTGTGCTTTCCAATTAAAGGAATAATTTTTTCTTGTTATGATATTATGGAAAAGTATCCAGCGAACCTATACCGCATCCCATGCAGTGGAGATACCTTACACCATATGAAAGGTCCATCTCCATTCCTCAATATAACGTCATGTTCCCAACAAATGAGGAGGAGATACTGTACACCATATGAAAGGTCCATCTCCATTCCTCAATATAACGTCATGTTCCCAACAAATGAGGAGGAGATACTGTACACCATATGAAAGGTCCATCTCCATTCCTCAATATAATGTCCTGTTCCCAACAAATGAGGAGGAGATACTGTATACTGTACATATGAAAGGTCCATCTCCATTCCTCAATATAATGTCCTGTTCCCAACAAATGAGGAGGGGATACTGTACACCATATGAAAGGTCCATCTCCATTCCCCAATATAACATCATGTTCCCAACAAATGAGGAGGAGATACTGAGATTGCAGGCTTAGCTGGCTTAAATCAGGTTTGGCCTCCCCACATTAATCACCTTGCAGGTGGACAGACAGACATGGAGAAGGCCATATGAAAGGTCCATCTTCATTCCTCAATATAACGTCATGTTCCCAACAAATGAGGAGGAGATACTGTACACCATATGAAAGGTCCATCTCCATTCCTCAATATAATGTCATGTTCCCAACAAATGAGGAGGAGATACTGTACACTATATGAAAGGTCCATCTCCAATCCTCAATATAACGTCATGTTCCCAACAAATGAGGAGGAGATACTGTACACCATATGAAAGGCCCATCTCCATTCCTCAATATAACGTCATGTTCCCAACAAATGAGGAGGAGATACTGTACACCATATGAAAGGTCCATCTTCATTCCTCAATATAACGTCATGTTCCCAACAAATGAGGAGGAGATACTGTACACCATATGAAAGGTCCATCTCCATTCCTCAATATAACGTCATGTTCCCAACAAATGAGGAGGAGATACTGTACACCATATGAAAGGTCCATTTCCATTCTTCAGTGTGACACCTTCTTCCCAACATATGCGGTTAAGGAAGGTCCATCTATATTCCTCACCATATCAAGTGTCATTAGTGTATATACAGTACAACTTCTCACATGCTATAGTTGCTTTTGTTGCATTGTACACTTTATCTCTGTACATAATTCCATGTTAGTTGACTTCTAGACCAACATTCATTACTGTATTTGTAACTGCAAAACATGAATAATGATGATGATGATAATTGTGAGGTTGGTGGTTCAACTGTACCCCGGGTTTAGGACTTCTGGATGTATGGAGGCTCTCTGATGCATTGGCAAGTCAAAACACACACAGCAATATGGTGAATCCAAGACTAGCCTTTATTTTTCGTGCGCACTCCACCTAATCAAAACATACAAGAAAAGGGACGCCCTTGGCTAAGCCAATCGTATTTAAGTAATTAGGTTATACAAGCAATACAGTACGTCACAATTATACAACATGTGTAAAACATAGCAGTCTATTTTCTGTGTGACCAACTAAACCTTGTTTCTACCGCACGCCGTATCTATGTTATTGTTCTCTGTTCGCACACAATAACATTTGGCAAGGCTGTTCTTAGCTTCTGTGTAATTAATCCTAGAGGCTTTGGGTTAAAGGATACATCTACATACAAGCATTGATATTATGGGGGAACTCTAGCAAGCCTTACAATGCACTGATATTATGGGGGAAGTCTAGCCTTACAATAATTATTAAAAAACATTTCCAACAGGAGGCCACAGAAGATGGAATACATCAGAAGGACATCTTCTTTTATCTGCACATTATAACAAAGACGATAATGACATGGCGCACCATTCTCAAGGAGTAAGCTTTGTTACTCAAAATATACATCACAAACATAATCATATGGTAAGCTCAACAAATCAGTTTAATTCAGAGAATTCCAAATGTAAATCACGTTCCGTAATATCAAATGTCCGACTAATCTTTCGCAATGCAGAAAAATCTCCAGATCTTTCTAATCCTGGGGAATCTTCTCCCAATAATTTGTATCCTTTTCAGGATTGTGAAAACGCATTTATGAGAAACCACGACCTGGTGGTACACCAGAGAACCCACACCAGTGAAAAACCCTTTTCGTGTTCCGAATGCGAGAAACTCTTCATAAGGAAGTCCGGACTTGCTCAACACCGGAGAACCCACTCCGGGGAAAAGCCCTTTTCGTGTTCCGTTTGTGGGAAGTGTTTCAAAGAGAAATCGCAACTCAATAGACACCACCGAGTCCACACCGGGGAGAAGCCCTTTTCATGTTCTGAGTGTGGAAAGTGCTTCTCCGATAAAGGGAACCGTGATAAGCACATGAGAATCCACACTGGGGAGAGGCCGTTTTGCTGTTCGGAATGCGGCAAATGTTTTGCACAGAAAGTGACACTAATCATCCACCAGAGAACACACAATACCTGAGGACACTGAAAAACCTATGGTGGAGTTTAATAGACTGAACTGTTATGTTCTTAGAAAAATCATACAGAAAAAAGTGAAGCAGTCTGAAAGGATCAGCCAACCCATATGGAATATTTTCGTTTTATTGTTGTTTGATCTTCATTATTTAAAAAATAGTTAATTTTTTGATATATCATCTTCATGTTGTAGTTTGTCGTAAATCTCCAGACTTTTTGTCGATTCTGTGGACTTGCCGCTCTTTCTGTTGTGTCATAAAAAACAAGAATTTAAGAGAAATCTCCCCAAGAAGTTGTCGATATTCCTATCCCACACGTTCTTAGAATGGCCTTAAAAGTAACTGGCGCTGTTAGAAACTACCACCTGGAGACATCACAGGTCAGTGAACGTGTTTGCCAGCACACCGCGGATCATCAAGATTCATCCGGAGCTTTTATTGAAGAATGATCACATCACAAAGGACCAAGTGCAACGTTTCAGGGCCACACAGGACCCCTTTGTCAGGCATGCAAAGGCGAAGGGGATCCTGCGCAGCTCCGTAACACGTTAAGGGTGGTTCTTAAATGTTGCACTTGGTCCTTTTGTGATGTGATCATTCTTCAATAAAAGCTTTGCACGCAACTTGATGATCTGTGGTGTGCTAGCAAACATGCACTGAGCCCCCCCCCCCCAAAATAAGGTGGCACCAAAACTATTTAGTAGAGTGGGAAAGAGCTTAATCTGCTTTCTATGGTTCAATGTGTCCCCATCAGATATGCTTCTTGTCCCAATCATAGATGTTATTTGTTAATTCCTGTTGAGGAAACTTCCCAACAGAGTAACAAAAATTCAACAGAAGCTCTCACCTTCTCTAGTTTTCAATGGATTTGAAGTTGTGTGGTGGGGTTTTAGGCTGTCCCTCCTGCAGATATTTGCCAGCTCAACATGGATCATCGCGTTTCATCACTCGGAACTGGTGACATCACAGATCAGATTTTTGCTAGCACACAATGGATCATCAAGTCTCATCTGATGCTCTTATTGAAGAATGATCACATCAAGAAGGACCAAGTACAACGTTTCAGGGATGCACAGGACCCCTTTTGTCAGGCATGTGATGACGAAGGGGTCATGTGTGGCTTGAAAACGCATCCTTCGGGTCTCCGAAACATTGCATTTGGTTCTTTTTGATGTGATTATTCTTCAATAAGAACTTTGGATGAAACTTGATGATCCATGGTGTGCTGGGAAATATGTGCACTGACCAACAGTCTCCAGTTGGTAGTGGCTGCAGCACTCTGGTGACATTACAGATCAGTGCACATTTTTGCTAGCATACAATGGATCATCAAGTTTCATTCAGAAGAATGATCACATCATAAAGGACCAAGTGCGATGTTTCGGGGGCCACGCAGGACCCCTTTGTCGGGCATGTGAAGATGAAGGGGCCCTACGTGGCTCTGAAACGTATCCTGTGGTGGGGCTCCAAAACATGGCACTTGGTTCTTTGCGATGGGAATATTTTGAAATAAGTACTTTGAACGAAACTTGATGATTCGTGGTGTGATGTCAAATACTGTATGTGCATTGACCAACAGTCTCCAGTCAGTAGTGTGGCTGCAGCTCCCAAGACTGTAGACATCATAGATCAGTGCACATTTTTGCTAGCACACCAAGATCTTCAAGTTTCGTCTGCTGCTTTTATCGAAGAATGATCACATTACAAAGGATCAAGTGCAACATTTCAGGGCTGTGCAGTACCCCTTTGGCAGGCATGCAATGACGAAGGGGGTCCTGCTTGGTTCCAAAATGCATCAAGCGTGGCTCCAAAACTTTGCACCTGGCCCTTTGTGATGTGATCAGTCTTCAATAAGAGCTTCGGACTAAACTTGATGATCTGTGGTGTGCTGGCAAATGTGCACTGGTCTCCCCAAGATGGACACGGGTATAAATAAAGCTATTTAGAAGATTTGTGAAGAGCTTGATCTGCTTTCTATGGCTACTATGTGTTCCCATCAGATATGCTTCCTGTCCCAATGATAGATGTCTCTGGGAAGATTCCTTAACAGAAATAACCCAACAGAGTTTCAAAAACACAACAAAAGCTCTCACCTTCTCCATAACAGTTTTGGGTGGATGTAAAGCTATCTGGGAACAATAATGGGGTCTCAGGCTGTCCCTCCTTATGTTAAATAAATATGCATTGCGTGACAGCAATAAAATAAAAAAAATTCATTCATAACCCACAGCGTGGATCCTTCTTTTTTATGTGTAGCACACAGACTCAGCTGGAACACTTGTGGATCTGGTAAAGCACTCAACCAGATCGAAGCAAGAGCCCTTTGCAGGCAGGGAACCCACGCCTATTTGGTTGTGTAGCAAAGTCCAGTGTCCAGTTCCCTGTGGCTACTCATCCCAGTACCACATCTTCAGGCACTGCCTGGCTGTTGCTGCCCCTTTCACTAGTCCTCCCAGACTGCACACTCACCAGCCCACCCGGCTGACTTTCGTAGAGAACTCCTGGACCTGCTGACCTGCTCCTGCTGTCCTCACACTTGCTCCCGTGCCTCCAGGAAGGATACCATGTGTTGTAGAGGGTCCCTCCACCAACAGCCTCCTCAGCACTCCTTCTCCATCTTCCACCCGACTGCCCATGTTGGCATGACCCAAGTGTATTTAAGAGGTGCCTTTTCCCTTGCCAGCCCACTTGGAGATTGATTGGGGCCCTCATCAATACTCCAAGCAGCTCTTCATAGACTCCACCATCTACTTCTAGAAGCTTCTCCAAGGTTCCAGAGAGCAGGAGGAGTTACCAGAGAGAGTTGCTGCATGATGAGTCATCCAGACTCCCTGAGTCACTCAACCCGACCCAGGCCTGGCTCTCAGCCAGGCCAAGTTACCTACACTAACAAGTATGTACAACCTATTCTAGCACCTAACTAGAGGGTGCTACATATGCACTGTTACCACTAATCATCATTACTTGTTCTTCATCAGCAGCACCACGAGGATGACTTGATGGAACTTGGAGAAAACTACCTGTGAAAAGAAGGTAAATAGATGTAGAGCCATACCCAAAGGAGACGCTAGGTAGATTGCCTGGATTCTTTTCCCCCAAGTTTCCTTACAGCACAACACACAGTTTCACTTACTCTTCAGGCTTATATAACCAGTCTAGGGTGTGCTTTTCCTGATGCTTTGAGAACTTGGATAGATAGTGGGTAATGGTAGGCAGTGGCGGCTGGTGCTCAAAATGTTTGGGGGAGCGCAAACAAACTGTTAAAAAAAAAACTTCAATTGCAGCCACTGTGCCCATCAAATGCAGCCACTGTGCCATCAATTGCTGCCACTGTGCCCATCAATTGCCGCTACTGTGCCCATCAATTGCTGTCAGTGTGCCCATCAATTACCGCTACTGTGCCCATCAAATGCCACCTCCGCTGCCAGTGTTCATTCCCCGCCCGCCGGCACTTACCTGTCTCGGTGGGGCAGCGGGTCGTAGCAGCGATGTCTTCTACGCTCCTCTATGACTTCTCCCGAGACCCGAGGCACCTAATTGGCTGAGAGGCGGTTCAGTGTTAGGAAAGCGAATATTCTTTTGCTTTCCTAATACAACTCTGAGTGAAGTGTGAGTGCCCAGCATGGCGCCCACTGTTTACCTTTTTTGACACCTATTAGAACCAATGACTCGAACCAGGTGCTTCCAAAAAAGACCCCTCCGCTGTAATTCAGGTGCCCGGCACCCGAAAAGGGGCTGGGCATCTGAATAGGGGGTGGCAGCGGCGACCATAGACAGATTCATGCAATACATCTATGGTTATAGGTGGCAGGAGTGAGGGGGCCGTGCTGATAGTAGGATAGTCCAGTAACCCCAAGCAACACTGAACTTTCTCCTGTAGAAATATCAGCCAAGCCCTTGAACAAATAAAGACTGGACTGAGCTTTGTAGTAGCAACTTGAGGAAATATATCTTCCTCTTTCTGGACAGTCCAAGACTAGTTTAGCACTACCCCCAGAAGGAGCCGCTGGTTTGATTTGGGATCGGCAAATTAAGTTACCCCAGCTTGGTCTAGGGATGCACCAGAAGAATTAGGTAGTAAACGGAGGTCCACACAGTCAATAAAGATTTTCTCAATGCTTTAGATCCAGGCCAACATTAGCCAACATCAACTTTGGTGAAGGAAGAATAGGTTGATGAGAGAAGAGAAACTTTCGATGTCAGGCCTGGATATATGTGTGGCATATCAGCCCTTAGTAGCACAAATTCTCACACGTCGCCACTCCTATGAGACTGAGTGGGTAAGGTGCCCCCGGACAGGTATCTCTCACACAGACCTGGCAGCCGAGGCGCCACCTCGAATTTTAGCTGGGAGGAACATGTCTCTCTCACAGGCCTGGCTCTAGGCCTCTGCTACAGGCCAGTTAATTTGGATAGACTAAATGTGCGAACAGAGCGAATCCTCCCAGTCATTTTTCAGCATAAGTCACCGAGCGGCAGTAGAGTGTACCTGCCAGCATCCTGGTCACCGAATCCCCGTCTGGGATTCTATTAAGCTTTGGGAACCCAGTAAGTCACTGACATCCCTTCATTCTTGTCTCTGGCTGAGACTCAGGAAGGCCCAGGAACCTGGCCAGGCGGCCGCGCCGGTGGGGTCCATGGGCGCGCACACCCTTACGGTGGATGCCGCACCCTGAGTCCGGAACCCTGCGCACGTGAAAAAGAAGAACACCGAATACCCGACCTAGGTCCCAGATATACCCCTCCCCAGCATGCCCAGCGAGGAAAAACCCTCTCCAATTAGCTGCTGAGGAAGACTCCATCCACCAGAAGTCCCGCTGGCTCCCACTGCCGGCCAAGGATGAAATGACATCCCCAGAATGCATTCCGAGCCAGTGGACCCTTCCAGAATGACAGGTTGCGTTGTGGCACACATGGATACAAAGTTCTTCGGAAGGTAAAGGTGAATGTTGCATTGTGGCACACATGGATACAAAGTTCTTCGGAAGGTAAAGGTGAATGTTGCATTGTGGCACACATGGATACAAAGTTCTTCGGAAGGTAAAGGTGAATGTTGCGTTGTGGCACACATGGATACAAATTTCTTCGGAACGTGAAGGTTGCCTTGTGGCACACATGTATACAAAGTTCTTCTGAAGGTGAAGGAGACATCAACGGGGCAGCGGAGGACTGGAACGCTAGGCATCCCCTTCTCTATTTGGGGGGTTCTTAGTCATTTTCTAGCAAAAAAAAAAGTTATGTAGGAGCGAAGTATCTGAATTAGCTTGGTTGCGTTGTGGCACACATGGATACAAAGTTCTTCGGAAAGGTGAAGGTTGCATTGTGGCACACATGGATACAAAGTTCTTCGAAAGGTGAAGGTGAAGATTACGTTGTGGCACACATGGATACAAAGTTCTTCAGAAGGTGAAGGTGAAGGTTGTGTTGTGGCACACATGGGTCCAAAGTTCTACGGAAGGTGAAGATTACATTGTGGCACACATGGATACAAAGTTCTTCGGAAGGTGAAGGTGAAGATTACGTCGTGGCACACATGGATACAAAGTTCTTCAGAAGGTGAAGGTTGTGTTGTGGCACACATGGGTCCAAAGTTCTACGGAAGGTGAAGATTACATTGTGGCACACATGGATACAAAGTTCTTCGGAAGGTGAAGGTGAAGATTACGTCGTGGCACACATGGATACAAAGTTCTACAGAAGGTGAAGGTTGCATTGTGGCACACATGGATACAAAGTTCTACAGAAGGTGAAGGTTGCATTGTGGCACACATGGATACAAAGTTCTTCGGAAGGTGAAGGTTGCATTGTGGCACACATGGATACAAAGTTCTTCGGAAGGTGAAGGTGAAGATTACGTTGTGGCACACATGGATACAAAGTTCTACAGAAGGTGAAGGTTGCATTGTGGCACACATGGATACAAAGTTCTTCGGAAGGTGAAGGTGAAGGTGAAGATTACATCGTGGCACACATGGATACAAAGTTCTTCTGAAGGTAAAGGTGAAGGTTGTGTTGTGGCACACATGGATACAAAGTTCTACGGAAGGTGAAGATTACATTGTGGCACACATGGATACAAAGTTCTTCGGAAGGTGAAGGTGAAGATTACGTTGTGGCACACATGCATACAAAGTTCTTCGGAAGGTGAAGGTTGCATTGTGGCACACATGGATACAAAGTTCTTCTGAAGGTGAAGGTGAAGGTTGTGTTGTGGCACACATGGATACAAAGTTCTACGGAAGGTGAAGGTTACATTGTGGCACACATGGATACAAAGTTCTTCGGAAGGTGAAGGTTACATTGTGGCACACATGGATACAAAGTTCTTCGGAAGGTGAAGGTTGCGTTGTGGCACACATGGATACAAAGTTCTTCGGAAGGTGAAGATTACGTTGTGGCACACATGCATACAAAGTTCTTCGGAAGGTGAAGGTGAAGATTACGTTGTGACACACATGGATACAAAGTTCTTTGGAAGGTGAAGGTGAAGATTACGTTGTGACACACATGGATACAAAGTTCTTTGGAAGGTGAAGGTGAAGATTACATTGTGGCACACATGCATACAAAGTTCTTCGGAAGGTGAAGGTTGCATTGTGGCACACATGGATACAAAGTTCTTCTGAAGGTGAAGGTGAAGGTTGTGTTGTGGCACACATGGATACAAAGTTCTACGGAAGGTGAAGATTACATTGTGGCACACATGGATACAAAGTTCTACGGAAGGTGAAGATTACATTGTGGCACACATGGATACAAAGTTCTTCGGAAGGTGAAAGAGACGTCAACAGTGCAGTGAAGGATTGAAACGCTAGGCGTCCCCTTCTCTTCATTCCTGAGGATAGTAAGCTCCTGGGGGCGGCCATATTATTGTAGCCCGTACATCAAGACATGTTAGCATAAAACTAAATAAACAAGTCGCTTGCTTTAGAAATTAGAAAATTCATCCAACGCTAAGCTGATGGTAACTTTTGGTGGATTCCATGAATAGAAGTCCTCAGGTTTGAGCATTATTTTATGATGAACAGTGTGTGTGTACTTCCAAGTCTTGCTGGGCTACAACAAAATGGCTGAAAAGAACCAATCACAGAAGAGCCTGCCTTTTATTCATTATACTGACGTTAGTGGGGGATGGGCACTATTGTTGCAGGAAGTGAATGGCACAGAGTTGGGAGCGATGGAGGAAAACTGCAGCAACCTGACGGAGAGGATTTTACGTCTCACCCTGGAGATCATCTACCTGCTGACCGGGGAGGTGAGGAGGATTCTGGGAGCGCCGCGAAACACGTTCGGTTCATTTTATTGATTGATAGCCGAGCGAAAAAAAAAACTTTTCTACAGTTTTATTTCAGCAACAAATCTCTGGGAAGTGTCCGATGGTCGTTGTTTGTAACTGCTGAAGTTCTTTGAACGCAAAACTTTTCATCATTGGCATTCAACCTTACGTTTGCACAGGCCGCTTTCCCACTGATGCATTTTGGCAGCGTTTTGCGGGGGGAAAAACGCAATCCTATGGGACTCGTCACACCGGTGCGCTGCGGGCATGGTGCATTTTCAAAAGTCTTGCACGCTGCGTATTTGGTGCCCACCAGAACCGCAGATCTCTCATTGAAAAGTATAGAAAACGCAAAAAAACGCACCTGCGCTGCGTTTTTATTTTTATTTTTTGGGGGTCACGCGTCCAAGTTTCCCAGGTGCATGCTGGCCAATAGGCATCCAGAAAACGCCCTGAAATGGACTGGAAACTAACTAAAAACATGGCAAAAGCGCTTATGCGTTTCTGATGCATTTTTTTTCTAAAGGGAGCAGTGTGAAAGTAGCATAACTCTTGCCTCCTCACTTAGCCCCCTTTCACGCATGTGCGACCTGAAAGTCGCATGACTTTGCCACGACTTGAAGCAATTCCCGTATAATCTTGATGTCTATGGACCTCAAGTCACATCAAAGTCAGAACCCAAGTAGTGCAGTGACTACTTTGAAGTTGCATAGATATGAAGGGTACTCATTGTTTTGTATTGCAGTCCCAAGTCGCACAAGTGTAAATGAGGCCTAAGGCTAGGTTTACACCAATGCGTTTTGCAGGGCGTTTGCAGATTTCACACTACAGTCCATTAAGCTTGGTTTTACAGTAGTACGTGTGGCACACTGCATATAATCGCACCGCATTTTTATGCCCGTCTCATGCGATATCTGCGTGGTGCATTTCCTCGCATCACACAGCGTCCAATGCGATCTGCGGCAAATGTCAATGTTAGATTTACCACTTCAGCCCCGGACCATTTTGCTGGTCAAAGACCAGAGCACTTTTTGCGATTCGGCACTGCGTCGCTTTAACTGACAATTGCGCGGTCGAGCGACGTGGCTCCCAAACAAAATTGACGTCATTTTTTCCTCACAAATCGAGCTTTCTTTTGGTGGTATTTGATCACCTCTGCGGTTTTTATTTTTCGCGCTATAAACAAAAATAGAGCGACAATTTTGAAAAAAAAATTCAATATTTTTTACTTTTTGCCATAATAAATATCCCCCAAAAATATATATAACATTTTTTTTATGTCCTCAGTTTAGGCCGATACGTATTTTTCGTAAAAAAAAAAAAAAACGCAATAAGCGTTTATTAATTAGTTTGCGCAAAAGTTATAGCGTTTACAAAATAGGGGGTAGTTTATGGCATTTTTATTAATATTTTTATTTTTTACTAGTAATGGCGGTGATCACTGATTTTTATCGGTACTGCGACATTATGGCGGACACTTTTGACACATTTTTGGGACCATTGGCATTTTTATAGCGATCAGTGGTATAAAAATGCATTGATTACTATAAAAATGACTCTGGCAGGGAAGGGGTTAACACTAGGGGGCGAGGAAGGGGTTAAATATGTTCCCTGGGTGTGTTCTAACTGAAGGGGGGTGGGACTGACTGAGGGAAATGACAGATCGCTGTTCATACATTGCATGTACATGTGATCAGTCATTTCTCCCCCTGACAGGACCGGGAGCTGTGTGTTCACACACGCAGCTCCCGGTCCTCGCTCTGTAGCGAGCGATCGCGGGTGCCCGACGGCGTTCGCGCCCGCCGGGCACGCGCATGGGGGTCAGGGACGAGTGGGGGACGCGAGCGCCCCTAATGGCTGCTGGGCGAGGTGACGTATAGCTACGTGATCTCGCCCAGCAGAGCCGACCTGCCGCCATAAAACTCGGCAAGCAGTTAACGACACCCGAAACGAATAGAAAAATGCCGTGCGATCGCCAGAATGTATGGCCCAAATCGCATCCGCACCAAAAATGTTGCCAGACCCCTTTTTTATTAAAAAAAAAATTCTCGCGCCTATATTGTTGTGATGCGAGTCTGGCAAACACACTGAGGTTTGCGATCTGTTTCGGGGTGTCGTTAATCTACCATTGACATTTGCGGCAGATTGTCTGGACGCCGTGCAATGCGTTGATGAGAATTTGCAGCGAATCTTGTGCGTTTCCTGCATCGCATCAGTGTGAACCAGGGCTCAATGAGGTTTCCTATTAGAACCAATAATGCAACCTGCTGGGGGCAAAAAAAGTCCCTGACCCTTTCCAAAAAAAAACACGCATCGGTTGGAAGTGCACGTGACGTTCAAATCTGTGCACTTCCAACCGATGCGTTTTTTTTTTTTTGGAACGGGTCAGGGACTTTTTTTTGCCCCCAGCAGGTTGCATTTTTGGTTCTATGGACAATGGAGAAGCATTAAAAATAAATGTACATGCATTTTCGGTGCGTTTTCCTGCAAGACAACAGACCACTACCTCCGGCAATGTTGGCACATCCCAAAAACACAACATGCATCGAAAACGTATTAAAATGCGCCAAAAATAAATGAAAAACGCACCAGGAAATTGCATCAACCGCATAGGTGTGAGCCTAGCCTGAGGCCCCATTCACACTTGTGCAACGTGTCCTGCGACTTGGGACTGCAAAAAGCAAAACAATGAGTACCGTTCATATCTGTGCGACTTCAAATTAGTCCCTGCACTACTTTGGTCCGACTTTGATCTACACTGGAATTGCTTTGAGTCGCGTCAAAGTTGTGTGATTTTTTCAGGTCCCACAAGTGTGAAAGGGACCTAAGTGAGGAGGCAAGAACTATGCTGCTCCCTTGGGGAAAAAAAGCATGCACATGCGCTTTTGCTGCGTTTTTGATTAGTTTCACATAAGCCAATTAGAAATCTCGGGCAGAATCGCCGCGATTCCAAAATGTTTGGCAGAACTCGCAAAGCAAGAAGAAGCGTTCCAGCTAGCGCTTATCATTTTTTTAAAGTGTCATGCATTGAATAATGGCACTCCAAATGCAGTGCAATTCTGCTGCGATTTGTCGTGCGACAGAATCGTGTGGCGAAACGTACAGTTAAAAATCGCACTAAGCTCGTCGCCCCAAAGAAGAAGCAGGAGCTGTTTTTGGGGGGGACAAACCTAAATGGGGGCCGCCCTGTGCGTGATGCGCGATTTCCGCTAGTACGTCACGCTAACAAATTATCGCAAGCTTAATTAGTGTGCTGGTTGTTCCCAAGGAATGGAGACGTCACCCCCCCCCCCCCCCAAGACTCCAACCAAAATCTGTTTCCTCTGAATGCCTCACACCCTGGAGACCATCAACGTGCCTGGATGAGAACCCTGGGTAATATAACGATCATATAATAGGTCTATACAGTATATGTAGTGCTAGGGTCGCCACCTGTCCGGGATTCACCTGGACAGTCCAGGTTTTGAATCATGTGTCCAGGTTTCATTCCCTCAGGGGATTGAAGGGGGGCCGGCCGGGCCTGTAAGGGGCCCTGGGGACCATTGGGCCCCTTACAGGTGTAATGCAAAAAAAAAATATGAAAATAAAAAAACGGGAGGGTGGGTCGGCCCTGGGGACCATTGGGCCCCTTACAGGTGTAATGCAAAAAAAGAAAAAAAAATGGGACGGGGGCCAGCCGGGCCCCTTATGGGTGTAATGCCTATACCCCTCCTGATGGCGGCCCTGCTGAAACCCGGATACGTTATTGAGGTCGGACTGTGGTTGAGGGATGGGCAGTACCATTCAGGGAATTATGGGAAGGATGATCGGTGGTTCCCCTTCTCTCCCGGTCTCCTTCCCCTCACCCCAATTTCCGGCCTTTCATCCTCGCGTATCCCTGGCAGAAGATGTTGATGGTCATAGGTGTGCGCAGCCTATTTCATTAGGGTGTGCACTTCAAAGCTCAAACATACACTACCAATTACTCACGGTGTTCATTCACAAAGAGAAGGGACAGCTAAATTACACATTTATCGCCCCCTTCCCCCCACTTATCCTAATGCCTCCCCTCAGCAACAGCTGGTTGGAGAGGAGGGAAGTCAGCAGTGCTGTGGGGGGGGGCAGGGCAGTAGGAGGAATCTGTGGTGCACAGGGTGATTAGGGTGTGCCTGGGCACACCCTGTGCGCACACCTATGTTGATGGTATTGGCCTGCAACGACTGTGGGCATAGCTTTAGGGGGCCTGTGCCGACTCCCTCTCACATTTACTAGAACCGATTGGCTGCATTTTACTTCTGTAGCAGCTGAAGGTTGGCTTCTCCTCCTCGTCCTCCTGCTGGCAATCAGCTGCTGCAGGAGGAAAATACAGAGGATCTATACTAGTAAATGCCGCCTCATGTCCAGCTTCCTCCTCCTTCTGCTGCCCCCGGGGCTCCCGTGTGCTCACCTTTGCTGTGTACATCTAAAGTGTTCGGGTTTGACTTGGAGAAAAGGTGGCACCTTATGTAGCGCTCACCCCACAGGGACTGCTGTTTTTATCTGGTTCTTTCCCAAGTGGTACAGAGGCCACTAGTCACCCAAGCAACAGTTCATTCATTCCCGCTCCATTAAGCAGTCTAGGGGACGTCTTTTTGTGATTTATTGCCTGTAGAACTTGTAGCAGGATAGGTAGTAGAGCATGAGATACTTTAAAATGGCTAGGAACAATAAATGAGAGAGCAGTATAAACACTCACAGCTGGGGACCATGAGGTATCTTTCTGAACAGTCTTCAAGCCTCACAGCTGGGGACCATGAGATATCATTCTGAACAGCCTTCAAGCCTCACAGCTGGGGACCATGAGGTATCATTCTGAACAGCCTTCAAACCTCACAGCTGGGGACCATGAGATATCATTCTGAACAGTCTTCAAGCCTCACAGCTGGGGACCATGAGGTATCATTCTGAACAGTCTTCAAGCCTCACAGCTGGGGGACCATGAGGTATCTTTCTGAACAGCCTTCAAACCTCACAGCTGGGGACCATGAGATATCATTCTGAACAGTCTTCAAGCCTCACAGCTGGGGACCATAAGATATCATTCTGAACAGCCTTCAAGTCTCACAGCTGGGGACCATGAGATATCATTCTGAACAGTCTTCAAGCCTCACAGCTGGGGACCATGAGATATCATTCTGAACAGCCTTCAAGTCTCACAGCTGGGGACCATGAGATATCATTCTGAACAGTCTTCAAGCCTCACAGCTGGGGACCATGAGATATCATTCTGAACAGCCTTCAAGCCTCACAGCTGGGGACCATGAGATATCATTCTGAACAGTCTTCAAGCCTCACAGCTGGGAACCATGAGGTATCTTTCTGAACAGCCTTCAAACCTCACAGCTGGGGACCATGAGGTATCTTTCTGAACAGCCTTCAAACCTCACAGCTGGGGACCATGAGATATCATTCTGAACAGTCTTCAAGCCTCACAGCTGGGGACCATGAGATATCATTCTGAACAGTCTTCAAACCTCACAGCTGGGGACCATGAGATATTCTGAACAGCCTAAAACCTCACAGCTAGGTGACCACAATATATCTTTTGGAACAGTCTTCAAGCCTGCTGGGGACCATGAGGTATGCAAGACAAGTTTGAGCCAACATCCGTCGGAATGTCCTATCGTACCTGTGTACGCGGCATAATTCTTACAGATGCTCTGGTGGCTGCTTGGTACAGATGACATCTCAGTTCTGCTTTCCTGATGGGTGGGGGGTTTGCCACAAAATGGAGCTTGGCAAACCACAAATGGACATTTCTTGTACACTGTTGCTCTGCTCCCACTATGCCTTGAAGGGGTATTCACCTCAACATGATCAGGCTTATTACTTCCTCCATGCACAATATTCCTCTGTGCCCCTGCGTGGAATAATGCCTATGATGCTCATGTAGCGCCCACCCCAAATCTAGGGGGCTCTATTTCAAATTTAGGGGAAGTCTGGGCCAATACTTGGGCCAAGACCTGTTTGATTTTCACAAATTTTAATCTGTTCTGGCTGTGGTACTACTTGGTAGTTTCTCTTGTTGCCTGCAGGTGGTGTTGCCACCCTGACCATATGTTGCCACGCAGGTGTACCATGGTGTGTTCCGTGTCCCTTCTCGGCGGTGGTGCAGTGGGAGTGATGACCCTGCTCTGCATGCTGGGGAGGGGTACTTGGGGGATGGGCGCCATTGATCGGGGGTTCTTCCTCGCCTCGCGGCCCTCCTGGCGCGAGGGGTGGGTGTGTGAGCCTCGACTTCGGGGGCCACGTTGGCCCAGAGTGATTCTGCTATTGAGTAGGCCCAGCTACACTGGCTGGGGCCTACAATCCTATAGGGGATCCCAAACTGTCTGTCCACAAGGGAGGAAGCTATCTTGATGAAGGAAACCGGGGGAGGACCTGCCCTGGAGGAGACTGGCAAAGTGCTAGTGTCTCGGGTGAGGCCTGGTGACCCAATCAAGGAGGGATCCACTATATTGAAAGCCCTGCAGTCTGCCGGTTCCAGGTTGAGGGCTCTCTTGCTGCTCGGCTGGAGGTTTGGGACTTTGAAATCCTGTGGCAGAGGATTCCTGGACGCATCCAAATACATTCAAAGGTCTGTGGCGGAGACCCAGCTTATTCCAAGAGGTCTGTGGCAGAGACCTTCTGGACATTAGTTCGTGCATCATCCCGGCTGCTAGGCCAAGTGAGAGGGGTCTATCCGGGTGAGCAATACCCACTCAATAGCTGAGAGTGGAAACTGATTTATTCTTTACCACGTGCCTCAACCTTCCCCTCTTCTTCTCCTCCCTCCTGCTTTCTCTATTTCAAGTTACCTTGCAGTAAAAAGAAATAAAACCTAACTGTTGGAGGTTTTACATCTGTCTGGGCATTGCAATTATTATGTACTTTTCCCACCATGACAACAAAGCTACAAAGGTAACGTGCAAACCCAAAATTTAACCAGCAGCTCCTACGGGGGGTAGTGCTACACTCACTATAGATACAACCTTCATGCACCACCCATTATTCTGAGGTCAGGATATATAGGAAGGGGGACATGTGGGACTTTAAATGAGGTGTATGAGTATAGCACCTCCATCCCTGGTTCAGGAGATAGAAAAACTGGAAAGGGAAAAATTGGGACTTTGAGCGAGGCTGCAGACAAGGTGGGGATAGTATGAAAGTACAAATTTATTCATGGAAATGCAGGCATACATCAACATACAGAAAAACATGTAAATGAAAACATATGTATTTCAAATAGAGGACATTACTTTATATTGAAAACACGTAATATGTGCATATACAATAAGCGCAGCAACAGGTGCAGCAATGCCTGGCCAGGTGCCACATGCTAGTGTGCATGGATAAATGGATGCATCCAATGACAATATATGTACAGAAGGCATATTAACAATTATAGCGAAAAGGTTACACATGTGAGGAACTGGTAAAAAGCATATAAAATACCAATGCTAAAATGTAATAACATAGAATATGTGTAGCATCCATACTAGCCCAGGATATGTATAGCATCCATACTAGCCCGACGCGTTTCGTGTCTATGGGCACTCTTCAGGGGCGGGATGCTTAAATTATCTATCTTAGTAGAGTAGTATCCGATACAAGGTGATTGGAAACAACTCCAAGGTTTATTTTCAAATATGAGAAGAAATATTATCTCTGAAAGCCATTGATTAGATCCTAGAAAAGAGGGACGATGTTGGCAGTTGTTGGGAAATGTATATAGCGATTGCTGATCTCTCTCCGCAGAATAACATAGTTGCGAAGAAGACACCAGGAGATGAACAGAACCCCATTACAGTCCCTCTACATTCCTTACTGGTTCCAGAAAAAAACAATGAAGAGAAGATTTTACAAGTCGCCCAGAAGATCACTGACCTCCTGACAGGAGAGGTAAGTGGTGCCGGGAATTCTGGGACATTATCCAGTAACAGACAAGGGATGTGTCTGGATGGTGACGGTATCCTTGTGTGTGTCAGGTTCCTATAAGGATGTCACTGACTATTTCTCTATGGGGGAGCAGAGGCATTTTTACTATTTTTTTTTTTTTACATTTATCTTCAGGGTGAAAACTCCAGCAATTTTAATGTTAGTATCAAAGAAAATCTAAAGGAAGACGAGGCAAAGGATAGTGTGACGCAGGAGTGTTTAGAAGGACAAAAGGATCTGAACAAAAACGTCAAGATGGAGAATCAGCCGCCCCTCACATCACCGGGTAAGAGGAGACTTTATTGTAAAGGAGAGAGCAGTACGGAGGATCCACCTAGATCCCCCATCATCTGACTCAATATTCTGACCTCCCTTACGCGTTACGTCCAATCAAGCATTTATTATCCCTTGTTTATTAAGAGGTCTATAAGCAGTGCTTTGTATTCAGTCAGTGTGTGTGTGTTTCCTACAGATGGATCCAGTAACAAAAAAAACAAAAAAAGACGTCCCCGTCCTCGGAAATCCCAAAGATCCACCCGGAAAGATCACACCGTCCCTCACCATGATCAGGTAGAGTTGGAGGATGTCATACTCAAACTTGGTTCTAAACTGGATTAGATGATATTCTTCTATGTAGTCTCAGAATAATACTACTCACCACCGTACTGTCATTTTTAGGTTGAAGAAGTGATGGGTATAAAAATTGTGATTAAAGAGGAAGAAGAAATGTATTTGATAGATGATCAGCTGTCTATAAATGAAGATGAAATAATGGAGACAAGGACCAAGGAGGAATCTTCTGTAAATGGCAGCACAGGTAAAAATGATACAATATGAAATGCAGCACTTTATATCTTTATTTTATGGTAATTTTTTCACATTTCAATTTAATTATTATAAAATTTAGGTATGCATTTAGACCATGTAAAATCAGCAATCCAACGCAAACAATTTTCAGACAGGGTGCCCTTTGAAAGAATCATTTTGGATTCTTATTCGTGTTCCCAACAAATGAGGAGGAGATACTGAACACCATATGAAAGGTCCATCTCCATTCCTCAACATAACGTCATGTTCCCAACAAATGAGGAGGAGATACTGAAATTGCAGGCTTGGCTGGCTTAAATCAGGTTTGGTCTCCACCCAGAGGCTGACCACATTAATCACCTTGCAGGTGGACAGACAGACATGGAGAAGGCCATATGAAAGGTCCATCTCCATTCCTCAATATAACGTCATGTTCCCAACAAATGAGGAGGAGATACTGTACACCATATGGAAGGTCCATCTCCATTCCTCAATATAACGTCATATTCCCAACAAATGAGGAGGAGATACTGTACACCATATGGAAGGTCCATCTCCATTCCTCAATATAATGTCATGTTCCCAACAAATGAGGAGGAGATACTGTACACCATATGGAAGGTCCATCTCCATTCCTCAATATAATGTCATGTTCCCAACAAATGAGGAGGAGATACTGTGCACCATATGGAAGGTCCATCTCCATTCCTCAATATAACGTCATGTTCCAACAAATGAGGAGGAGATACTGTACACCATATGAAAGGTCCATCTCCATTCCTCAATATAACGTCATGTTCCCAACAAATGAGGAGATACTGTACACCATATGAAAGGTCCATCTCCATTCCTCAATATAATGTCATGTTCCCAACAAATGAGGAGGAGATACTGTACACCATATGGAAGGTCCATCTCCATTCCTCAATATAATGTCATGTTCCCAACAAATGAGGAGGAGATACTGTGCACCATATGGAAGGTCCATCTCCATTCCTCAATATAACGTCATGTTCCAACAAATGAGGAGGAGATACTGTACACCATATGAAAGGTCCATCTCCATTCCTCAATATAACGTCATGTTCCCAACAAATGAGGAGGAGATACTGTACACCATATGAAAGGTCCATCTCCATTCCTCAATATAATGTCATGTTCCCAACAAATGAGGAGGAGATACTGTACACCATATGAAAGGTCCATCTCCATTCCTCAATATAATGTTATGTTCCCAACAAATGAGGAGATACTGTACACCTTATGAAAGGTCCATCTCCATTCCTCAATATAACTTCATGTTCCCAACAATTAAGGTGTAGATACTGTACACCATATGAAAGGTAAATCTTAATTTGTTAATATAACGTCACGTTCCCGCACATCTGATATAGGAAGGTCCATTTCTGTTCCTCACCATATACATGTTTTTAGTGTATGTACACCTTTACCCAGGTTACTATAGTTGCTTAGGTTGTATTATACACCTTATCTGACTTCTGTCCTTGCACAGTTATCTCTGCTCCCAATTCCGTAAAGATCTGGGTAACGGTTGTCTTCTAAATCGACATTCATCCTACCTGCAAAACATGAACAATAAACATGTTTTTTTTATATTTTTATTGATTAAAAAAATATATTTCCAACAGGAGGCCACAGACGCTGGAATACCCCGGAGGGACGTCTTATTTTATCTGCAAACTGTAATAAAGAAGATCTTGGCATGGCATTGTATTCTTCAGGAAATGGCATTGTTAATAAAAATGTACATGACAAATTCAAGTCTTTGGTAAGATCAACAAAATTCCAAAGATATACACTGTATTGTCAAAAGTATTGGGACACCTGCTTTTACACGCACATAAACTTTATTGGCATCTTTAGTCTTAATCCGTAGAGTTCAATATTGAATTGGCCCACCCTTTGCAGCTATAACAGCTTCAACTCTTCTGGGAAGTGTGTCTATGGGATTGTTTAACCATTCTTCTAGAAGCGCATTTGTTAGGTCAAGCACTAATGTTGGACGAGAAGGCCTGGTCTACAGTCTCTGATCTAATTCATCATCTTAAAGATGTTCTATCGGATTGAGGTCAGGACTCTGTGTAGGCCAGTCAAGTTCCTCCACTCCTAAACTCGCTCATCCATGTCTTTATGGACCTTGCTTTGTGTACTGGTCCAAATCATTTAGTGGAGGGGGGGGGTTTATGGTGTGGGGTTGTTTTTCAGGGGTTGGGCTTGGCCCCTTAGTTCCAGTAAAGGAAACTCTTAGGGCGTCGGCATACCAAGACATTTTGGACAATTTTATGCTCCTAACTTTGTTGGAACAGTTTGGGGATGGCTCCTTCCTGTTCCAACATGACTGTGCACAAAGAAAGCTCCATAAAGACATGGATGAGCGAGTTTGGGGTGGAGGAACTTGACTGACCTCAACCAGATAGAACACCCTAGGGATGAATTAGAGCAGAGACTGTGAGCCAGGCCTTCTTGTCCAACATTAGTGCCTGACTTTATAAATGTGCTTCTGGAAGAATAGTCAAACATTCCCATAGACACACTCCTAAACCTTGAGGAAAGCCTTCCCAGAAGAGTTTAAGCTGTTATAGCTGAAAATGTTGGGGCAAACACAATAGTGTACCCTACAGACCAAGAATAGTGTATCGCATACCAATATCCTTTATGTCCATACAAGTTATCACAGTGCAGATCAATAATTGGATCCTTCTAATCTTGAGGAATCTTCTTACAACTTTTTGTTTCCTTTTCAGGGTTGCGACAGATGTTTCAGAATCAAAGATAACACGCTAATTCCCGTCCTCGAAAAACCCTATTCCTGTACAAAGTGTGAAAAGTCCTTCTCGAGGAAATCAGGACTTGCCCAACACGAGAGAATCCACACTGGGGAAAAGCCATGTCCGTGTCCTATATGTGGAAAGTGTTTCATCGACAAATCGCAACTCAATAGACACAACATAGTCCACACCAAGGCGAGGCCCTTTTCATGTCCTTATTGTGGAAAGGGCTTCCCTCATAAAGGGAACCGTGATAAGCACATGATGCTTCACACCGGGGAGAGGCCGTATGTTTGTTTAGAATGCAACAAATGTTTTGCACAGAAAGGGGGACTAATCACCCACCAGAAAAATCACGTCACCTGAGACCTCTGAAGAACTAATGGTGACGTTTCATTGGCTGAACCGTTATGACCTTAGAACAACCATACAATAAAGATGATACAGTCCGAAAGGATCAGCCAAGCCAAATGGAATATCTTTAGTTTTATTGTATAACCTCTGGTCTTTATTTCATTATTTTACACAATCATTTTTTTTTCATTTATAATTTTGTTGTACATTTTTATGACTTAGTTTTGCTAAAAACTATTTTTTTTTTTTTTGCTGTTCTTCGTTCTGGGGATGCAGATAACATAACGCAGCAGAGACCTTCGCTATCAATCACCTTCTCTGTTTTGTCAGAAAAATAACAAAAAAGTGTTTTGTACGGATTTCCACTTTTATATACTAAAGTTCTCTGGGAACAATGGGTGGGGTTTTGGGCTGTCCTTTTTTTTCTTAGCTTACATAAAGATATCTAATGAGTGGCAGCAATAAAAAATAAAATAAAAAAAATGTTCTCATTGGTAAACCATGGTGTGGACTCTTACTTTGTTTCATGTGCACTGTTACTACTTGCTCTTCTGATCAGCAAAATTATGAAGGTGGCTTACTGGAACTTGTTTTTTTTTTAGGGGGGGAAGGTTATTTTCTTTCTAAAGGAAGAAATAGTAAATAGATTACAGACCATCCCACAGAAGTACCTCTATCTGAAGAAACAGTATTTTGCCCTAAGTTCTTCAGCCGGCTAGAGTTGGGGCCCTGTCTTTTTGGTAGTGCACATAATTACAGGCATTGTAAAGTTTGCATGCAGCGGTAGAGGCTGCATTCATCAGAGCATTCTTTAGAGAAGCAGCCAAGTGGCCATGGTAACTCTGGAGGAGCTGCAGAGGTCCACAACTCAGGGGGGAGAATCTGTCCACAGGACAACTATTAGTTGTGCTCTCCACAAATCTGCCCTTTATGGAAGAGTGACAAGAAGAAAGACATTGTTGAAAGAAAGCCATAAGAAGTCCCGTTTGCAGTTTATGAGAAGCCATGTGGGGGGGGGGGACAGCAAACATGTGGAAGAAGGTGCTCTGGTCAGATGAGACCAAAATGTAACTTTCTGGCCTAAAAAGAAAAACGCTATGTGTGGCAGAAAACGAACACTACACATCACCCTGAACACACCAACCCCACCGTGAAACATGGTGGTGGCAGCATCATGTTGTGGGGATGGTTTTCTTCAGCAGGGACAGGGAAGCTGGTCAGAGTTGATGGGAAGATGGATGGAGCCAAATATAGGGCCATCTTAGAAGAAAACCTGTTAGTCTGCAAAAGTCTTGAGAATGGGGCAGAAGTTCACCTTCTAGCAGGACAATGACCCTAAACATACAGCCAGAGCTACAATGGAATGGTTTAGATCAAAGCCTATTCATGTGTTAGAATGGTCCAGTCACAGTCCAGACCTAACTCACATTGAGAATATGTGGCAAGACTTGAAAATTGCTGTTCACAGATGCTCTCCATCCAATCTGACATAGCTTGAGCTGTTGTGCAAAGAAGAATGTCCCTCTCTAGATGTGTCAAGGGCAGTGATGGCGAACGTTGGCACCCCAGATGTTTCGGAACTACATTTCCCATGATGCTCAACTACACTGCAAAGTGCATGAGCATCATGGGAAATGTAGTCCCAAAACATCTGGGGTGGCAACGTTCACCATCACTGGTCTAGAGACATCCCCAAAAAGACTTACAGTTGTAATTGCAGGGCAAGGTGGTTCTACAAAGTATTGACTCAGGGGGGCACCATACAAATGCCCCCCCCCCACACTTTTCACAGATTTATTTAAAACAAATATTGAAAACCATTTATAATTTTCCTTCCACTTCACAATTGTGCGCCACTTTGTGTTGGTCTATCACATAAAAGCCCAATAAAATACATTTACAGTTTTGGTTGTAACATGACAAAATGTGGAAAATTGCAAAGGCTATGAATACTTTTTCAAGGCACTGTAGGCAGAGAGGCTCACAGCAGGCGGCAGCGATGGGTACAAAGTCAGACGTTCCAGGGTCATACACAGGCAGATGAGTCAGTTGTAGATGCTTAGGCAGGGGCGAAGTTGGGGTACAGGCCGAGACACTAACAGGATGTCCTCCAGAAGAGCCATCTTGTCTGATGGTGCAAGGAGATGCCAGGGTGGCCGCAGAAGAGACTACAGAGGGCTATACTGTTGTAGGGGATAGGTTTGGTAGCTCATGGGGGGGTATTAAACATACGTGGAGGAGAGGAACCACCAGCAATTTATCGGGACTGCGACATTATGACGGACACATCGGACACTTTTGACACCATTTTGGGACCATTGAAATTTTTACAGCGATCAGTGCTATAAAAAATGCACTAATTACTGTGTAAATGACACTGGCAGTGAAAGGGGTTCACCACTAGGTGGCGCTGCAGGGTTTAAGTGTTTCCTAGGAAGGGATTCTTACTTTTAGGGGGCGTGGCTACATGTGACACGCCACTGATGACCATTCCCGATCACAGGGAATGGTCATCATTTACAGTGTTACTAGGCAGAATAGGGGAATGCCTTGCTTACAAAGAGGAAAACATTGAGTTCCCGGGGACCTGTGCCAGGGTGACCACGTGTCCCGGATTGCCCGGGACAGTCCCGCATTTTGCAGGTCTGTCCCAGGCACCTTCATTCCATGACAATACAGTGTCGCGGAATGAAACTGACACAGCCACTCCCCCGGGCAAATCTGATGCCCCCAAAAAAGACCACCACATCACTGCTTTACTCACTGATAGTACTTGCCCTGGCCGGGAATGCCTGGAGGAGCACAGTCCCCGCTCCCTGCTTGTGATTGGAGAAATTATAAATCCCGCCTCATGTGTCCAATCACTGTGCTGTGATTCGTTACACCACAAACTGATTTTCGGGAAGGGGGGTGTTCCTGAATGGTAGATTGGAAATGTGGTCACCCTAACCTGCGCCCGCTGGGCAGCAGATTTGAATGAACGTACCTGCCTGCCCGTGCCACTCTGTCGACGTAAATAGTCGTGTGGCGGTCGGCAAGTGGTTAAACATTTAGCAAAATGTGTCTTGGAACTCTGGTTGAGGTCGGGACTCTGTGCAGGTACCCACATATGAATACGTTGTTAAAACCACACATGTGAGTTATCGCTGCGATCGTTAGAGCGAGAGCAATAATTCTAGCCCTAGACCTCCTCTGTAACTCAAAACATGCAACCTGTAGAATTTTTTAAATGTCGCCTATGGAGATTTTAAAGGGTAAAAGTTTGTCGCCATTCCACGAGCGCAATTTTGAAGCGTGACATGTAGGGTTGCCACCTGTCCAGGATTCACCCGGACAGTTCAGGTTTGGAATCATGCGTTCGGGTTTGAGACTGCCTGAAACCCGGACACATTATTTAGACTGAACTATGGGTTGCTGGCTGCAGTTGTCTAAGCTGAGAGTGTCTGTTGCTCTTTCACACTGCCTAAAATTAACATTGACATTAACAAACCCCCGCCCCCCCCAACACACACACACGGAGAGGAGAGAGAGCTCAGTCTGCACCTCTTCCCCCCCACCCCTTTTCTCTCCTGCCTCTGAGTGAGTACACTAAAGTAAATCAGGATTCTTAGAGCACCCCTTACATCAGAGTTCCCCTTTACACCAGAGGCCCCTTACATCAGAGTCCTCTCCATACATCAGAATTCTTAGTGTTCCCAGAACATCCCTTATGTTAGAGTCCCCAGAATTCTCCCTTTCATCAGAGTCTGTAGAGTCCCCCCTTACAGTGTTTCCCCTTACATTATAGTCCTCTCTGTATATCAGAGTTCCCCCTTAAATCAGGTTTCCCAGAGCACCCCTTATGTTAGAGGCCCCATAGTTCTCCCTTACATTGGAGTTTGCAGAGTCCCCCCCCCCCTACATTGGATCCAGATGTAAAGGGGGACTCTGTGGATCCAGATGTAAAGGGGGACTCTGTGGATCCAGATGTAAAGGGGGACTCTGTGGATCCAGATGTAAAGGGGGACTCTGTGGATCCAGATGTAAAGGGGGACTCTTGTTATTAAATTCATATGATTGGAAATGTTATTTAATAGCAAAATCTATGTATAGTTTATGCTATAAAAAAAATTGCTGCGCACTGCTAAAGTGTTCGGGTTTGACTTGAAGAAAAGGTGGTAACCCTAGTGACATGTTGAGTATCAATTTACTCAGCGTAACATTATCTTTCACAATATTAAAAAAAAATTGGCTAACTTTACCGTTGTCTTATTTTTTAATTAAAAAAAATGTGCTTGTAAGACCACTGCGCAAATACGCTGTGACAGAAAGTATTGCAACGACCGCCATTTTATTCTCTAGGGTGTTAGAAAAAAATGGATATTGTTTGGGGGTTCTAAGTAATTTTCTAGCAAAAATAAATGTTTTTAACTTGTAAACAATAAATCTCGGAAAGAGGTTGGGTCCTTAAGTGGTTAATTGTACGATGAACAGTGTGTTCCTTTAAGTCTGCTGGGCTACAAGAAAATGGCCGAGAAGAACCAATCACAGAAGAGTCTGACTTTAACCCACGATGCTGAGCATTGATGGGGGGGATGGGCACCATTGTTGCAGGAAGTGAATGGCACCGATTTGTAAGCGATGGAGGAAAACTGCACCGACCTGACGGAGAGGATATTACGGCTCACCCTGGAGATCATCTACCTGCTGACCGGGGAGGTGAGGAGGATTCTGGGAGCGCCGCCGACACGTTTGGGTCATTTAGTTTGATTAATTATGGCCTGAAAACAATATCTTCCCTCCTGTTTTATTTCCACAACAAATCACTAGGAAGATCTAACGGACATTTTTTTTTCTACCTCTGCTGGAAGTCTTTTCCATGCATCAACTACTCTTTCAGTAAAATAATTCTTTCTAACGCTGGCAATAGATTATGGGATAGGAATATTCGTATAGAAATTCTTTGTACATTCGATGAATGGACAAACGTCCTTCATTTGCTTTTAACATTCAATTTTAAGATGCATGTGATAATCCTGGATGAAAGCCACGCACACTGTCTGAAAATTTAGTTTGACCGAGAAACGTTTACTATTCTGCTCCTTCAAATTTTCCCACCACTGTGGTCAAATACGAACGTTGATTTGACCCCACTAACCATTAGAAAATCAACCGCGCTCTGCAGAGGGCAAGGGGGGCACTGACGCTTTGGGGAGGCAGTGGGAGCACTGCTAGTCTTTAGAGCGAGTGGGGGGGGGGCACTGATACTCCGCATGAGGTGGGTGGGCACAGTGTAGATGGAGTGGGGGGCACTGATGCTTTGTGGAGGGATTGAGGGCACTGGCACTCTGCAGAGAGAGGTAGGTAGAGATGAGCACTGATGTTTTGCAGAGGGAGTCTGGGGGCACTGGCACTCTGTGGGGGCCGGTTGCTCTGTGGAGGGTGTGGGGGGCACTGGCACTCTGTGGAGGGTGTGGGGGGCACTGATGATCTGTGGGAGAGGGGGGGGCACTGATGCTCTGCAGAAGTAGACCGGGGAACTGATGCTGTGTGGAGGAAGTGGGGACACTGGTGCTCTGAGGAGGGAGTTGGGGGCACTGGTGCTCTGTGGAGGGGATTTGGGGGCACTAGCAATCTGTGGAGGGATTGATGGGCACTGGAGCTGTTTGGGGAAGGCACTGATTCTCTGTGGAAGGAGTGGGGGGGCACTGGCACTCTGTAGAGCTTGGGAACTAATTCTCTGTGGAGATAGTGGGGGGCACTAGAGCTCTGCAAAGGTAGAGGAGGGCACTGATGCTTTACGGATGGAAAGGGGGGAATGATGCTCTGCACCCAAGGACCACGGCTATGGAATGCTCTACCAACGGACATCCGCATGGAAGAAAACCATTGGGCCTTTAGGAAAAAACTTAAGACCCACCTCTTCTGAAGGATTAGGACGACGCCGGATGAAAAGCACCTTGAGGCGATTCAATTCGCATGTGTAGCGCTATACAAGTTATTCACTCACTCGCGCGCCTTGGAGAATGTGGGGGCACTGGTGCTCTGTGATCAGTGTCGGGGGCACTAGTGCTCTGCGGAAGGAGATGGGGCACTGGTGCTCTGTGGAGGGAGAGAGGGCACTGATGCTCTGCGGTGGGAGGGGGGGCACTGGCACACTTTGGAGAATGTGGGGGCACTGGTGCTCTGTAAAGCGTGAGGGGGGCACTGATGCTCTGCGGAAGGAGATGGGGCACTGATGCTCTGGGGAGAGAGTGGGGGGGCACTGGCACGCTTTGGAGAATATGGGGGCACTAGTGTTCTGTGGAAGGAATGGGTAGTGGGCACTGGCACTCTGCAGAGTGAGTAGTTGGCACTGATGCTCTGTGGAGGGAGAGGGGGGCACTCATGCTCTGCAAAGAAAGTGGGGACACTGGCCCTCTGTGGAGAGTGTGGGGGGCACTGGCGCTCTGCAGAGGGCACTGAGGGTGCGGGCTGGCCACACCGGGTGTTACACACTGGGGGAGGGGGTGTCAGAATGGAGTATCCAGTGAACCTCTTCCATTGCTCGCAGCAGTGGTGATAGGACACTTCACTGATGGCTGGGAGAGGAGCTGAGAAGCAGCAGTTTGTCCAGCCCAGGCTCTGCACACAGGCAGCAACAACACAGTCACTGATCCTGAGTTTAGGGTCGCTGTGTGTACAGTCACTGCTCCTGAGATCAGGGTCGCTGTGTGTACAGTCACTGATCCTGAGATCAGGGTCGCTGTGTGTACAGTCACTGCTCGTGAGATCAGGGTCGCTGTGTGTACAGTCACTGCTCCTGAGATCAGGGTCGCTGTGTGTTCAGTCACTGCTCCTGAGATCAGGGTCGCTGTGTGTACAGTCACTGCTCCTGAGATCAGGGTCGCTGTGTGTACAGTCACTGCTCCTGAGATCAGGGTCGCTGTGTGTACAGTCACTGCTCGTGAGATCAGGGTCGCTGTGTGTACAGTCACTGCTCGTGAGATCAGGGTCGCTGTGTGTTCAGTCACTGCTCCTGAGATCAGGGTCGCTGTGTGTACAGTCACTGCTCCTGAGATCAGGGTCGCTGTGTGTACAGTCACTGCTCCTGAGATCAGGGTCGCTGTGTGTACAGTCACTGCTTCTGAGATCAGGGTCGCTGTGTGTACAGGCACTGCTCGTGAGATTAGGGTCGCTGTGTGTACAGTCACTGCTCCTGAGATCAGGGTCGCTGTGTGTAAAGTCACTGCTCCTGAGATCAGGGTCGCTGTGTGTACAGTCACTGCTCCTGAGATCAGGGTCGCTGTGTGTACAGTCACTACAGTCATGTGGCGGCCTTTTTTGGGGGCATCAGATTGGCCAGGGGGGTGACTGTGTCAGTTTCATTCTGGGACACTGTATTGTCCTGGAATGAATGTGCCCGGGACAGACCTGCAAAATGCCGGACTGTCCCGGGCAATCTGGGACACGTGGTCTCCCCATCCGGGACAGTTGGGGGGTATGGCCTACTGAGCAATGTTCTGCTCAGATTCTAGCAATGAGGGACAATGGTGGCAGGAAGTTGTACCTTTTTTTTGCTGTGGAGTATATATAGTGATGGCTAATCTCTCTCCACAGGATAAAATAGTTGTGAAGAAGATATCAGGAGATGGACAGAACTCCATTATGGTTCCTCTACTTTCCTTACTGGTTCCAGAAAGAAACAATGATTTGAAGGTTTTACAAGTCACTCAGAAGATCGTTGGCCTCCTGATGGGAGAGGTGAGCGGTGCCGGGAATTTTGGGACATTATCCAGTAACAGACAAGGGATGTGTCTGGATGGTGACGGTATCATTGTGTGTGTCAGGTTCCTATAAGGTGTCAGGATGTCACTGTCTATTTCTCCATGGAGGAGTGGGAGTATTTAGAAGGACACAAGGATCTCTACAAGGACGTCATGATGGAGAATCAGCCGCCCCTCACATCACCGGGTAAGAGGAGACTTTAGTGTAAAGGAAAGAGCAGTCAATGATCTGATCGCCCTTACGTGTTACGTCCAATCAAGCATTTATTGAACCTTGTTTATTAAGAGGTCTATAAGCAGTGCTTTGTATTCAGTCAGAGTGTGTGTTTCCTACAGATGGATCCAGTAATGGGAACCCACCAGAGAGATGTCCTCCTCCTCTGTATTCCCGGGATTCCACACAGGAAGATCACACCATCCCTCACCATCATCAGGTAGGTGGGTCTAGGGATGTTGAACTCAAACTTTGCTCTTGACCGTATTAGATGATATTCTTCTATGTAGTCTCAAGATAATAGTGCTCACATTCATACTGTAATTTTAGGGGGAAGGAGCGATGGGTATAAAAATTGAGGTGAAACGGGAAGAAGAGATATGTGTAACAGATCATCAGCTGTCTATAAATGAAGGTGAATTGACGGTGACAATGACCAAAGAGGAAACTTCTCTAGATGTCAGCACAGGTAAAAAAAAAAATATAGAATATAAATTGCAGCACTTCACCTTTTTTATGTCATGTGACCTTCTGAAAAAATAAATTTGGCTTGTTGCGATATTATGGAAAAGTATCCAGTGAACCTATACCGCATCCAATGCAGTGGAAATACTGTACACCATATGAAAGGTCCATCTCCATTCCTCAATATAACGTCATGTTCCCAACAAATGAGGAGGAGATACTGTACACCATATGAAATGTCCATCTCCATTGCTCAATATAACGTCATGTTCCCAACAAATGTGGAGGAGATACTGTACACCATATGAAAGGTCCATCTCCATTCCTCAATATAACGTCATGTTCCCAACAAATGTGGAGGAGATACTGTACACCATATGAAAGGTATGAAAGGTCCATCTCCATTCCTCAATATGACGTCATGTTCCCAACAAATGAGGAGGAGATACTGTACACCATATGAAAGGTCCATCTCCATTCCTCAATATAATGTCATGTTCCCAACAAATGAGGAGGAGATACTGTACACCATATGAAAGGTCCATTTCCATTCCTCAATATAATGTCATGTTCCCAACAAATGAGGAGGAGATACTGTACACCATATGAAAGGTCCATCTCCATTCCTCAATATAATGTCATGTTCCCAACAAATGAGGAGGAGATACTGTACACCATATGAAAGGTCCATCTCCATTCCCCAATATAATGTCATGTTCCCAACAAATGAGGAGGAGATACTGTACACCATATGAAAGGTCCATCTCCATTCCCCAATATAACGTCATGTTCCCAACAAATGAGGAGGAGATACTGTACACCATATGAAAGGTCCATTTCCATTCCTCAATATAACGTCATGTTCCCAACAAATGAGGAGGAGATACTGAGATTGCAGGCTTGGCTGACTTAAATCAGGTTTGGTCTCCACCCAGAGACTGGCCACATGTTCTCAACAAATGAGATGGAAATAATGTACACTATATGAGAGGGCCATCTCCATTCCTCCTTCATTTCAACGTCATGCTCCCAGCAAATCTGGTGGAGGAAGGTCCATTTCTGTTACTCACTAATGCCATATTCATGTTATTAGTATACTTACATCTTCACCCAGGGGCTGTAGCTGTTTTGTTGCATAGTACATCTTCTTCGACTTCTATTCTTCCATTGTTATCTCTGTTAGACATGTGCATTCACTTTCGTCCGAATTTCACGGATTTTCGCGTTCATTTTAACAAACGATAACGAATGCGCATAATCCAAAGTCAGCTTATTTTTTTGTTTCATTGCAACAACAGTTTCATATAGATAGAAGATTCGACATGACGGTGACAATAGCAATCTGCATCGAACCTGCGGTCGAATGTGCCAAACCTAACTCTATTAGTCCAAGATTATTCGACATAGGAGAGAAAATATTCAACATTATAGAGACATGAAGATTCGACCAAGCAGCTAAAAACATACAATCGCCGCAAGCGGACATTTATGGTCAAATGCTCCACCCATAGGCTATAGAAGAATTCTAATGTTGGTTGACTAGTAATAATAATTAATAAATATAAATATTACTAGTCATACAACATTAGAATTCTACTATAGCTTGTAGGTGGAACATTCGACCGGAAATCTACGATTGTGGTGTCGTACAGTTTAGCTGCTTCGTCGAACATTCTTAGGACATTCAACAGACATCATAAGACTTCAATGACAGATTCAACCCTAATTAGTTTGGATTTTCGCATTTTTTAACTAAACGAAATAAAGAAAAATGAATTTCGGGAGTAACTACATTTTTTATTTTTTGGACGAAAACAAAATTCCGAAACAAAATATTTCATTGTGCACATGTCTAATCCTGTACCTAATTCCGTAGAAGCTGTACCCAGTTTCCTAGAAGCTGCACCCAGTTTCGTAGAAGCTGCACTCAGTTCCGTAGAAGCTGCACCCAGTTCCGTAGAAGCTGCACCCAGTTCCGTAGAAGCTGCACCCAGTTCCGTAGAAGCTGCGCCCAGTTCCGTAGAAGCTGCGCCCAGTTCCGTAGAAGCTGCACCCAGTTTCGTAGAAGCTGCACCTAGTTTCGTAGAAGCTGCACCTAGTTTCGTAGAAGCTGCACCTAGTTTCGTAGAAGCTGCACCTAGTTTCGTAGAAGCTGCACTCAGTTTCTTAGAAGCTGCACCTAGTTCTGTAGAAGCTGCACCTAGTTTCGTAGAAGCTGCACCCAGTTCCGTAGAAGCTGCACCTAGTTTTGTAGAAGCTGCACCCAGTTTCTTAGAAGCTGCACCCAGTTTCTTAGAAGCTGCACCTAGTTCTGTAGAAGCTGCACCTAGTTCTGTAGAAGCTGCACCTAGTTTCGTAGAAGCTGCACCCAGTTTCTTAGAAGCTGCACCCAGTTTCTTAGAAGCTGCATCCAGTTCCGTAGAAGCTGCACCCAGTTCCGTAGAAGCTGCACCCAGTTCTGTAGAAGCTGCACCCAGTTCCGTAGAAGCTGCACCCAGTTCCGTAGAAGCTGCACCCAGTTCCGTAGAAGCTGCACCCAGTTCCGTAGAAGCTGTAATTAATTCCGTAGAAAGATCTGGGTAACAGTTGACTTCTAGACCAACATTCATTAATCCCTATTGCAAAACATCATCAATAAACATGTTTGTTGTTTCAACAGGAGGCCACAGAAGCTGGAGAACCAGAGAGATTCAACCCTAATTAGTTTGGATTTTCGCATTTTTTAACTAAACTAAATAAAGAAAAATGAATTTCGGGAGTAACTACATTTTTTATTTTTTGGACGAAAACAAAATTCCGAAACAAAATATTTTAGTGTGCACATGTCTAATCCTGTACCTAATTCCGTAGAAGCTGTACCCAGTTTCGTAGAAGCTGCACCCAGTTTTGTAGAAGCTGCACCTAGTTTCTTAGAAGCTGCACCCAGTTTCTTAGAAGCTGCACCCAGTTTCTTAGAAGCTGCACCCAGTTTCTTAGAAGCTGCACCCAGTTTCTTAGAAGCTGCACCCAGTTACGTAGAAGCTGCACCTAGTTCCGTAGAAGCTGCACCTAGTTTCTTAGAAGCTGCACCTAGTTTCTTAGAAGCTGCACCTAGTTTCTTAGAAGCTGCACCCAGTTTCTTAGAAGCTGCACCCAGTTTCTTAGAAGCTGCACCCAGTTTCTTAGAAGCTGCACCCAGTTTCTTAAAAGCTGCACCCAGTTCCGTAGAAGCTGCACCCAGTTCCGTAGAAGCTGCACCCAGTTTCGTAGAAGCTGCACCTAGTTCCGTAGAAGCTGCACCCAGTTTCGTAGAAGCTGCACCTAGTTTCTTAGAAGCTGCACCCAGTTTCTTAAAAGCTGCACCCAGTTTCTTAAAAGCTGCACCCAGTTCCGTAGAAGCTGCACCTAGTTTCGTAGAAGCTGTAATTAATTCTGTAGAAAGATCTGGGTAACAGTTGACTTCTAGACCAACATTCATTAATCCCTATTGCAAAACATCATCAATAAACATGTTTGTTGTTTCAACAGGAGGCCACAGAAGCTGGAGAACCAGAGGGAGACGTCCAATTTTATCTGCAGATTATAATGAAGAAGATAATGACCTGGTACAATATTCTCTAAGAAAGAGAATAGTTGCAAAAAATTTACATCAAAAACTTAATCCTATTGTAAGATCAACAAATAGGTTTACTTCTGGGAATTCCAAAAATAAATCCCATACCAACATGCCATATGTCCATACAAGTGATCACAGTGCAAATAAATCACCGGATCCTTCTGACCTTGAGGAATCTTCTCTCGATAATCTGCATCCTTCTCAGAATTGTGAAAAACCATTCATAGAAAACCACGACCTGATTGTACACCAGGGAAATCCCACCAGCGCAAAACCCTTCACCTGTTCCCTGTGTGAGAAAACCTTCTTGAAGAAAGCAAGACTTGTTAAACACCAGAGAATCCACACCGGGGAAAAGCCGTTTATGTGTTCTGTTTGTGGAAAGGCTTTCATTGACAGATCGCAACTCAATAGACACCATATAGTCCACACCGGGGAGAAGCCCTTTCCCTGTTCCGAGTGCGGAAAGAGCTTCTCTCATAAAGGGAACCGTGATAAACACATGAGGATCCACACCGGGGAAAAGCCGTTTTCCTGTTTAGAATGCGGCAAATGTTTTTCACAGAAAGTGGCACTAATCCTGCACCTGAGAACGCACGCCACCTGAGGCCTCTGACCTCTGTGCCGTTACATTGACTGAATCGTTATGTCTTTGGTACAACCATACGATAAAGATGAGGAAGTCCAAAAGGATCAGCCAACCCATGTGGAATATTTATTGTTACTGTTATGCGATCTTTTATTTTCTATAATTTGTTGTACATTTTCATTATGTAGTTTGGCTTAAAATTCAAATTTTTCGCAATCTGGGAATGTTTCCCTCTTCCTGTTGCATTATGCAGGCAATTATGGTTAAATCTATCCAACAAGTACATAGGCATCAATAAAACCATTTATTTAGTAGGCCGGGGAAGAGTTTGACCAACTTTTTTTTTTTGGGCTGTCCATGTGGAGACTTTCCATCCTAATGGTAGTTGTCGCTGGGCAATTTCCTCAACAGGGATTACAATGTACTTGAAAGACTGAAGTTCTCTGGGAACAATGGTGGGGTTTCAGGCTGTTCTTCCTTCTTCCTTTATAAAGATATGTATTGCATCACACCGATACAATAAAAGTTCTCATTGGTAAACCATAGTGTGGTTACTACTCAGGGCCGGGACAATGGGTGGGCAGGAGGGAAGTCTGCCCTAGGTGCAATGGTTTATTGCAGGGATGTGGGTGCAGTTTGGCATCTTTGCCCTGGGAGCTGGATGGCCTTGTCCCGGTGTTCTATCAGACTACCGCTAGTAGTAGCCATCAGATTGTGCAACGGAAGTGACATTCCAACCAAAAATTACTTACTGCGCATGCGTGATGCATTCCACGGCGCGATGAGCTCCACACACTTAATGATCTGACAGGTAGCGGTATTCTGATAGAACACCCATGTGGATATCTTACTACAACCAGCTATGTCTTGACTCTCAGAGTAATTTTAGCAATAAAGGGCCAGATTCAGCAACACTTGCGCTGGAGTATTTCGATATGCGCCGCGTAACTGTGAAGATGCGCCGTCGTTTCTATGTGCCCGTACCCACCAAACTAGATGCGCCCAATAACGGGCCATTTGCGACCGGCGGAACGTTCCGACGCCAGAGTATCGTCAGCGCTTAATTTCGCTTGGCGCATCAGTCGCGCCTATTGATTTCCCCTGCAAATATGCAAATGAGGGATTTTTCCCAATTCACGAACGGATTAGCACCATACGCGGGCTACATGCGCCGCGCGTATCTCGTCCGTCCGGCGCAAAGTTATTTCTACAAATAGCTGCTTTATCTTTACTCCAGATGGCCACAGGTCAGCAGGAGAGCAGCTACAGCAGCGTTACCGACGATAAGAGCTAGCTGAGCACCCCCACTTGCAGGACAACACCTCTGTCCATGCTTGTCTGTCAAATTTTACAGCCATGGAGGAAGACATCATAGGTCTCCATAGCCGAGATGACGGCTGACAGCTCCTGGCCATTAAAGTTCAGCTTTCTCCTGTGTGTTTGCGGGGAACGGGAGCAGCCATCTCAGAACAAAAGTAACATCACTGCGGGGAGGGGGAGCAGGATATACTTTAGTGCCGGAATGGCGCTTCTACGGGCGAATTTAAACGCCCAACGGAAGGCATTGCGCTGACGTTTCCCGTGAAGTGGTGCCGACGGAAGTTGTGAGCATGCGCACAAAGGGGGCGAGTGGAGCCTCACTCACTGCGCATGCTCCGTGGTTGATGCGCTGAACGTAAGCTTCTGCGCTGGGCTCCGCCCATCATTTACATATGATCACACCCACCTCCCCTTGCGTCGGGTTACGCCAGCGCATTATCGTTACTCTGGCGCAAGTTTACGCGCAACTGCTATGTGAATAACAGTACTTGCGCTGAAAGGGTCGTCAGAGTAACGTAAATGAGAAGCGTTACTCTGGAGCAAAGATGCTCTCATCTACCTGAATCTGGCCCAAAGTGAGCATTTATAAATAAATATAGTATATTGAAATATATGATGCTGTTTTGGTATAACATTTTGAAAGAAGCTGGACCCCAGCAGTAAGAAGGTGGCAGAGGCCATGTTGGTTCACGCCGCACTACTCAGCGCTAAACATTTAGATTCCTCTTTAGAGCAGGGTTCCCATAGATCCCCCTTTTAGAGCAGGACAGGGTCCCCATAGATCCCCTTTTAGAGCAGGACATGGTACCATATATCTCTCTTTACTCTTATCTTTTCACCTATTATCCCCCATGCTACCAGGTTTTCCTGTACCACCAGGTACTCTAGGCTCTCCCTGCAAAGAATATATATCTTTAGGCAACATGACCCCCTTTAGAGCAAGCCAGGGTCCCCATAGACCCCCCCTTTAGAGCAAGTGAGGGTCCCCATAGACCCCCCCCCTTTAAGAGCAGGGTCCTGAAGGGGCACAAATCCTTCCAATGACATACAACAATGGGGCCCAATGGCGCCAATGGAATACAACATACAATTCCTCCTGACACCAGAGAAGGGGCATTGTTTTCTTCCTCTGGACCTTTTCTACTACCAATGGCCACAGTTTGCCCTCCTAAGTTTGATAGACAGAAAACTGGGCCATTGTTTAGATAATTTGAAGACCCCGATTGCAGCTGGAATGTAGCAGAGACTGGGGATGTAGCTGAGGTACAGTGGAGGACTGGAGGCTGAGACTATGGATGTTGTGAAGGCTGGAAGAGCAAATGAGTTGCAGCGGAAGCAGTGTTTGTACAACAGGGCCGTAGAGGTGCAAGAATGGCTGCAGCAGAGTCAATAAATCTTGCAGAGGGCAGTGAAGGTGCCAGGGAGGCTGCAGCAGAAACTACAGAGGACTAAACTTCTGTATGGATAGCTTTGGTAACTTAGGAGAGTGCTAAACACAAATGTATCTGTGAGGGCTTAGTTAAATTTCCGATTCGGCATACGGCAATGGCACGTGATGGGGTTGTGACACTATATGAAGAATCCATGGCCCCGGAGAAGAAAGAAACCATCAACAATGGATCACATAAGGTAAGTAGTTGTGAAATTACCCCCCTCTTTATAGGGTCTCCCAACCCGTTGGGGGACTGGTTTCAGAGGGGCAAAAACATCTAATGCCAGTTGAGATCCAGGAATGTTCTTTCAGGCTTTGCTTTCTAACAGATCATTCATAATTCAACTTGCCTCTCGGGATCCTGGAAATCTAGATTTGCTGGAACTCTTATCCCTGGAAGGAAGCTGCCTGAGAAGAAACTGAATGGAGCCCACAAAGGGAATGTTCTGTGGTAGCCAGTGAGCTTGGGCTGCCAAGGTTAGGGAAGAGTTAAGTCTTGTACCACCGGTTTCCTGGGCTTTTTGGGTCCTGCTTTCCTGTGTGAAATGATCCCCCCTTATAGGGTCTCCCCACCCGTTGAGGACCTGGGTTCATAACGGAGAAGGTAATGGTCTTTCCGAACAAAGACTCTGTCCTTGGGCACAGTGCTGTCGTTAATATTGATTGGACCCTGGGCAAACATTTTCTTGGGCCCCCCTAAATCCACTTATCAACTATTTATGGGCAGTGTGGGATCAAGGGGCAGCTACTTTGGGCCCCACAACAATGACTGGGCCCGGGGCAGCGGCCCCTTTTGCCCTGCGTTAAAGACGGCCCTGCTTGGGCCCCTCCTATTCTCTCTCTCTCTCTATATGTCTTTCCTGGGTCGGTTGATAACCTCCATGGCTTCCAATATTATCTTTATGCTGACAACATAGATCTTTCTCTCCACTCCTCAACTTACCCCCTCAATCTCCTCACGTATCACAAACTTGCTCAGCGACATATCAGTATCGAGGTCACACCACTTCCTCAAACTCAATCTTTCTAAAGCCTCATACACACGATCGGACTTCCAACTGACTTTTCCGTGGATTTTGCTCTGAAGGGCGCTGTCCGTGAACTTAACCACTTCAGCCCCGGAAGCACTTTTTGTGATTCGGCACTGTGTCGCTTTAACTGACAATTGCGCGGTCGTGCGATGTGGCTCCCAAACAAAATTGGTGTCCTTTTTTTTCCCACAAATAGAGCTTTCGTTTGGTGGTATTTGATCATCTCTGCGTTTTTTTATTTTTTGCGCTATAAACAAAAATAGAGCCACTATTTTAAAAAAAATTCAATATTTTTTACATTTTGCTATAATAAATATCCCCAAAAAATATCTAAAAAAACATTTTTTTTCCTCAGTTTAGACCGATACGTATTCTTCTACATATTTTTCGTAAAAAAAAATCGCAATTAGCGTTTATTGATTGGTTTGCGCAAAATTTATAGCGTTTACAAAAAAGGGGGTAGTTTTATGGCATTTTTATTAATATATTTTTTTTACTAGTAATGGCGGCGATCAGTGTTTTTTTTCCGGTACTGCGATATTATGGCGGACACATCGGACAATTTTGACACATTTTTGGGACCATTGGCATTTTTATAGCGATCAATGCTATAAAAATGCATTGGATTACTATAAAAAATGCCATTGGCAGTGAAGGGGTTAACACTAGGGGGCAGGGAAGGGGTTAAGTGTGTTCCTGTTTGTGTTCTAACTGTATGGGGGGGGGGGTGGCCTCACTAGGGGAAATCACTGATCTTCTGTGCATACATTGTATGAACAGAAGATCAGCGTTTCCCCCGCTGACAGGACCGAGAGCTATGTGTTTACACACATAGCTCCCGGTCCCCGCTCCCGTGCGCGGGACTCGGGGGCGCCCGCGCGGGCCGCCGTCGACGCTCGCGCGCCCCCTAGCGGCCGCAAAAGATAGGACGTAGAGCTACGTGCTCTCGCGTAGCAGTGCCGACCTGCCGCAGTAATATGACCCGCGGCTGGTCGGCAAGTAGTTAATGTGCATACACGCGGCAGGACTTTTTTAGCCAACAAACACGAACGTAGTGATGTAATAGACGTACTATGTGGTTTTTCTGCTCTTTACCGCCACCCTTTTGGGCAACTTGTGCTATTGTCGTCTGATCGTCTAAAAAAAAAAAGAGGGGGTTGCTTCTGGGGCCCATCAAATGCAGCCTACCCGGCGCTCATTAATGCAGCCTCACCAGCGCCCATCAATGCAGCCTACCAGTGCCCATCAATAAATGTTTGCTTGCTTCCACTCATTTAGGGGTCGGGTCACAGACACCAGGTGCGAATGGAGCGGCAACTGCCTGCTGATGCTGAGACTAAAGCCGGGTACACACGATCGGATTTTCAGCGGACAAAGCGTAAGACTTTTGTCCGAAGGGCGTTGGCCAGGAATTTGTCTTGCATACAAACGGCAAAGAATTGTCAGCCAACCCGAAACGACGTGCTTTTTCAGCTCTTTAGCGCCACCCTTTGGGCAACTTCTGCTAATGTTGTGTTATGGTGGGCATTGCTTTCCATGCACGATCGGAAAATCCGACAACATACAATTGTTGGCGGACAATTTTAAAGCATGCTATCCAACATTTGTCTGTGGAAAATCCGACAACAATTGTCCGATGGAGCATACAAATGGTCGGATTTTCAGCCTGTCATCACACCATTCACGTCGGAAAATCCGATCGTGTGTATGAGGCTTAATTTCCTCACTCTGGTCATGTACTTAGGAAGACCTGACCCCAGATTCCGGGTCCCTCAGACACATATGTATGTATGGAAATTCCCATGAAATAAACCTTAACTATCACATCCTCCATGAAAAAAAAAAGGACCCCACTTCCCTGATCTGGAAAGTATCTATGCACCTCATCCCTCTAAACCCAAACACATATGAATTACACAGGTTCTGGGGCTAATTTAATGCAGATAAGGCACCAAGTCAGTTTAATTACCACCTTAATCAGCCACAGACCCAGTGGCGGTGTGTCCATAAGGGGCGCATGGGCGCCGCCACCTCTCTCCTGCCACCTCTCTATCACCATAGATAGATTCATGCATTGCGGATTCTTTTTTGTAAGCACCTGATTAGAGCCCTAGGCTCTACTAGGCACCAAAAAGGTGAACAGTGGGTGCCATGCTGGGCGCTTGCAGTTCACTCAGCGTTGTGTAAAGAAAGCGAATGACTATGAACACTGAACCCCCTATCAGCCAATCAGGTGCTCGGATCTGTTACCTGTCACCAGGCGCGGACTGACAACTCATGGGGCCCCCGGGCAATAGAAGATTATGGGGCCCCTGGGCTTACAGATGGCCACCATGCCAGGAGGCAGTGCAAAGACGGGGCAGCTAAAATCTCTGGATTTTTACATCAAAAGCATGTAGGTTTCAGACATATCAGGGACAGATGTACAAAAAACACAGATTTTTACATACTGTCCCTGGTTTTACTGAGCCTGGCAACCCTGATGGGGCCCCCTAGTGGCATTGGGCCCTCGGGCAGTGCCCGAGGGCCTCAATGGTCAGTCCGCCCCTGCCTGTCACCCGGTTGGCTGAAACGACAGGAGCTGTGATTGGACGCCTATCAGGCATTAAATCACAGCAGAGGTCGGGGAGAGAGGACGGGAGAAGACATAGAGGAGTGTGGAGGACACTGCCGTGACCCGCTGCCCCGCCGAGACAAGGTAAGTGCCGGGGGGCAATGCACACTGGCGGCAATTGATGAGCACACTAGTAGCAATTGATGGGCATAGTAGCGGCAATTGATCGGCACACTGACAGCAGTTGATGGACACAGTAGGGGCAATTGATTGGCACACTTGCAGCAGTTGATGGGCACAGTAGCGGCAGTTAATGGGCACAGTATCGGCAGTTGATTGGTACACTGGCAGCAATTGATGGGCACAGTGTCAGCAATTCATGGGCACACAGGCAGCAGTTGATGGGCACAGTAGTGGAAGTTGATACACACAGTAGCGGAAATTGATTGGCATACTGGCAGCAATTGATGGGCACAGTGTCAGCAATTGATGAGCACAGTAGCGGCAATTGATGAACACACGGCAGCAGTTAATGGGCCCCAGGATGAAGTCTACCGAAGACGAAACGGCGTAGGGTAGTGGCGTGCTGACGTCTTCACCGCATACTGAAAGTCCCGAAGTGAACGGGCTGTGCTAGCCGGCCGGCTACATTTATTCACTAAGCAAATTTTTATCCATACATTGGAAGTGTGATTTTAACATTTTATTAAACGTTTTTTTATGGGTTCACACTATGTCAGTTTTCTTCTTCCACTTCGGTTTTAATTCATATTGATTATCGGTGAACGGTGGGAGACCTACTGGACATTGGACCATTTGCCATACAGACCCCCCGGCTGGGTATTAAGCCATATGCTATAGAAGGTCTCTGGCTGGGACCTTCCCCTCTGGTAAGAGGCTGCTTATTCAAAGGGTGGAGGCTTTTTCTTTTCTATTCATGCACTTTTCTAAGGTTTTTCGTTTGATGTCACCGCTCATTTTAAGAACACAAGTTTAATACATCATTCAACTATTACGTGCCACATCCGATTATTGGAACTAGAGACTTATATGTGTGTTTTTTCCATATTTGGACATCATTATATATACCATTCCAAGTATCTCATTCATGTTATCTATATGGTTCCATATTAATTTATGGTCAATTGTGTGGACTTTTCGCGGTTTTGCGCAGCTTGTTTTCGTTATAAGTTAATAGGCACAGTAGTGGAAGTTGATGGGCACAGTAGCGGAAATTGATTGGCATACTGGCAGCAATTGATGGGCACAGTGTCAGCAATTGATGAGCACAGTAGCGGCAATTGATGGGCACAGTAGCTGCATTTGATGGGACAGTGGCGGAAATTTATGGGCACAGTGGCTGCGTTTGATGGCACAAAGCGGCAAATGGTGGCACAGTGGCTGATTTTGAAGGCACAAAGCGGCAATTGGTGGCACAGTGGCTGCGTTTGATGGGCACAGTGGCAGCAATTGATGGGCACAGTAGCGGCAATTGATGGGCACAGTGTCAGCAATTGATGAGCACAGTAGCGGCAATTGATGGGCACAGTAGCTGCATTTGATGGGACAGTGGCTGCGTTTGATGGCACAAAGCGGCAAATGGTGGCACAGTGGCTGATTTTGATGGCACAAAGCGGCAATTGGTGGCACAGTGGCTGCGTTTGATGGGCACAGTGGCTGCGCTTGATGGGCACAGTGGCTGCGCTTGATGGGCACAGTGGCTGCGCTTGATGGGCACAGTGGCAGCAATTGATGGGCACAGTAGCTGCAATTGATGGGTTTTTTTTTTCAGTTTGTTTGCACCCCCCAAAATTTTACACAGAACCTGTGTAACTACTACGTGTTTGAGTTTAAAGGGATGAGGTGGCAACCCTATAATAGGGTGACCAGACATCCCCAGTTTCAGGGGACAGTCCCCAGATTGAGGACACTGTCCCCAGACCAAGTCTGTCCCCGGTTTTGTCCCTGGATTGGATTTGAACAGGTGCTGGGGCAATTTCAAAGACAGTCAGTGCAGAATTTAAAAAAAAAATCTGAATTACACCCCCCCCCACTCTCCTACTAGCTTAAGGGGGTGTAGTTTTTTCCATTATATGTGCCCCTTTCTGATGATCATGTACTGGTTGGAGGGAATATTTCTTAATTTTTGCGTGCATGCCTGTTCAGCTCCGCTCACATGTTCTTCTGCCTTGGCTCAAGTCTCTGATTATCTCCTTGCCTTTCCTGGCGGAGTGATCTTCTTCTGCGCCCCACCCAGTAGTAACAGGGGGCCGGAGAGTAACACTTGACAGGCTGTGAGGCGGAGGGCAACACTTGACAGGCTGTGAGGCGGAGGGCGACGGGCAGAGAGTCGCTGATTGCCGCTATTACTAGTAAAAAAAAAATATGTCCCCAGATTTCATTTAAAAAATCTGGTCACCTTACCCTATAAGGTACCCTCCTCTCCTTCCTGTAGACGAGCTGCTGGTGGCAACGTAATATTTTAGCCCATATATGAACACATGTTGGCGTACAACTCAATGAACGTGTCACATGTCCTAGAAATTCCTCCTGCTGTGCTGGGCTACAACAAAATGGCCGCCAAGAACCAATGACAGAAGAGCCTGCCTTTAACCCATGCTGCTGAGAATTGGGAGGGGGGATGGTCGCTATTGTTGCAGGAAGTGAATGGCACAGAGTTGGGAGCAATGGAGGCAAACTGCACCGACCTGACGGAGAGGATATTACGGCTCACCCTGGAGATCATCTACCTGCTGACCGGGGAGGTGAGGAGGATTCTGGGAGCGCCGCGAAACACGTTGGCTTCATTCTGTTGATTGATAAAATAACTTTCTCAACAGTTTTATTCCGGCAACCAATCACCGGGAAGTGTCTAAAGGACAGACTTTTCGTGTGCGAAGGTTTAAGTAAAATACACTTTTTTAAGCAACTTTTTTTTGTACTCGCAAATGGATATAAAAGAATATATATATAAAAGACATTTGTCATGAATCGTTTAGTAAAATTCTCCTGTCGCTTACTAAATCAGTATAAAAAAAAAATATATAAAATAAAATAAATTATCCAGTTGTGAGTACAAAAAAGTTACTTGTAGAAACGTCTTTCATTAACTAAAACGATGTCCGTTACCCCCGGGGCTCACACCAGTGCCGCTTTCCGAATTGCGCTATTTCCAAAGCCGCGGATCGGTGCGATTCCGATTGGCAATTTGCATTGCGGCTCGCGACTGCATTTAACCACTTGGCTGCCGAGCGCTTTCACCCCCTTCAGCCTCTTTTTAATACAGTTTTCAGCTTTCGGCGCTGTCGTGCTTTGTGCTATGCTGTACCTAACTGACTTTTTTCTCATTTGTGTCACACAGGTAGAGCTTTCTTTTGGTGATATTTAATCCCCACTGCAGGATTGGCTTAAGAAACAAAAAAAAGAACAAAAACAAAAAATAATAATAATAATTACTTTATAGTTTGTTATAAAAATTTTGCAAATAATAAAGTCATTTTTCTCCTTCACTGATGTGCTCTGATGAGGCACTGATAGGTAACACTGATGATGAGGCACTGATAGGTGACACTGATGATGAGGCACTGATAGGTGACACTGATGATGAGGCACTGATAGGTAACACTGATGATTGGGCACTGATAGGTGACACTGATAGGTGACACTGATGATGAGGCACTGATAGGTAACACTGATGATGAGGCACTGATAGGTAGCACTGATAGGGGGCACTGATGATGAGGCACTTATAGGGGGCACTGATGATGAGGCACTTATAGGTGACACTGATGATGAGGCACTTATAGGTGACACTGATGATGAGGCACTGATAGGTGACACTGATGATGAGGCACTGATAGGTGACACTGATGATAAGGCACTGATAGGTGACACTGATGATAAGGCACTTATAGGTGACACTGATGATGAGGCACTGATAGGTGACACTGATAAAGCAGCACTGATAGGTAACACTGATGATGAGGCACTTATAGGTGACACTGATGATGAGGCACTGATAGGTAACACTGATGATGAGGCACTTATAGGTGACACTGGTGATGAGGCACTGATAGGTAACACTGATGATGAGGCACTTATAGGTGACACTGGTGATGAGGCACTGATAGGTAACACTGATGATGCAGCACTGATAGGTGACACTGATGATGCGTCACTGATAGGTGACACTGATGATGAGGCACTGATGGTTGACACTGATGATGAGGCACTGATGGGTGACACTGATGATGAGGCACTGATAGGTGACACTGATGATGAGGCACTGATAGGTGACACTGATGATGAGGCACTGATAGGTGACACTGATGATGAGGCACTGATAGGTAACACTGATGATGAGGCACTGATAGGTAACACTGATGATGAGGCACTGATAGGTGACACTGATGATGAGGCACTGATAGGTAACACTGATGATGGGGCACTGATAGGTAGCACTGATAGGGGCACTGATAGGTAGCACTGATAGGGGCACTGATAGGTAGCACTGATGATTGGGCACTGATAGGTGGCACTGATGAGGCTGCACTGATGATTGGGCATTGATAGGTGACACTGATGATTTGTCACTGCTGTGTACCCCCTCTCCACAACTGCACCTCTGGACCCCTTTACATTACACAGCACCCCTTTCCCTTGACTGAAACACTATACTATATTGACAATATATTTATTTCAGGTTTAAAAGAGGAAGGTTTTGGAATGAGGGACAAATGGATTTGATTCCAGAAGAGGGACAGGCACTCTAAATAAGCGCCTGAATAGGGGGGCGGGAGCGGTGCCCATAGATGGATTCATGCAATGCATTAATCTTTCTATTGGTGATTAAGGAGGTGGCAGGAGAGATGGGGCGGCGCCTGTGCGCCCCTTATGGACGCACCACCACTGCTTTATTGCATCCTATCAGTGCCTACAAAAACTGTCTATAACCCCGTTGCACCTAAGGGTAAAACAAATCTTAAAGGGTCATTAAAGAAAAACATTTTTTTAGCTAAATAGCTTCCTTTACCTTACTGCAGTCCTGATTTCATGTCCTCATTGTTCGTTTTTGCTCTGATGTTGCTGTAATTCCTCTCTGTTCTGGACACTTCCTGGTTGTCTGTTTCCTGATCACCACAGTACTGGGAGCTTTCTCTCTGTGGTCACTAATCAAGGAGGTGTGATTACTGTGTGTCTAAAACCCCTCAGCACCAATCCAGTTTCGTTTTACAAACCATCACTGCCCTCTATTGGCTCTGTTACTCTGTACATCAGCGAGACAGGAAACAACAGCAAAAACAAAACTAGAACTTTAGGTTGAGTATATGATTAATTGTTATCTATTTTTAAAAGGAATCAGTTAACTATTATGTCTCTATACCCTGTAAACAGTCATTTCAGACCAACTCCTTTAATGTATCACTATAACCCCGGACTCTGCAATCACTATATCTGATCTCCCACAGTACACAGGACATGGAAATGCAATTATTTTAGTAAATATAAACTGCTAAACACCTTTTCTCATCAGCCGCGTATATCAGTCTTGGGACTTCTATCAGTATCTGGCCAAGCACTGGTTACAGCTTGTAGGAGGAGTTTTCAGTCCCCTTCTGACTGTCCTTTGAGACTGCGGGACCCCTGACCCTCTGCCTGGACAGTGCTGATTGGCCCTGTGCTGATCGCATGCGCTCTCCCCAAAAAAAGAACAAAAAAACTCTCTAGCAATGCACACCAAACTGAGCATGTGCAGAGTACCTCCTTGGGCTCTGTTCTATTAGCAGATGGATTGAGGGCAGTAAAAGCAGAGAAGGATCAGAGTAGTAGGATCAAACAGCTTAAAAATATATATATTTTAATTATTTTTATTGAGTTTCACGTTTAGATACAAAACAAAGCCTATTGGGCATACTCAGGCTCGGTCCACATACATCACAATAAAACAAATTTATAAAAAAAAAATCTTAACAGTAGTGCCATTATTGGCACTAGAACAAAGCTCTGTGCTCCAGTAGCTACTGAGATTGTTAGAGTATTGTAGGTATCAGCTGCTCAGGGGTAGTAGTAAGTCAAATAATATAAAAAGGAAGTAGGATTGTCCCGATACCGATACCAAGCATTTCCCAGAGTACTTGTACTTGGAGAAAATGCTCCGATGCTTCACCCGATGCCTAACTGTCCCTGTATGCCCCTCCACTTCCCCCCTCCGTGCTGCTGTCCTCCTCCATTATTCTGTTCCCCCCCTCCGCGCTCAGTGTCCCCCCTCTATGCTGCTGTCCTCCTCCATTATTCTGTTCTCCCCCCTTCCCGCTCAGTGTCCCCCCTCCATGCTACTGCTGTCCTCTGCGTTCTTCTGCACTCCCCCACCGCGCTCCGCGTCCCCCCTCCATGCTACTGCTTTCCTCTGCGTTCTTCTGCACTCCCCCACCGCGCTCCGTGTCCCCCCTCCACGCTACTGCTGTCCTCTGCGTTCTTCTGCACTCCCCCACCGCGCTCCGTGTCCCCCCTCCATGCTACTGCTGTCCTCTGCGTTCTTCTGCACTCCCCCACCGCGCTCCGTGTCCCCCCTCCATGCTACTGCTGTCCTCTTCGTTCTTCTGCACTCCCCCACCGCGCTCCGCGTCCCCCCTCCATGCTACTGCTTTCCTCTGCGTTCTTCTGCACTCCCCCACCGCGCTCCGTGTCCCCCCTCCACGCTACTGCTGTCCTCTGCGTTCTTCTGCACTCCCCCACCGCGCTCCGTGTCCCCCCTCCATGCTACTGCTGTCCTCTGCGTTCTTCTGCGCTCCCCCACCGCGCTCCATGTCCCCCCTCTATGCTACTGCTGTCCTCTGCGTTCTTCTGCACTCCCCCACCGCTCTCCGTGTCCCCCCTCCATGCTACTGCTGTCCTCTGCGTTCTTCTGCACTCCCCCACCGCGCTCCGCGTCCCCCCTCCATGCTACTGCTTTCCTCTGCGTTCTTCTGCACTCCCCCACCGCGCTCCGTGTCCCCCCTCCACGCTACTGCTGTCCTCTGCGTTCTTCTGCACTCCCCCACCGCGCTCCGTGTCCCCCCTCCATGCTACTGCTGTCCTCTGCGTTCTTCTGCGCTCCCCCACCGCGCTCCGTGTCCCCCCTCTATGCTACTGCTGTCCTCTGCTTTCTTCTGCGCTCCCCCACTGCACTCCGTGTCCCCCCTCCATGCTACTGCTGTCCTCTGCTTTCTTCTGCGCTCCCCCACCGCGCTCCGTGTCCCCCCTCCATGCTACTGCTGTCCTCTGCGTTCTTCTGCTCTCCCCCTCTGCGCTCCATGTCCCCACTCCGTGCTGCAAGTTTGAACTTTTTTGTTGGGGAATGTTTATAGTGTTTGCTGATCTCTCTCCACAGGATAACATAGTTGTGGAGAAGACATCGGGAGATGGACAGAACTCTGTTATGGTTCCTCTACTTTCCTTACTGGTTCCACAAAGAAACAGTGAGCAGAAAATTTTACAAGTCTCCCAGAAGATCATTGACCTCCTGATGAGAGAGGTGAGTGGGGCTGGAAATTCTGGGACATTATCCAGTAACACACAAGGGATGTTTTCCTTTAAGGTGTCAGGATGTCTCCATGGAGGAGCTGAGGCATTTTATACTACTTTTGTTTTATAATTGTATACAGAGTGGAAAATGGAGCAAGTTTAATGTTAGTATCAAAGAAGAGATAAAAGAAGAAGGGATTAAAGAAGACCAGGAGGAAAATAGTGTGATGAAGGAGTGGGGGTATATAAAAGGACACAAGGATCTAGTCTACAAGGACGTCATGATGGAGAATCAGCCGCCCCTCACATCACCGGGTAAGAGGAGACTTTATTGTAAAGGAGAGAGCAGTACGGAGGCTCCACCTAGATCCTCCATGATCTGACTGCCCTTGCGAGTTGCGTCCAATCAAGCATTTATTAAACCTTGTTTTGTAAGAGGTCTATAAGCAGTGCTTTGTATTAAGTCAGTGTGTGTTTCCTACAGATGGATCCAGTAATGGGAACCCACCAGAGAGATGTCCTCCTCCTCTGTATTCCCGGGATTCATCACAGGAGGATCACACCATCCCTCATAACCATCAGGTAGACTGAGAATGTTAAATTCAAACTTGGCTCTAAACTGTATTAGATGATACTCTTCTATGTAGTCTCAGGATAGTAGTGTTCACAATCATTTTGTGATTTTAGGGGACAGAAGTGATGGGTATAAAATTTGACGTTAAAGAGGAAGAAGACATGTATGTAATAGATAATCAGCTGTCTATAATTGAAGGTGAATTGATGGGGACAATGACCAAGGAGGAATCTTCTCTAGATGTTAGCACAGGTAAAAAATTATATAATATAGAATGCAACACTTCCCATTTTTATCTTATGTTGATTCTTCCATATTTCAATTTGTTGTCATTTAAATTTGGTTTGTTATCATATGATGGAAAAGCATCCAGTGAACCTTTATCGTGGAGATATTGTACGCCATATGAAAGGTCCATCTCCATTCCTCAATATAACGTCATGTTCCCAACAAATGGGGAGGAGATACTGAGATTGCAGGCTTGGCTGGCTTAAATCGGGTTTGGTCTCTACTCAGAGACTGGCCACATTTAATCACCTTGCAGGTGGACAGACAGACATGGAGAAGGCCCTATGAAAGGTTTATCCCTATTCCTCAATATAACGTCATGTTCCCAACAAATAAGGAGGAGATACTGTACACCATATGAAAGGTCCATCTCCATTCCTCAATATAATGTCATGTTCCCAACAAATGAGGAGGAGATACTGTACACCATATGAAAGGTCCATCTCCATTCTTCAATATAACATTATGTTCCCAACAAATGAGGAGGAGATACTGAGATTGCAGGCTTTTCTGGCTTAAATCAGGTTTGGTCTCCAACCAGAGAATGGCCACATTAACCACCTTGCAGGTGGACACGACAGACATGGAGAAGGCCATATAAAAAAGGGTTCTCTCTATTCCTCAATATAATGTCATGTTCCCAACAAATGAGGAGGATATACTGTACACCATATGAAAGGTCCATCTCCATTCTTCAATATAACGTCATGTTCTCAACAAATGAGGAGGAGATACTGAGATTGCAGGCTTGGCTGGCTTAAATCAGGTTTGGTCTCCACCCAGAGACTGGCTACATTAATCACCTTGCAGGTGGACAGACAGCCATGGAGAAGGCCATATGAAAGGTCCATCTCTATTCCTCAATATAACGTCATGTTCCCAACAAATGAGGAGGAGATACTGTACGCCATATGAAAGGTCTATCTCTATTCCTCAATATAACGTCATGTTCCCAACAAATGAGGAGAAGATACTGTACACCATATGAAAGGTCCATCTCCATTCCTCAATATAATGTCATGTTCCCAACAAATGAGGAGGAGATACTGTACACCATATGAAAGGTCCATTTCCATTCCTCAATATAACATCATGTTCCCAACAAATGAGGAGGAGATACTGTACACCATATGAAAGGTCCATCTCCATTCCTCAATATAACGTCATGTTCCCAACAAATGAGGAGAAGATACTGTACACCATATGAAAGGTCCATCTCCATTCCTCAATATAATGTAATCGTGAATTGTACACCTTATCTAACCCTATCATTGTGTTGTTATCTCTATACCCAACTGCGGACGAAGGATCCTGGTAATAGTTGACTTCTAGGGCAACATTCATTATTCCGAACTGCAAAACGTGAACAATAAACATGTTTTATTTTATTATTATTATTGATTCAAAAATGTTTCCAACAGGAGGCCACAGAAGCTGGAATATCCCAGAGAGACATCTTATTTTATCTGCAGATTATGATAAAGAAGATAATGACATGGTACAATATTCTCCAAGAAAGAGAATTGTTACTAAAAATTTACATCACAAACCTAATCCTATGGTAAGATCGACAAATCCGTTTAATTGAGAATTCCAAAGATAAAGTGGTTGTAAAGGTTCTGTGTATGACAGCAGGTACTATGTACAGGAGAGGAGTGTGAAGGGTATGACAGTGGGCAGTTTGTACAGGAGGAGTGTGGGGGTATGACAGAGGGTAGTATGTACCAGAGAAAAGTGTAGAGGGTATGACAGTGGGCAGTATGTACAAGAGAGGAATGGGGACAGTATGATAGTAGGCACTATGTATAGGAGAGGAGTGTGGAGGGTGCGACAGTGGGCAGTATGTACAGAAGAGGAGTGTGGAGAGTATGACAGTGGTCACTATGTACAGGAGAGGAGTGTGGAGAGTATGACAGTGGTCACTATGTACAGGAGAGGAGTGTGGAGAGTATGACAGTGGGCAATATATATATAGGAGAGGAGTGTGGAGGGTATGACAGTGGGCACTATGTACAGGAGAGGAGTGTGGAGAGTATGACAGTGGGCAATATATATATAGGAGAGGAGTGTGGAGGGTATGACAGCGGTCACTATGTACAGGAGAGGAGTGTGGAGAGTATGACAGTGGGCAATATATATATAGGAGAGGAGTGTGGAAGGTATGACAGTGGGCACTATGTACAGGAGAGGAGTGTGGAGGGTATGACAGTGGGCACAATGTATAGGAGTGGAAGGATGTTTAGGGACTGCGTAGTGGTTAAGCGGGTCATACATGAATTGAAATTACACCAATTATGCAGAGACCAGCCATAGTCGATCTATGTATGGGCTAGCTGGTTTTATACAAGTCAATCTATTAATCGACTTGAGTACACCAGCCTGTTTTTCCAAAAACAATCAGTGCTGCCAGCTATAGATACAACACTGATCATTGTACTCACTGGCAGAACACAATAACACTACAGGAGTGATTCCCCCATCCACAGGTCAGCAGGTGAGAGGGTGTGTGGGGACAGGCTGGGGAGAGATACCAGTCAGTGGCTGGGTAGGCACTGGCTAGTATCAGAGCCAGATACACACAGGTTACATACATTGCGATCGTTAGAGTGAGAGCAATAATTCTAGCACTAGACCTCCTCTGTAACTCTAAACATCTAACCTAAAAAATGTTTAAAGCATCGCTTAGGATACCAAAAAAAAATCGTGCTAACTTTACTGTTTTTTTTAATGTATGAAATAGTTTATTTCCAAAAAAAAACATGTTTGAAAAATTGCTGCGCAAATACAGTACCGTGCTAGAGCTGCACAATTAATTGTTAAAATTGTGATCTTGATTCACCCCCCCCCCCTGACATCTCTAATGTAGAGTTTGCTGATTCTTTCATATAACAAGTGGACAGACTTTCAGCTGTCAAAAGAAAATATCCAGGCAGTCTGCCAAGTTCTTAGCAGGAAACATTGTAACTAACGCTTTCTTCTTATATCAAAGGGATAAACTTCTGTGTGTAAAGAAAATATCCAGGCAGTCTGCCAAGTTTGTAAACAACATGAAACATTGTAACCAACTTCCTTCTTAGAACAAACTTCTGTGTGTAAATGCAGGAAATGTAACCACTTAAAGCCCAACACTTGTTTAAGTTAAAAACCAATATTTTTTGCTAGAAAATTACTTGGAACCACCAAACATTATATATATTTTAGCAGAGACAAAAATGGCAATTGCTGCAATATAATGTGAAAGATGATGTTATGCCGTACGAATCGTGATCTATCATCTAAGCAAAAAAATTGCAGTTGTCATTTTAGCCAGAATTGTGCAGCTCTATACCGTGCAACATAAAAAGTTGCAAAGACCACCGTAGAGTAATTTTCTAGCAAAAAACAAATGATGATTTTTTTTTTCTCAGTCTGCTGCAGTGTGACAGCTTGTATTTATAATGGCCGCTCTGTATGTAGCTTCTGACAGGCTGTGCAAGCAGGCCCGTATCTCCGGGACCATAAATGATAGCCATCCCATATTTTGACCGGTTGTGGGGTAGGTCTTCACCTGACTACCCCCCAAATGTGGGGTTTCTGTGACCTCTGGTCATCGAGCTACAACCCCCGAAGTCGATCTAAAAAAAAAAAAAACTTTTTATTTTTTTGGGGCAAATGGGCCTATCTTGAGAAAGGGGCCTGGAGCTGCAGCTCCAACAGCCCCTCTGTTAATCCGGCCCTGCCCCTACCTGCTAATTTGAATTGCGCGTGGATATGCCATTTACGCTACGCCGACGGAACTTACGGAGCAAGTGCTTTGTGAATATAGCACTTACCAGTAAAAGTTGCGGAGGCGTAACGTAAATAGGATATGTTATGTCCGCACAAAGATACGCTCTCCTACGTGAATCTACAAAATAGGGGATAGTTTTATGGCATTTTTATTAATAATTTTTTTTTTACTAGTAATGGTGGCGATCATGACTGAGAAATTATGGCGGACACATCAGACACTTTTGGCGCTATCATGTGAAAATTACACTGGCAGTGAAGGGGCTAAGTGTGTCCCAGGGAGAGCTTCTAACTGTAGGGGGGATAAGCTGTGTGTGAAATGACACTGATTACTGCCCCCGATTACAGGAATCTGTGATCGATGTCCTGTCACTAGGAAGGCTGGGGAAATGCTTGTTTACATCAGCATTTCCCTGTTCTTCCTCTCCGTGAGACAATCGTGGGTTTCTCTGCGGACATCGGGAGCTGTGGTCGGATTCACGGAGCTCACGGCGGCCATGCGGGCGTCCACAATGCCGCTTTTTAAAGGGCCGAGTATTTTGGCTGGGACCAGAGGAATTTTTGTTTCCTGGCCGGAGGGCCGGCCATCGTATAGCACGATGGTCACTTTTCACTCTCCCCATCTTCCTTCTCCCCCACTTTCTTTTTATTTACCCCGCCGTGTTTGTCACTTTATGTATTTTTTTGTTTGGTGTCACGTTTGCCACAGTGTGATTAGTAGGTTGCCGGTCCTCGGGCCAGCCCTGAATGTCTTGGGAGTGGGTGGACATGGCTTTCTGGCTTAGTTCTCCCGCTCTCATGGGGTCTCCCTACGGGGGAGCCCCACCTAGTACAGGGAGGGTTCTGTTTCGGCAGACCCTCCAAAGAATGGGGTTCGTGATGGCTTCGGCTGCTTGGACCATGCGAAGTACCTTAGTCCCTGTCTGGAGCCTAACGCTCCGAGGGATCAGGGTCAGGTCCTTCGTTATGGAGGAATGATTGACGTAGCACCCGTTGCACGTTTTTGTGTTTCACTCTTGATGTGTGTGCACATTTTTTTGGGTACCGAGTGGAGTTTTTAGGTGTGTTTTGCACACCATAGGCTTTTAAAAAAATAAAACAAATGACGCTTTTTAAAGGGGACATGTATATTCGTTGATCTGCCTGTCCATGCCATTCTGCCGACGTATATCATTGTGCGATGGTCGGCAAGCGTTCCAAAGATTACCATACGTATGTCCATTCACACTATCACAGTGCAGATAAATTACTGGATCCTTCTAATCTTGAGGAATATTCTCACAATTATCTGTTTCCTTTTCAGAATTTGGAAACCTCATTCAGTAAAAACTACGACCAGGTTGTACACCAGGGAATGCCCACCAGTGAAAAACCCTTTAAGTGTCCGGAGTGTGAGAAATCCTTCATGAGGAAAGCAGGACTTGTCCAACACCTGAGACTCCACACCGGGGAAAAGCTGTTTTCGTGTTCTATTTGCGGAAAGACTTTCACCGAGAAATCGCAACTCAATAGACATCACAAGGTCCACACCGGGGAGAAGCCCTTTTCCTGTCCTGAGTGTGGAAGGTGCTTCCCCCACAGGGGGAACCGTGATAAACACATGAGAATTCACACCGGCGAGAAGCCGTATACCTGTCCAGAATGTGGGAAATGTTTTGCACAGAAATCGACACTAATCATCCACCAGAGAATGCACATTACCTGAGGCGGGTGAAAAACTTATGGTGGCGTTTCACTGGCTGAATCGTTATGTCCTTGGAACAACCATACGAGAAAAAAAATGGGGCTTTTCGAAAAGGATCAGCCAAATCATATGGAATATTTTAGTTTTATTGTTGTGCGATCTTATTTTTTTTCTTTCGTTTTTTAACTTTTTTTTATTTTATTTTTTAATATGTATATCATTTTATTTGTATCTTCATGTTGTAGTTTTTCCTAAAACTCGAGATTTTTGACTTTTTCCTTTCCGGAGATTTCCCCTTCTTCCTGTTGTTGTGTCAAAAATTAAGAAAAAATGTAAACGACAAAGAAAGACCCGGGCATCTATAAAGCCATTTAGTAGAGCGGGGGAAGAGTTTGATCTTTTTTTTTTTTGGGGGGGTACCTTATTATTAATCAACAAAAGCTCACGCCTTCTCTATTCTGCCGAAAAAATAACGAAAAACTGTTTTGGATTTCCACTAATTATTAAAGTTCTCTGATGACAATGGTGGGGTTTTGGGCTGTCTTTTTTCTTTTTCTTTATATAAAGATATATGTATTGTGTAACAGCAATAAGATAAAGTTCTCATTGGTAAACCACAGTGTGGTCTCTTGTCTTGTTTCATATGCACTGATTAAAGCTACTCATTTTTCACCAGCAACACTATGATGGTAATTTATTGGAACTTTAGTTTTTGGGGGAAGAAAATGGAGAACAGTATGTAGCATTACCCCAAGTGGAGCTGCTGGATTTTTGGGCGGCGTGTTACCTCGTGGCTCCTCCGAAATTCCTAGGGGTAAATGATGCGTATTGCATGTAGTAGAAGTAAAAGGAATGTCCAGACAGGTGCTCTTTGCTGTGCTCTTTATTACCCAGCCGGGTAAAAACAATAAACTTGTGGTGAGGAAAGTAAAGTTGAAGAAGAAAGGAGAACTGCAGATTCAGGCGTAATGATAGGAAACAGTCCTGCTCCCAGACGTAACACTTCTCTGTGCCACTCCCACCAGAGTGGGCTTAGTGTACCCGGACAGGCCTCTCTCACTGACCTGGCAGCCGGAGTATCACTCGGACAATTAATGGGAATAAGTCTCTGCCACAGACCCTCCTTGGTGAACTTGGGAGAAAATCTCTGCCACAGACCCCTCCTAAAGAACCTCAGAAGATATCTCTGCCACAGGTCCCCTCTGTGTTGAATCATTGGAGATATGCCTCCTTAATTGAGTTACGTCTGGATCTCCTTTAACTTGTCGCCCAGGTACCGGCCGACAGGTGATCAATCCCTCGGTGTCCGGCTACCTCAATTCCCGGTGGTTTATCCAGGCCTTTTTGGACCACCAGCTTCTCAATGGCTCTCCTCAGACCGACTCCCCACCGAACAGCAGTACAGCTTGGGATCTTCAAAGGTGGGAACCCAGTCACTCACTGGGTCCCCGTCACTGTTCAGAAACTCCGGGCCAGCATGGCCCCGGAACCAGGAACACCACGTGGCAGTTTAACTACACTCTGATCTACCCTTAAATTTGACTAGCACCGGTACCATAAAGTACACAGGTGCTACACTTACATTGGTGGTCAGTAGGAAGAATGCCCCTTACATTGGAGATCAGTGGGAAGAATGCCCCTTACATTGATGGTTACTCGGTAGAATGCTCCTTACATTGGTCATCAGTGGGAAGAATGCCCCTTACATTGGTTGCCAGTGAGAAGACTGTTCCTTACATTGGTGGTCAGTAAGAAGAATGTCCCTTACATTGGTGATCAGTAGAAAGAATGTTCCTTACATTGGTGATCAGTGAGAAGAATGTTCCTTACATTGGTGGTCAGTGGGAAGAATGTTCCTTACATTGCTGATCAGTGAGAAGAATGTTCCTTACATTGGTGGTCAGTGGGAAGAATGTTCCTTACATTGGTGATCAGTGGGAAGAATGTTCCTTACATTGGTGATCAGTAGGAAGAATGTTCCTTACACTGGTGGTCAGTGAGAAGAATGTTCCTTACATTGGCGATCAGTGGGAAGAATGTTCCTTACATTGGTGATCAGTAGGAAGAATGTTCCTTACACTGGTGGTCAGTGAGAAGAATGTCCCTTACATTGGTGATCAGTGGGAAGAATGTCCCTTACATTGGTGATCAGTGAGAAGAATGTCCCTTACATTGGTGATCAGTGAGAAGAATGTTCCTTACATTGGTGATCAGTGGGAAGAATGTCCCTTACATTGGTGATCAGTGAGAAGAATGTCCCTTACATTGGTGATCCGTGAGAAGAATGTCCATTACATTGGTCATCAGTGGGAAGAATGCCCCTTACATTGGTGGTCAGGGGGAAGAATGTCCCTTACATTGGTGATCAGTGAGAAGAATGTCCCTTACATTGGTGATCAGTAGAAAGAATGTTCCTTACATTGGTGATCAGTGAGAAGAATGTTCCTTACATTGGTGGTCAGTGGGAAGAATGTCCCTTACATTGGTGATCAGTGAGAAGAATGTTCCTTACATTGGTGGTCAGTGGGAAGAATGTTCCTTACATTGGTGATCAGTGGGAAGAATGTTCCTTACATTGGTGATCAGTAGGAAGAATGTTCCTTACACTGGTGGTCAGTGAGAAGAATGTTCCTTACATTGGCGATCAGTGGGAAGAATGTTCCTTACATTGGTGATCAGTAGGAAGAATGTTCCTTACACTGGTGGTCAGTGAGAAGAATGTCCCTCACATTGGTGATCAGTGGGAAGAATGTCCCTTACATTGGTGATCAGTGAGAAGAATGTCCCTTACATTGGTGATCCGTGAGAAGAATGTCCCTTACATTGGTGATCCGTGAGAAGAATGTCCATTACATTGGTCATCAGTGGGAAGAATGCCCCTTACATTGGTGGTCAGGGGGAAGAATGTCCCTTACATTGGTGATCAGTAGAAAGAATGTTCCTTACATTGGTGATCAGTGAGAAGAATGTTCCTTACATTGGTGGTCAGTGGGAAGAATGTTCCTTACACTGGTGGTCAGTGAGAAGAATGTCCCTTACATTGGTGGTCAGTGGGAAGAATGCTCCCTACATTGGTGATCAGTGAGAAGAATGTTCCTTACATTGGTGATCAGTGGGAAGAATGTTCCTTACATTGGTGGTCAGTGGGAAGAATGTTCCTTACACTGGTGGTCAGTGAGAAGAATGTCCCTTACATTGGTGGTCAGTGGGAAGAATGCTCCCTACATTGGTGATCAGTGAGAATAATGTCCCTTACATTGGTGATCAGTGGGAAGAATGTTCATTACATTGGTGATCAGTGAGAAGAATGTTCCTTACATTGGTGATCAGTGGGAAGAATGTTCCTTACATTGGTGATCAGTGGGAAGAATGTCCCTTACATTGGTGATCAGTGAGAAGAATGTTCCTTACATTGGTGGTCAGTGGGAAGAATGTTCCTTACACTGGTGGTCAGTGAGAAGAATGTCCCTTACATTGGTGATCAGTGAGAAGAATGTCCCTTACATTGGTGGTCAGTGGGAAGAATGCTCCCTACATTGGTGATCAGTGAGAAGAATGTTCCTTACATTGGTGATCAGTGAGAAGAATGTTCCTTACATTGGTGATCAGTGGGAAGAATGTTCCTTACATTGGTGATCAGTGAGAAGAATGTTCCTTACATTGGTGATCCGTGAGAAGAATGTTCCTTACATTGGTGATCCGTGAGAAGAATGTCCATTACATTGGTGGTCAGTGAGAAGAATGTCCCATACATTGGTGATCAGTGGGAAGAATGTTCCTTACATTGGTGGTCAGTGGGAAGAATGTTCCTTACACTGGTGGTCAGTGAGAAGAATGTCCCTTACATTGGTGGTCAGTGGGAAGAATGCTCCCTACATTGGTGATCAGTGAGAATAATGTCCCTTACATTGGTGATCAGTGGGAAGAATGTTCATTACATTGGTGATCAGTGAGAAGAATGTTCCTTACATTGGTGATCAGTGGGAAGAATGTTCCTTACATTGGTGATCAGTGGGAAGAATGTCCCTTACATTGGTGATCAGTGAGAAGAATGTTCCTTACATTGGTGGTCAGTGGGAAGAATGTTCCTTACACTGGTGGTCAGTGAGAAGAATGTCCCTTACATTGGTGATCAGTGAGAAGAATGTCCCTTACATTGGTGGTCAGTGGGAAGAATGCTCCCTACATTGGTGATCAGTGGGAAGAATGTTCATTACATTGGTGATCAGTGAGAAGAATGTTCCTTACATTGGTGATCAGTGGGAAGAATGTTCCTTACATTGGTGATCAGTGGGAAGAATGTCCCTTACATTGGTGATCAGTGAGAAGAATGTTCCTTACATTGGTGGTCAGTGGGAAGAATGTTCCTTACACTGGTGGTCAGTGAGAAGAATGTCCCTTACATTGGTGATCAGTGAGAAGAATGTCCCTTACATTGGTGGTCAGTGGGAAGAATGTTCCTTACATTGGTGATCAGTGAGAAGAATGTTCCTTACATTGGTGATCAGTGGGAAGAATGTTCCTTACATTGGTGATCAGTGAGAAGAATGTCCCTTACATTGGTGATCAGTGAGAAGAATGTCCCTTACATTGGTGATCAGTGGGAAGAATGTCCCTTACATTGGTGATCAGTGGGAAGAATGTCCCTTACATTGGTGATCAGTGGGAAGAATGTTCCTTACATTGGTGATCAGTGGGAAGAATGTCCCTTACATTGGTGATCAGTGGGAAGAATGTTCCTTACATTGGGGGTCAAAATGCCACTCCTAACAGCTAAAATGATGATTGGTGTTAGGGTTGCCACGTCATCCCTTTAAACCCGAACACATAATTATTACGTGGCTGATTAAGGTGATAACACACCTCCCAACTTTTTGAGATGGGAATGAGGGACACCTGTCAGCAAAAGTATGCAGGCATAGGACACGCACCCTTAAAGGAGAATTATACAAAAAAAACAAGATTGGTTAAACCCACAAGTGCTTTTTTACCACTATTGTTTCTTTATACTGGCTTTTGGATTTTTCAAATGCAACAATTTAGAAATCAGATGAAAGGTTCAGGGCTGAAAAACAGCCTTTGATAGATAAAAAGTGCATTTTATATACAACTCTATAGATCAGACCAAAATGAGGGACAAATGAGAAGGAGGGACATTGCTCCAAATCAGGGACAGTCCCTCGAAATCAGGGAGAGTTGGGAGCTATGGTGATAATTAAACTCAATTGGTGCCTTATCAGCATTGAATTAGCCTCAGAACCTGTGTAATTCATATGTGTTCAGGTTTAAAGGGATGAGGTGGCAACCCTAATCAGTGCTCTGCCAAGTGGTATTGAACTTTGCCGACGTCATCATATGGGAGGTCAATCAGTCACAGCTCAAGGAACCCCCGACAACCTCTCGAAGAACCCTGGTTCGAGAAAGGCTGCAGTAGAGGAACGAAGAACGAGCGAGAAGTGACAAACAAACAGGAAGTGATGTTAGAACCAACAGGAAGTGATGTCAGGTATAGACAGGAAGTTCCGGGTGAGAGGTGAGTTGGGAGGAAGTAGAGAGCAGACATTGCTGGAACTGGCAGCAGAGGAGGTAATAAGATATTATTTTATATTTACACCCAGTAACCCCCCATTATGTTTTCTTATCACCGGCAGACACTGCTACACACATAGAAAGAGAATAAAAGTACGACAATAGAATTTTGTCCACTGTTGTCCGTATTTTGGGTTACCGCCTTTTGCAGTGGCCATCAATAGATGATCAGGAGGACAATACGCTTCTCTAAGTCACGTATTTGGCTTCCTCGGGGGGGTGGAAGGACGATCTCTAAAATTGTCCACCAGATTTCTTCTCTTTTTATACCACAGTAAATGAATGCTTCAGAAGCTAATTGCCCAGCCAGAGCCAGATGTTTTAGAATGATGACCAGGGACTCTTTGACGAGGACTAGAGTTGCCACCTCATCCCTATAAAACCGAACACACATTAATTACACAGGTTCTGTGGCTGATGAAGGTGGTAATTAAACCCACTTGGTGCCTTATCTGTATTAAATTAGTACCTGTGTAATTCATATGTGTTTGGGTCAGGGCTGGTGCAAGGATTTTTGACAACCTAGGTGAAATTTCCTTTTACCCTTCACCCATCCCCCGCTTGGCTCCACCCCTGACTTTGTCCTGCCCATGTATATTCAATCATTTTAATGAAACCCATCAAATGCAGCCTCACCAGCACCCATCAATGCAACCTACTAGCGCCCATCAATGCAGCCTCACCAGCATCCATCAAATGCAGCCTTACCAGCACCCATGGGCATGCGCAAGGGGCGTGCCAGGTGTGCCTGGGCACACCCTAATCCTGGGGTTGGCAACCCATCAATGGTGGGCAGGTGACATGTAAACCGTATTCCTTCCTTGCCAACCCTCAGAACCTGAACAGGAAAATTGGCCGGGGTGGAATTTAGTGGAACCGATCTGTATTTTCCTCCTGCAACAGCTAAAAGTGGGCTTCTTGTCCTCTCCCTCTCATCGACTTTCAACGTCCACAGGAGGAAAATACAGGGAATCTGTACCAATATATGCCACCCCGCCACTCCTCTTGTCCCTTTTCCTCTATCTTTCTGTTGCCTGGGTCCCCCTGTGTGCTCCCTGGCTCCCCCTTCCTCCCATTGTTTCAGGACAGAGAGTGGGAAAGAGGCCGCGGTAAATATGTCAAACGCATCTGTGTTGGAGCTTTGGGGTGCACACCCTAATGCAATAGGCTGCGCACGCCTATGCCAGCACCCATCAAATGCAGCTTTGCCTGCTGATGATGAGACTTAGTTGCTTGCTGCAGAAAGAAGAGAGTAGGAACACCAGTGGCCGGGTGCCCTAGGCAGCAGTGCACCCCAAGCGTTTGCCTAGTGGTAGCACCGTCCCTGGTTTGGGTTTAAATGGATGAGGTGGCAACCCCAAAGAGGACCCAAAAGAAAAATGTGGCGTGGAAATTGCGCCACCTGCCTAGAGAATAGAGGGGTGTGGACAAAATGAGTGTGACTTTACAGTTTATGGGCGGCTTGTAGCGTCACTTTTACTAATGGTTGGCTGAGGTTAAAGGGTATGTTTACTTTGAGGGCTGGTTCACAACACTTGTATTGTGGGAATTGGCGCAATAAGTGTGCGCTTTCCTACACTGCACTTCTGCAGATGTGTGCATGTCCCATTAAATCATTAAATTGCAGAGTACTGTGCAGTTTGGTGCAGTGCAATTTTGAAAATGCTTTATGCAGTACTTTTTGCACGTTGCAACGCGTAGGGAAGGCCATTGAAATTAAAAACATGAACACTCGGGTGAACCTTTATGGTGCGGACAAGCTCTTAGAGAAAACATCCTATATACTGTACACTTATTGCTCTGTCCATCCAGCGCCTCTGGTTTATAGACCGGATACATCCTAAATATAGAGCCATTTATCCAACTGTCCATCCAGCGCCTCTGGTTTATAGACCGGATACATCCTAAAGATAGAGCCATTTATCCAACTGTCCATTCAGAGCCTCTGGTTTATAGACCGGATACATCCTAAAGATAGAGCCATTTATCCAACTGTCCATTCAGAGCCTCTGGTTTATAGACCGGATACATCCTAAATATAGAGCCAATTATCCAACTGTCCATCCAGAGCCTCTGGTTTATAGACCAGATACATCCTAAAGATAGAGCCATTTATCCAACTGTCCATCCAGAGCCTCTGGTTTATAGACCGGATACATTCTAAAGATAGAGCCATTTATCCAACTGTCCATCCAGAGCCTCTGGTTTATAGACCGGATACATCCTAAATATAGAGCCATTTATCCAACTGTCCATCCAAAGCCTCTGGTTTATAGACCGGATACATCCAAAATATAGAGCCATTTATACATCTGTCTATCCAGAGCCTCTGGTTTATAGACCAGATACATTCTAAATATAGAACCATTTATCCAACTGTCCATCCAGAGCCTCTGGTTTATAACACTTCCCTTTAAATCGGTCTATATTTTTTTTCAGTTACATTGATTAAGAAAGCTTACAATGTTTGTAGCATAGGAAGCCGACTCAGGTGTAGAATTATAGAAGAATGCTGTGTAGTAATTATTTATCCCGTACAGGTAAATGAGTGTTTTATGCAACTAAACACAGGAGAGTCGTACATAGATCACACGACCGACCACCCGAATCAGGATGGATGAAGACCGAAATGACATGACTGAGACCTTATTAGACCTCACCCTGGAGATCATCTACCTGCTGACCGGAGAGGTGAGGAGGATTCTGGGAGGACAGTTTTATTCTAGCTGCAGAGTGTCTGCTGGATATATTTTTGGTTCTCTATTTTGTATTAGTAGCATTTTTTAAATTAATTATTTAGATGTGTAGTATACTGAGTATGCCACCACCAAAAAATAATTAAAAAAAACACGACCAGGTGTGTTAGTCATAATGAGAGTGGCAGTAGGAAGTAAGTATTCATATCTGTCATGCATACTATCAATAGGATTGCACAGCAGTGAAGAAGCCTTCTGGAGAGTATGTGACATCCAAGACCCATTTCTATCTGAGAGGAGAATGGAGAAGGGCCCAGACCTTGATCGCAATGTCCACATCAGACTCCTGGAAATATGAGAGAACGAATAATCTGAAGATTCTGGAAGTCATCAGGAAGATCATTGAGCTGCTGACTGGAGAGGTGAGCGCTGCCGGGAATTCTGGGACATTATCCAGTAACAGACAAGGGATGTGTCTGGATGGTGACTGTATCATTGTGTGTGTCAGGTTCCTATAAGGTGTCAGGATGTCACTGTCTATTTCTCCATGGAGGAGTGGGAGTATTTAGAGGAAAACAAGGATCTCTACAAGGACTTTGTGAACGAATATCAGCATCTTTTTGAATCATTTGGTAAGTAGACGGCAAATAGTAATCCTAGTCTAATGGCGATACAGTATTTTAGTTATTGGTGAATCCACCTAGATCCCCCATCATCTGATAAACACATAGAAACAATGTATCCAGTCAGTGTTTGTGTGTTTCCTACAGATGGATCCAGTCATGGGAACCCACCAGAGAGATGTCCCTGTCCTCTGTATTCCCAGTTAACAGTGGGGCCCAAACTGTATGGTGGTGCATATTATTGTAAAGGAGAGAGCAGTACATAGAATCCACCTAGATCCCCCATCATCTCATAAACACATAGAAACAATGTATTCAGTCAGTGTGTGTTTCCTACAGATGGATCCAGTAATGGGAACCCACCAGAGAGATGTCCCAGTCCTCTGTATTCCCAGCTAACAGTGGGGCCCAAACTGTAGGGTGGTGCACATTATTGTAAAGGAGAGAGCAGTACGGAGGGTCCACCTAGATCCCCCATCATCTGATAAACACATAGAAACAATGTATTCAGTCAGTGTGTGTGTTTCCTACAGATGGATCCAGTGCTGGGAATTCACCAGAGAGATGTTCCACTCCTATAAAAGAGGAGATTGAGGAGGTAGTTGTGACAGAGGAGCTTGAAGAAGGATACATGGATATATACAAGAGCATTGTGGCTGGAAAACATCAAAACCTACGCTACGTGAGGATGAGAGGGGATACGGTTCACCTGAATGACAGAATAATGAACATTACTCAGGAGATCATCTACCTGCTGACCGGAGAGGTGAGGAGGACTCTGGGAGGTCACATGACATCACTCTTATCTCTATTAATAAAAGACCGACCTGACCGGAGAGGTGAGGAGGATTCTGGGAGGTCACATGACATCACTCTTATCTCTATTAATAAAACACAGACCTGACCGGAGAGGTGAGGAGGATTCTGGGAGGTCACATGACATCACTCTTATCTCTATTAATAAGACACAGACCTGACCGGAGAGGTGAGGAGGATTCTGGGAGGTCACGACGTCACTCTTTTCTCTATTAATAAAACACAGACCTGACCAGAGAGGTGAGGAGGATTCTGGGAGGTCACAACGTCACTCTTATCTCTATTAATAAAACACAGAGCTGACCGGAGAGGTGAGGAGGATTCTGGGAGGTCACATGGCATCACTCTTATCTCTATTAATAAAACACAGATCTGACCGGAGAGGTGAGGAGGATTCTGGGAGGTCACATGACATCACTCTTATCTCTATTAATAAAACACAGACCTGAACGGAGAGGTGAGGAGGATTCTGGAAGGTCACATGACATCTCTAATGAAGCCCCACTCCAGGACAATTTCCTCTTTACCTACCTCTAACTAGCCACTTAAAGTGGTTGTAAACCCTCAGGATGAGAAGCTGGCACTCAGGCTTATGTAGTCTCCACTAGCACTCAATATAAATATATGAAGAAATAAACAGCCGGCAACTCTGTATCATCCAATTGCAGAAGTATAAATGAATACGCGGTTCGGCCTTGACCATGGCCTCTCGGCCGAAACGTGTAAGGGTATTGATGTTGTATTCACCCTGTAAACAATCAATACTTCTAGTGGGTTAGAGAGGAGTGGGCAAAAAACGGCTTTAGTTCGGAGTGGGGCTTTAATAGAACACAGACCTAACCAGAGAGGTGAGTAGTGTTTTGGGAGGGTCATCTGACATTACCCTTCTCAGTGAAAAAAACACAGACCTAGTGAGGATCAAGGAGGATTCTGGGAACATACATAATAATGTTTATGTCTATTTTTACACAGGAATATGAAGTAGTGAAAACTTCATCTGGTGATCCATTGCTGCCCAGCAACCGACCCCGGGATCAATTTCTTATGACGGATCCTAATCTTTCCTCCTTGATACCTGAAAGAAACAATGAGCTGAAAATTCTAGAATTCACCTACAAAATCACTGAACTACTGACAGAAGAGGTAAGTGGTTCCGGGAATTCTGGGACATTATCCAGTAACAGACAAGGGATGTGTCTGGATGGTGACTGTATCATTGTGTGTGTCAGGTTCCTATAAGGTGTCAGGATGTCACTGTCTATTTCTCCATGGAGGAGTGGGAATATGTAGAAGGACACAAGGATCTCTACATGGATGTCATGATGGAAAATTTTCAGACCTTCACATCACCGGGTAAGAGCAGACTGAAATGTTACGATTGCCAAATCTTAAATTTTTTTTATCCTATTTATTGCAAGCTGAAGAGGCTCTTCCTGTTAATGGGAAGCTTGGCTTCTGCTGATAACATATTTATTATTATTTTTAAGAAGTTGTTTAAAATTAATTAACCTTGGTTAAAAAATCTTTTTTTTAGAGAGAGAATTCTTCACATTTACAGATTTTGTGCCAAAAAAATACCAATTTATTAATACAACTTTCATAATTAGAAAACTGGGAATTTCCCATTGCTCTTCGTGATTTATGCATCTATCCATCATTAAATGTGGCTAACGTATGAGCTGGGATTGTTTTACATCATATGGTGTTTAGTCTCCAGTCTTCACAATGAAAAAATTAATCTTTCTGTTTCCCACATGACCGTACTAAAAGCTCTATTCCTCAATATAACGTCATGTTTCCACAAATGAGGAGGCGATACTGTACACCATATGAAAGGTCTATATCCATTCCTCAATATAATGTCATGTTCCCAACAAATGAGGAGGAGATACTGTACACCATATGAAAGGTCCATCTCTATTCCTCAATATAATGTCATGTTCCCAACAACTGAGGAGGAGATACTGAGATTGCAGGCTTGGCTGGCTTAAATCAGGTTTGGTCTCCACCCAGAGACTGGCCACATTAATCACCTTGCAGGTGGACAGACAGACATGGAGAAGGCCATATAAAAAGGTCCATCTCCATTCCTCAATATAACGTCACGTTCCCAACAAATGAGGAGGAGATACTGTACACCATATGAAAGGTCCATCTCTATTCCTTAATATAATGTCATGTTCCCAACAAATGAGGAGGAGATACTGTACACCATATGAAAGGTCCATCTCCATTCCTCAATATAATGTCATGTTCCCAACAACTGAGGAGGAGATACTGAGATTGCAGGCTTGGCTGGCTTAAATCAGGTTTGGTCTCCACCCAGAGACTGGCCACATTAATCACCTTGCAGGTGGACAGACAGACATGGAGAAGGCCATATAAAAAGGTCCATCTCCATTCCTCAATATAACGTCAGGTTCCCAACAAATGAGGAGGAGATACTGTACACCATATGAAAGGTCCATCTCCATTCCTCAATATAACGTCATGTTCCCAACAAATGAGGAGGAGATACTGTACACCATATGAAAGGTCCATCTCCATTCCTCAATATAACGTCATGCTCCCCACCTCTATTCCTCATCATCACTGACAAAGTAAGAATTGTATTTATGGCCTTAGCTAGTGTTTCTTGGTTGGTTTGGTTGTATTGTACACTTACATTTCTACTAATATATTACTGTTATGTTTGTACTCAATGTCTTGGAGGGAATCTGAAGCCATTAACTTCTAATTGTAAAATGTTAATAAAAAACTTGTTTTTAATAATAATAATAAAAAAATCCTTCTAACAGATGGGCACAGTATGTGGACCTCTTTGGAAGAACATCGTATGTTATCTCCGGATGATTACCCAGAACACAGTGGCTTCGCACAGTTTTTTCCAGGTGAAAATCTCATTGCGCAAATGATGTATGGTGGCCTTTACCATGAGGAGAGATCGAGAAGGCACCCCAGTAGAGCGAGACGTTCTTTCAATAATTCAGAGAGAGAGCCATCTACTGAACGAGCATATCAGTGTCTGCAGTGTGGGAAATCCTTTTCGTGGAAATCTGATCTTACTAGACATAAAAGAACTCACACTAAATTGTATACCCTCAACTGTTCAGAGTGCGGGAAACCTTGCCGAGACAAAACGGACCTTATCCAACATCTGCGAATCCACACTGGCGAGAGGCCTTATGCATGCTCGGAGTGCGGAAAGTGTTTTCAGCGCAGCGATCTTCTGAAGAGACATCACAGAGTTCATACGGGAGAGAGGCCTTTCGTGTGCTCCGAGTGCGGCCACAGTTTTAAAGAGAGAGCACTGCTGACGAGACATCTCAGAGTGCACACAGGCGAGAAGCCATTTTTGTGCACGGAGTGCGGCGAGTGTTTTATGACGAAAGCGCTTCTAAATGTACATCATAGGGATCACACGGGCGAAATTCCTTTCGCGTGTATGGAGTGCGGGAAAAGTTTCACCCGGAAGGACACCCTCATCGTCCACCAGAGAAGCCACACGGGCGAAGTGCCATTTGTCTGTCCAGAGTGCGGGAAGGGTTTTAAAGAGAAAAGTTCACTCGTCGCTCACAAGCGAACCCACTCAAACGAGCGTCCGTTTCCCTGTCCGGAGTGCGGCAAAAGCTTCAGAGAAAAATTGTATCTCGCCCGGCATATGAAACGCCACATGGGTGAGGGATCTTTTCCATGCTCGGAATGCGGGAAAGTTTTTGCGTGGAAGCACAGTCTTATGATACATGAGAGGACCCACACAGGGGTCATGCCGTTTGATTGCCTGGAATGTGGCAAAGGCTTTGTGGAAAAGGGCGCATTCATCAAACACCAGCAAAGCCACACAGGAGAGCAGCCGTATACCTGCCCCGAGTGCGGCAAGCAGTTCACTCAGAAATGGTATCTCACCCGACACCTGAAAAATCACAAGGGGGAGCGTCCCTTCCCGTGTTCAGAGTGCGGTAAATGTTTTACGAAGAAGCAGAATCTGATCGTACACCAGCGAATCCACACGGGTGAAATGCCCTTTATATGTCCGGACTGCGGGAGAGGGTTTGCACGGAAAGGAACACTCCACCAACACCAGTCCACCCACACTGGGGCGCGGCCCTATTCCTGCCCAGACTGCGGGAAGTGTATTACGCGGAAACATAATCTCATCATACATCAGCGTACCCACACCGGGGAAATGCCATTCGTATGTCAAGAGTGCGGAAAAGGTTTCACAGGGAAAGGAGAACTCAATAAGCACCAGTCTATACACACTGGCGAGCGGCCATTTTCCTGTTCGGAGTGTGGGAAAACTTTTAGGCAGAACAAACATCTGATTGGGCACCAGAAAACGCATCACCAGAAACTTTCTATGGCGGTGGCAGTGAAAGATGAAGGCATTTAATAGGGTGAATTGTTGTGCCCAGTTATGGTAAATACGAGAAGCTTAAAGGATTCGTTCATCCAAAACTGATAGTTCTGTTACAGTCTGGAGAGTCGAAGTCAACTGGCTGTGTTACCATATATATTGCTGTGCTCACATTTGTCTCTGTTGCATTCTCCACAATGTAAAACAAATAAAAAAAAAAATCAACAGGAGGGGGGCATAGCTTGCTTGTGCATATAGATAGACTCATCTTAGTCCTTCTGAAATTGAACTTGAAAAGTATAAAGTGATGTGTCAGCTCTTAAATGGGCCAGAAAGAAGCTGGAAATTTCAAGCAGGTTGACAAAAATGGCACCATTCCCACCACCAAGGATGCCAGCCCAGGCAGTACCAGGACAGGGTCATCCGGCGCCTGGGGCAAGGAACCAGAATTGCACCCCCCTTCCTCACTGTTAATACATGCCATAGAATGGGCGTAGCACTTCTTTGCCCCCTTTCTCATCAGTGCCCAGGGTAGCTTCCCCTCCTGCTCCCCCCTTGTCAAGGCCTTGAGCCCTGGTAAAATTCACACAACCAAAAGCTCCGCAATACCTTTGCGAGAAAATAAAGCACTACATCCCTAGTCGCCCCCTCCGGTCAACTACCCAAATCTCCTCCACATCCTGAAGACTCGCTACAGATCTAAAGGAGAACGAAGATTCACAGTCCAAGGACCCCGGCAATAGAGCACACTACCCACAGACATCCGCATGGAAGAAAACCATATGGCCTTCAGGAAGAAGCTTAAGACCCTACTCTTCTGAAAACACAGGTGGACACTGGCTGCAATAAGCGCCTTGAGGCGATTTAGTTCGCAATTGTAGCGCTGTACAAGTTAAATACAGATTCCATCTTGAACGTCTTGGGTTCTATGAAGTGGTTTAGAAACCTCAGGTCCAGAACTGGTCTGAGATCCCCCGATGCTTTGGGAACTAAAAAGATTGGAGAGTATACCCCTTTTCCTTGTTGGGATAGGGATTTGTTGGGATTTACTTACTCACTCACTCACATGACTTGGACACCACAAAGGTTTTAGAAACTATAGCTGATCCATATTAACCTCCATGACTGAAGAGGTCCAAAATGGACATTTCACTCATGCAGCACAATGTACAGAAGCTGAAAGTTGGAGTCTTTGGCGTTTCGAACTGAAACTGAGGTACACATTTCTCAGATTCAGACCACAATCTATGTAAACTCTGCTAGGTGTGAATAGTCAACAGATGTGGAATAAGGACTGTGTTTTTAAGCAAACTCAAAAGGGGTGGAATCTCTCTTGATACTTTGAACTTTGTCTTCTCCATCCAAGAACCACTTAGAACCTTTACTGTCCACTTTACTTCTTCAAGAGAGCCAGTCTTAGTGTTTCATTTTGTCTTTATAACCTGATTTTTCAGTTCAGACACAAAAAATAGAATCAAGTGTACACAAATTAGTAAAGACTATGTAAGCTTCAAGTTTACCTTCCTTTATCCTCCAAAATTTGTTGGTGTTGGGTACCAGCATTGGGTCAACACTTTTAAGAAAACTTACACGCGGTGTGGACTCACAATCTACAGAAATGTCATAATGGAAATTCCAAAACTGAGGTATACATTCCTCCGATTCACGTCTACCCAATTCCACAAAAAAATATTTGAATACTGCTAACCATGGATATCTACCAGGAAGTCGAAAATGGACAGCAAATGTTGACAAAGTCAAAGAGGGATGGAAACTCTCTCGATACTTTGAACTTGCTCTTCTCCATCCTAGAACCACTTAGAACCTTTACTATCCAATTTTCGAGCTACAAGACACTACTTAATTCAGAAAGCCAGCTTAACTGCTCCACTTATACTTATATCAGTTTTACCCTGATTTTTCAGTTCAGACACAATAACTAGAATCAAGTGTATGGAAGTTTGTAAAGACTATGTCATGTAAGCCTCAAGTGTATCCTCAAAATTTGTTGGTGTTGGGTACCGCCTTTGGGTCAACACTTTTAAGAAAACTTATGACTCGCAGTCTACAGAAGCTACATAATGGAGTTACCAAAACTGAGGTATGAATTCCTTCCATTCACGCCCACCCAATTCCACAATCTATGAATACTGCTAGCCATGGATATCCACCAGGAAGTCGAAAATAGACTGTAAATCTCAGCAAACTTAAAGGTCTGGAACCCTTCCTTGTATGTTTTAAACTTGCTCCCCTCCAACGAGGCATCACCTAGAACTTATACTGTCAAAGTCTTGGGATAAAAAGACCAAGGAACTTTACTTTGTTGAGAGCTAGTCTCTAGCTAAAGTGCTTTACCGTACCTTTAAACCCAGTTTTTTAGTTCAGACACAAAAAAAAACTATAACCAAGTTTATGGAAGTTAGAAAAGGTTCTCTTTATTTAAGACATAAGTGTGTTCTACTTTAGTCTTTGAAATTTCTGGTGGTGGGCAGTACTTGGGACAGGGTATAGGACCCAAAATTGCTGTTAATACATGCCGTAGAATGGGCGTACCACACTGCGTCTATTCTTTGCCCCCTTGCTCGTCTGTGTCCACCCCTTGTCCGGGTCCTGGTGGTGAGTTTCAATTGGGTCTTGTGTTTCAAGGGCTTAAAGGAATTGTACACAGTGGCTGAACTCCGTGCTCTTCAGGAAACAGGGGAGCGACTCCCTGTCAAAGACGCTTAAGCCTTCTCCAAATTGACCTTTGGTGCCATTTAACATCATGTTTGCTGTTTTCGGAGGCTACATGTCTGTTTGAAACTTTTGTCACAAACTTTGTTGCTATGCAAGCACCTCCATGTCATTTTTCCAGATGCTTTCGTACTTTTGCTTCAGTTCATGGTTATTGCTTCGCTAAAGGGACTAATGTCTGTGTCCAGCCAAAAGGTTTTGTATCGTTTTGCAAAGGAGGGAAGAAGTCAGAACTCCTGTTGGATTTCTACTGCTATGTGGGGCTCCATTCAAGACGCTTTCCTCACTTGCTGTGGTCATAAAGGCCTATAGCAGCATTCCAAGCTGAAAGCTACGGGATCTCCCCACCAGTACTCAGAACATGGGAGCAGGCAAGTGCACCAATCCAGAAGTTTAAGTATTCCAAAGAAGACACACCACTTAAACCGACCCAATGTAGTCATGGTGTATAGCCTTAGCTAGCACTGCTTCACCCACGCCCTCTGACACGTTTTGCCCCACCCACCGGGGCTTGCTCACAGAGGACTTCTGTGAGCAAGCCCTGGTGGCTGGAGCAGTGCATACACCGTGACTACATTGGGTCGGTTTGCGTGGCGTCTTCTTTAGTTTCCTCACTTGCTGGTCTTACTAGGCTGGAAGGGAAGAGGAAAATCTGTAACAGAGACCAAACACCAGTAATAAGTTGACAGAGATTGTAGCTTTTTCTAAACTTTTGTCTGGACATATACTTTAAAACTCATTCAATATGGGGTTGGTATGGATGTGGTAAGGGGTGATACATTTGGATCCCTGACACCTTCTGTATTAATGCTTAGGGGTGTAGTTCTGAGATATTGGGCTGTATGTGTTTTCCAGGATGCATGATTATCTCTAACCAATTCAGGACACTTTATGGCCGGGGTCGGCAACCCACGGCCAGTGGGCCGCACCCGGCCCGCCGCCACTAAATCTCAGGCCCGTCGGTGTTTGTGATTTTTTCACAGGCGCCCATGGATAAGTGATTGGATGTTTAATACTTTTATCTGCAAAAGTGTATGTTAGATGATAAAACTGCAACTATGTACCTCATTAAGAGCGCCACTCAGATTACTTGCCGCCTCCCTTCTCCCCCCTCCTCCCCTCTTAATTGACGTCATTCTCATGTTAAATTTTCAGACGAGCAGAAGGGAGGTGGCGAGTAATCTGAGCTATATATGAGGTATATAGCTGTAGTTTTATCAACAGTGAATACTAGAAATATTCAGGGCCATCTTTAATATTGTCTGGACCCAGTCCACAGCCACCACTGTACCCCCCAGTCCACAGCCACCTCTGTATCCCCCCGTCAACAGCCACCACTGTAGCCCCCCTGTCCACAGCCACCTCTGTACCACCCCCTGTCCACAGTCACCTCTATATCCCCCCTGTCCACAGCTACCACTGTATCCCCCCTGTCCACAGCTACCACTGTACCCCCTGTCCATGCAGCCCTCCATGCATTCACATATATTGAATCCGGCCCTTAAGTGGAAAAAAGGTTGCTGATCCCTGCTTTATGTATTCAGATAAGTGACGGGCCTGCTGATTTACCAATAACTTTGTTGATGCTGGTGTTACCAAAGGCATGTGTATATTGTTTTTGGGGGGCTTAATCTGGCTCTTTTAGTGGTAGTCCCACCCCCCCCCCCCAATAATTAATCTTCTCTATGCAGTTTAAAGGAGTTAACTAAAGAAATTTGAAAAAAGATCCCCCGTTTTTTTATATTTTTGCCTAGATTTGTCATTAAAACATGCTTTTTAAGCAAAAAAAGTCTTGTGGTAGATACAATTACGGATTTTATTTTGCAACTTGTCTTGTTGATCATGGTGCTAAAATCTTGTAAGGGTGCAAAGTATAAAGCTACTTCCTGTATGTTTGTAAAGCCCATCTCCAGCCAAATATTAAACTTTCTCTCCATATCACACCCCTCTAAAGGTTCTGTATGTTATTTTTTAATTGTACACACAGGACACAGGATGGTATTCAGAGATGAAGGGTTAGGTTGTCACCTTCAGGAAAATTGGACACTGGAAACCAAAGCTCTAAGACAGCCCACTCCCAACCCCCTCAGTTTTTCACTAGTGTTCTTAGAAGACGAACATCTTCTGTCTGTTCTAAGAGAAGCAAACTATTTTTAAGATTAATTTTCTACTTGCAAAAGGTCTTCAGTTTCTCAAGAGACTTTAGGGCCCATTCTGAAGCTTTCCAGACAAGACTTTCCTTGGCCTTTGACGCAATAAAGTACTTGGACCCTGCTGTGAAGAAGAATCCTTTGTGCACTAGACACTGGTTTCTACACTCTGTACCTTAGAGGCAATGGATGTCTAGGGCTGTGGCTTAAACTTTGGTGGACCTTGTCTCTGAAGACTCCTCAGAGAGAAAAGTTAACTCTAACGTGTGACATAGTACTCGGACCTCCTCAAACTTCTGGCAGACTATCAGTTGGCCCTCCCAGATAATCCAGATCCTCTGTCCCAAGAACCAGTTTACCACCTGCTTCATGGTCGTTGGATTTAATAGACCCGCCAATGAAGCCCAGGTCCTGAAGTATAGGGACCTATGCTCATATGTTATTTCTAAAATGTTGAAGGCTAAGAAGTAGACTTCTTGCAAGGTTTACCATTGCTTCTGATGCAAAGCAAGAGGTTTCCATCCCAAGAAGAATTTCTGGCTGTTTTCCAATCGGGTCTGGGTTGACATTTGGCCTTTGAAGTCCAAGTTCTGAATTATAGTGGTCTATGCACATCAATTATTCCCAAACTGTTGAAGGCTAGGAAGTAGACTGCTTGCAAGGTCTATCATCACACTTGGAATGCATATTTCTTGTAATCGAAGCAAAGGTTACCATCCCAGCAAGAATTCCTAGCTTTTCTCCAATCAGGGCTGGGTCGACATTTGGCCTTTGACGTATAGGGACCTATGCACATCAGTTATTTCTTAACTGTTGAAGGCTAGGAAGTGGACCACTTGCAAGGTCTACCATCAGGCCTGGAAGGCTTAATTATTGTGATGCGAAACAAGACATTTCAATCCCAGGAAGTATTCCTGTCTTTTTGCCAATCTGGTCTGGGTCAACATTTGGCCTTCAGTATCATCAAGGTCAAATGTCTATCCTGGAGATTCTCTTTCAGGTCGTTGCTTACAGGTCGTTGCTTACATTGCTACCATCATGACCCTTCAGTGAAATTCCTTAATTGGAAAAACACATGCCTGGTCAAATATCTCATCTCTAAGGGCTCTTTCACATGGGTGGGACTGCTTACTGCTTCCACAGTTGGTAGACCACTTTTCAGAGGGTGGAATAACAGTGACTTATATGAGTACAGCCCAGTCTAGCTGTAGTGGTAAAAATTAGGTGGGCGGTAAAACAACATCCTGGTCGCCTGTGTGAAAGAGCCCAAAAAAGTTTGTGAGATCTGTCCGGATTGGATCAAAATATCTGCTTTTATAGCTCAAATGATTCCCACACCCCACATTAGGGGCCATTGCTTGTTCTATTCAGGGGGAGAGGAATAATCTGTAATACTTACTCCCTGGATAGCTTTCTGCTCTCTGATGCTCCAGAATATGTACAATGGAGGACTTATTGGTCTTAGATCAGGGGTAGGCAACCTCAGCACTCCAACTGTGGTGAAACGACAAATCCCATCTTGCCTCTACCTCTAGGAGTCATGCCTATGATTGTCAGGGTCTTGCAATTTCACCACAGCTGAAGGGCCGAGGTTGCCTACCCTCCTCTTACATAATATATGAGGAAGTCAGACGGCGACCACCAGTTGGAGCTCCGAAGAGAAGAAACATCGGGGGAACGATCGCACAGCATGGTGGAAGCCTGTTAGATTGAGGAATTAGGAGATTTGGAAGACAAGGTGTTAGCATTTCTCTTGGGTTTTCTTCTTTTTTTTGGGACTCCAATTGAGACACTTGTTCTCAGTGCTTGCCCCGTGACACCCGCACTGCAAAAAAAATCTTATCACAATGTCTAACCCTTCCACACACCAATAACAATGTGTCTCCGTTCAAAGATATAGGGGTAATCTCCCCAATAGGGACAGATAACGCAACAAAGTCCCTTCAGAATAAATACATTTCATTTGGAGATGGGCTTTCAAACCATACCCCAGGCAGCTATGAAGGATCACCATATAACCAAATCATGTATCCATGTAAATTATATTAAAAAAACATAAAATGTATGTTAAACACAGTACCTGAATCTGTCGCTATATTCGTTAGCTGTAGCCATTTTTTAACACTAGATGTAAGCCGCATAGATTTCATTTGTAGTCTTGTTACCTATAAGGTTGAATTGCATATTGTGATTACATAAAATTAGTCGTAAACACTTTCATTGGTGTCCTGTGTCTTTTGTTGAAATTCTCTTTCGTTTGTTGAAGAACCACCTTTTGGCATTGAGTCTCCTGAAATTAAGAAATCTAATTATCACTGTCCCAGACTGGGTGGGTTCATCTAAGAAGCTGAGTCTCCTCTCCTCTCTGTATTATAATGAAAGGTGGGGGGTATAGGGTTGAAATGTATACAGTCAAAGGAAAAAAGCACACCAGTAAGACCCGAATGTCATATAAATGAAAGCAACTTCAGCCCAACGTGCAGACCACGACTCCGGCGCGTTTCGTCCCGCCACGGGAGCCTAGTCATTCCTCATGTTATGTTTTTCCACAAAGTGTACAGGAGATGCATCATTTAAAAAATTGATCTCCATTCCTCATTCCAACATAATATTCTTTGTAAATGAGATGTAGGTAGGTCCATCTCCATTACTCACCATATTAATGTCCATAAAGGAGAAGTATAGCCAAGGCTGCAGGAGTGCAGTTTGTTCTGCAATCCTGTGACCCATTTTTAGCAGACAGCGGGCTCAAGTCACAGAGCCGGTCCAGGTTGGTCAAAATATCGTGACCATATAGTCGGGATCCTCCCAGAACCCTGGACCGGCACCTGGCTCAGCCTCTCAACGAGAAAATGAGAGCCTTGGTCAGCTCACTGAGTTTTGAGAAATGAGCGATCAGCAGTGTTTGATCTCTTGGTTCTTTTCTTTTAACCACTTGAAGACCAGGCCTATTCTGACATGTTTTGTTTACATGTAAAAATCTGTATGTTTTTTTGCTAGAAAGTTACTTGGAACCCCCATACATTAGATATACACTGCTCAAAAAAATTAAAGGAACACTTTTAAATCAGAACTCCTGGGATATTGATCTGGTCAGTTAAGTAGCAGAGAGGGAGGGGTGTATACAGAGGGGGAGGGGTGTATACAGAGGGGGATGGGTGTATACAGAGGGGGATGGGTGTATACAGAGGGGGGTTGTTAATCAGTTTCAGCTGCTTTGCTGTTAATTGAAATTAACAACAGGTGCACTAGATGGGCAACAATGAGACGACCTCCAAAACAGGAATGTTTTTTCAAGTAGAGGTGTCTGACATTTTTTCCCCTACTCATCTTTTCTGACTGTTTTTCACTAGTTTTGCATTTGGCTAGGGTCAGTGTCACTACTGGTAGCACAAGGTGATACTTGGACCATATAAAGGTTGCACAGGCAGTCCAACTCCTCCAGGATGGCACATCAATACTTTTCATTGCCAGGTTTGCCATGTCTCCCAGCACAGTCTCAAGTGCATGGAAGAGATTCCAGGAGACAGGCAGTTACTCTAGGAGAGCTGGACCGAGCCATAGAAGGTCCTTAGCCCATTGGCAGGACCAGTATCTGCTCCTTTGTGCAAGAAGGAACAGGATGAACACTGCCAGAGCCCCACAAAATTACCTCCAGCAGGCCACTGGTGTGAATGTCTCAGACCAAACAATCAGAAACAGACTTCATGGGGGTAGCCTGAGGGCCCAACGTCCTCTAGTGTGCTCTGTGCTCACTGCCGGACACTGTGGCGCTCTTTTGCCATTTTCCATTGAACACCAGAATTGGCTGGTGCCCCATGCTTTTCACAGATGAGAGCAGGTTCACCCTGAGCATATGTGACAGATGTGAAAGAATCTGCAGAAGGCGCGGAGAATTTTATGCTGCCTGTAACATCGTTCAGCATGACTGGTTTGGTGGTGGGTCAGTGATGGTTTGGGGAGCCATATCCATGGAGGGACGCACAGGCTACACAATGGCACCCTGACTGCCATTAGGTATCGGGGTGAAATCCTTGGACCCATTGTCAGACCCTACGCTAGTGCAGTGGGTCCTGGGTTCCTCCTGGTGCACGACAATGCCACCCAGATAGATAAGGAGATCCCTCACCATCATCAGGTCGATGGAATTGAGGGTCTTGAGTGCAGAGATGAATCTAAAATCGTAAAGAATATATTCTTCTATGTAATCTTAGGGGGATGAACTGAGTGGTATTAAAGTTGAGATAAAGAAAGAAGAAAAGACATGTGTGAAGGGGGACCAGCAGCCTAAGGAGGAGATTGGAAAGATGGCAACCGTTAACAAGGAGGAATCCTTTCTACATATCAGCACAGGTAAGAATTGGAAGAGTAAACACAGAATAGTTCACACTTTCAATTTTTATTTTTTTATAACGTAAACAGGATAATTGAAAGTGATGGAGAGTAAGCAGACCTTCCGCAGGTGAGACAGGTCATTTTTTTAATAGTTCTATTATATCATTCGCAACACAAATCCCCAGCCAAAAATGTATACACAAATTTCATTAGCATACGCTGCCCACCACCTAATGTTCCCAAACTAGTGAGGTACAGGAACTGTACACCATATGAAAGGTCCATCTCTATTCCTCAATATAATGTCATGTTCCCAACAAATGAGGAGGAGATACTGTACACCATATGAAAGGTCCATCTCCATTCCTCAATATAATGTCATGTTCCCAACAAATGAGGAGGAGATACTGAGATTGCAGGCTTGGCTGGCTTAAATCAGGTATGGTCTCCACCCAGAGACTGGCCACATTAATCACCTTGCAGGTGGACAGACAGACACGGAGAAGGCCATATGAAAGGTCCATCTCAGTTTCTCAACATAACATCATGTTCCCAACAAATGAGGAGGAAAAACTGTACACCATATGAAAGTTCCATCTCCATTCCTCAATATAATGTCATGTTCCCAACAAATGAGGAGGAGATACTGTACACCATATGAAAGTTCCATCTCCATTCCTCAATATAACGTCATGTTCCCAACAAATGAGGAGGAGATCCTGTACACCATATGAAAGTTCCATCTCCATTCCTCAATATAACGTCATGTTCCCAACAAATGAGGAGGAGATACTGTACACCATATGAAAGTTCCATCTTCATTCCTCAATATAATGTCATGTTCCCAACAAATGAATTATTTATTAGCCTCTTAGTAAAGAGCATATAAAGTTAATAGTACCATCATCCTGAAAATCAATTTTAATAGAAATAGGGCTTAAGGGACCCCAAACCCAGAAGACCAACAGCAAAAGCTGAGAACAGAGGGGGGCAGTAGGACTGTAGCGGTACTGGGTAGGCAGGTAAACTCAAAAGAGAAATTTATAATAAAAGGTATAAATTTATGGACATAATATCAAAAGGATATAAAAAACAACATAAACAATAAATCACAGTACAGACAACGTGACCAGCCGTACAAATCACCGATGTTAGATTATCCCCTGGGGAAAGTTCCCGGTGGAGGTAGGGGTCACATAAGGGGGATCTCAACTAGTTATGTGACTGAGTCGCTTCGTCGGGAGAGTTCTGAAATTAATTAATATACAATCGTTAGCTATAGAAAAAGTTGAACAAAATATGGGGATACATACAAGTCAACCTTACATTAAAAAAAGTCATTAAATGCAATATGCAAATGTGAACAATATAGATGTTTGGGAACAAGCACTGTGCCGCTTACCTAAAAACAGAGCTCCCATCAGCTCAGGCGCCAGAGCCACCATATGGAGGGATCTCCCGCGGCGACCCAGGGGGACAGATGTGACAGATGTGGAGATGGACCTGTTCAACTGTATATGGTAGGCAAGCCATGAGTAAGGCTGAAAGGATATGGGTAGGGGGTGCAAGTGCCGGTGAGGTATCAAAATTCACTTAGTGAGGAGTTGTGATGACAGGAAAGGAGTGGGGATGGGAAGATGGAAGAGGTGAAGGGTTGGATTGGGTTGGATGCTGCTACGATCGAGTTGAACTGAAGCCGAGGGTTGGAACACAGCTAGAGCTCGATGGTGGGAGCTGGGTTGGCTGCGGTGTCACTGGCTGGTCTAATAGACCCCCACTGTCTGCTAAATGAGGATCTGACACCTGCCCATGCTGTTACATAGGAGGCTGTGCTAACAATAAAGTAAAAAAAAAAAAGAAGAAGTGTACGGTATATGTAGCACTACCTCCGGAAAAGCTGCTGGATTGTTTTGGGTGGCACATTTACCTCGTGACTCTTCCGAATTCCTAGGGGTGAATTGTGCATATAGCGATAGTAAAGGAATGTCCGCAACAAGTGTCTTTTCTGTGCTCTTTATTACCCAGTCGGGTAAAAACAATGAATTGGTGATGAAAGGATAGAATTTAGAAGGAGAAGGAGAACAGCAGATTCAGGCGTAGTATTTGGAACAGTCCTGCTCCCATATGTAAGGCGGCATACACACGACAGAGGTTCTCGCTGGAGACCAGCGAGAACCTCGCTGGAAGCTGCATTCCAGCGAGAACCTCGGCCATGTGTACGGTCCTGGCTCGCCCCGCCCCTCGGGAATCCCGTCGAGCGAATAGAGAGCACGCTCTCTTTTTGCTCGACGGCCCGCCTGGATGAATGGCTGGTTGCCATTCCCGACGGGCGGGTCGCCGAATCTGACGGCCGGCAGAGAACCTCGACGGGCGGAACGATGTGTTCTGCCCTACGAGGTTCTCTGCCGTGTGTACGCGGCTTAACACTTTCCATATCACTCCTGCCTGAGTGGGCTTAGCGTATCTGGACAGACCTCTCTCACTGACCTGGCAGCTGGAGTATCACTCGAACTCTTGTTAGAACAAAGTCTCTGCCACAGACCCTCCTGAGATGAACCTCAGGGAGACACCTCTGCCACAGGCCCTCTCTGGCTGCAGATGCGGAGGCAATCCTCCTTAAAGAATTATGTCTGGATCTCCTTTCTTAACGTTGCCCAGGTACCAACTGGCAGATGACAGTCCACGTCCCTGCTCAAATGATCCTGACCAACATGGTCCTGGGACCAGGAACACCGCGTGGCACGCATGCCCCAGTCAGGTAGGCTATAACGCCGGGGCGACGTGATGTGGTCACCCTAAAGGTGGGTGCCACACTGGAAGAAGAAGACCTAGACTCAATGGCGTCTGTTCCATAAGTACCCTCTCCCAGCATTCCCAGCGAGGGCACTCTCTCCTGATTGGCTGCTGGTAAAGGACACCCAAGCCTCAACTCCACTGTTGCCACCTATCGTCCTGGGGTGGAATAACACCCCAGCAACAACAGAATGAGCCCACAGTACAGCTAAGCTGAAACAGAGACCCTAGTCGAACATTGTAATTTGGATCAGAGTCATTAGCACTCTGATCACCCTCTAAATTTCAATAGCACCGGTACTTAGAAGTAACCAGGCACTACATATAGCGCTACCCCCTCAGGAGCCGCTGGTTAGATGTGGGATCGGCATAAGTTAAGTTAAGTATGACAGGTCTAGGGAAATTAATAGTAGCAACTGTGAGAGCAGTAACAGAATGTCCAAGATAATGGTTGACGTTTTCTAAGTGCTTTATTTTCCGGCCCAACAAGACCAACAGTCAACTTGAGGTAGATAGTATAGGTTGGTGAAAGGAATAACTTTGCAAGTTCAGGCTATGGATAGCGAACAGAAGCAGTCCTGCTTCTAGAGTGTATTCTTATCATCCGTCGCCACTCCAGCCGGAATGGGTGCAGTGCGCCTGGACAGACCTCTCCCACAGGCCTGGCAGCCAGAGTGTCACCGAGGATGCCGAGAAGGAACAAGTCTCTGCCACGACTTGGCTCTAGTAAATTAGTAAAGGCCTCTGCCACAGGTCCGATACTTGAGAGCAATAGAGCGGATCCTCCCAGTCAATTTTTCTTGAAGTGTGGGGACACAGCAAATCGCTGGGGCCTATCGGCAACTCAGTTGTTTCGAGCCATGAGGGCCCAGAATCTGGAACTCCGCGTAGCACGGGCTCTGGCCTGGTAGGCCATAGTGATGGCCCGCGACGTGCGCACACCCTGAAGGTGGGTGCCGCACCTGGAACCAGGAACCCGCAAAGAACCCCGAAAAATGGCATCTGCCACAGATATACCCTCCCCCAGCATGCCCCGCGGGGGAAACACTCCTCCAATTGGCTGCTGGGAAAAAGTGTCTCTGCCTGAACCCCTCTGGCGCCACCTGCCGCCCCAAGATGGAACTGCATCCCTGGAGCACAGAACGACCCACAGGATAATTCAGGGCTGGCAGCAGCCTAATTTAGCACAAATCAACCTGGGTGAGAGCAAATAAGTCTCTCACCCTACTAAATTTAAACAGCATCCCTTACTGACAGGAAGAGGGCGCTACATATGGAAAAAGTTTATATAAAATAAAGATAATTAAAAATTAAAGCATCCCTGTAAGTGTCTGTTTACTCAATGCAACCGGATCTTTTATATTTTAACAAAAAATAATATTGTGTTTGTTTGCGTGTTCATTTTAGTGTGTTTTTTTTTTTCCCAGAAAATATCTGTTTTATAAATAACTTTGCAAATATCGTGCTGCATAATTTTTTTTTAACTGCCACCATTTTATTCCCCAAAGTCTTTGCTTTCAGAAAATATATACAGTCATTTCTAGCAAAAAAAAGTTGATTTTAAAAATTGGCCCTGTAGGCCAGCTGGTAATGTGTAATAATGTATGGAAGAATGTGCCACAACTCAGCGGTTCATGTTGGAAAACAACTGCGGCTGTGGGTTTTATATTCTCTGCAATGTGGTGGTGTTAAATTGAGTGGAACGCACAGACAGGAAGTAATATCTGAGGCAGACAGGAAGTGATAGCCGAGGGAGACAGGAAGTTATAGCCTAGGGAGACAGGAAGTTATAGCCTAGGGAGACAGGAAGTTATGTCTTATACAGAAAGGAAGTGATGTAACACACAGACTGGAAGTTCTGGGTCAGAGGTGAGTTGGGAGGAAGTAGAGAGAAGACATTTCTGGAACTGGAAGCAGAGACGGTAATAAAAATATTTTGAGTTTACACCCAGCAGCCCTCTTTGGTGTTTAGAACCCGCATACAGACTAAATATAGAACCATTTATACAACTGCTGGCTTGATCTGGGTTCACATCTGTGCTTGTCAGAAATTAACGCAAAATTGCATGCCTTCCCGACATGCACATAAATGTGCTTCCCTTTAAAAGATGTGCAGGGGTGCCATTAATTGTTAGTGACACCCCCATGGATCTCCTAATGTGTACATTTTTGAAAAAGTGTGAGGGACATCTCTTCCACCTTTCTTCTGTGTAGGGAAACCTATTGCAATTAAAGCGGAGTTCCACCCAAAAATGGAACTTCCGCTTAATCCACTCCTCGCCCCCTTACATGCCACATTTTTTTGGGGGGGAGTGGGGGCTTCAGGAGGAGTGGGACTTCCTGTCCCACTTCCTCCTTCCGCCAAGGGGCTGGTAAGGTGAATAGCTTAATCGCCTTACTGCAGCCCCTCCCTGTAGGCGATCGCCTGTCCAAACGGATGGCGCAGCGCCGCTCGCGCATGTGCAGTGGGTGCCGGCCGTGAAGCCGAAAGCTGTCATGGCCGGGTGCCCACATTTGGAATGAAGATGCCGGCCGGGGAGGGGGGGAGAGGAGCAGAGCCCTGGCCCGAGCGTCGCTGGAACCGTGGAGCAGGTACGTGTATGTTTATTAAAAGCCAGCAGTTACACTTTTTGTAGCTGCTGACTTTTAATGAACACAAAAAAAGGCTGGAACACCCCTTTAATGGGATAGACCTGATACATCCTAAATATAGAGCCATTTATCCAACTGTCCACCCAGAGCCTCTGGTTTATAGACGAGTTACATCCTAAATATAGAACCATTTATCCAACTGTCCACCCTGAGCCTCTGGTTTATAGACCAGATACATCCTAAATATAGAACCATGTATCCAACTGTCCATCCAGAGCCTCTGATTTATAGAGCGGATACATCCTAAATATAGAACCATGTATCCAACTGTCCATCCAGAGCCTCTGGTTTATAGACCAGTTACATCTTAAATATAGAACAATTCATCCAACTGTCCACCCTAAGCCTCTGATTTATAGACCGGATACATCCTAAATATCGAGCCATTTATCCAACTGTCCATCCAGAGCCTCTGGTTTATAGACCAGATACATCCTAAATATAGAGCCATTTATCCAACTGTCCACCCAGAGCCTCTGGTTTATAGACGAGTTACATCCTAAATATAGAACCATTTATCCAACTGTCCATCCAGAGCCTCTGGTTTATAGACGAGTTACATCCTAAATATAGAGCCATTTATCCAACTGTCCACCCTGAGCCTCTGGTTTATAGACCGAATACATCCTAAATATAGAGCCATTTATCCAACTGTCCATCCAGAGCCTCTGGTTTATAGACGAGTTACATCCTAAATATAGAGCCATTTATCCAACTGTCCACCCTGAGCCTCTGGTTTATAGACCGAATACATCCTAAATATTCTGGGAGGGTCACAGGACTCCACGGTTACCACTATAATATAAACGCAGACCTAACGATAGGTGGGGATCATGAGAGGTCAGAAGTGACAGTTGTTACTTTGTGTTTACACAGACTTCTAAAGCAGGAAAGAAAAGATCTGGTGAGCTGTAACACCCAGCAACTGTCTTCACAGGACATCCCCCATTACAGTGCCTCCACCTCGCTGCCTGACAACAGAGGTAACCAGTGCCAAGAAGATTCTAGAAGTAACCCAGAAGATCATTGATCTGCTGACAGGAGAGGTGAGCGGTGCCGGGAATTCTGGGACATTATCCAGTAACAGACAAGGGATGTGTCTGGATGGTGACTGTATCATTGTGTGTGTCAGGTTCCTATAAGGTGTCAGGATGTCACTGTCTATTTCTCCATGGAAGAGTGGGAGTAAATAGAAGGACACAAGGATCTCAACAAGGACATCATGATGGAGAATCAGCCGCCCCTCACATCACCGGGTAAGAGGAGACTTTATTGTAAAGGAGAGAGCAGTACGGAGGCTCCACCTAGATCCCCCCATCATCTGACTCAATGATCTGACCGCCCTTACGCGTTACGTCCATTCAAGCATTTATTGTCCCTTGTTTATTAAAAGGTCTATAAGGAGTGCTTTGTTTGTGTGTTTCCTACAGATGGATCCAGTAATGGGAACCCACCAGAGAGATGTCCCCGTCCTCTGTATTCCCGGGATTCCACACAGGAAGATCACACCATCCCTCACCATCATCAGGTAGACAGGAATGAGCAACTAGAACACTAAAGCATTTGTAAGCTATGAGAAAACATCTTGCTCTATAATTTCTTGTTCCCTTTTACATATGTATTCTTTCGTCTCTGGAATTTAGGCTGAAGAAATAAAAGGCATCAAAGCTGAGATTAAAGAGGAAGACGAAGAGACATTGCATAGTGGAGATCAGCAGTCTATGGGGGAGGGGGAGAGGATTATGAAAAGAAAACAGGAGGAATCTTCTCTACATATGGACACAAGTAAGTAAAAACACTAAATGCAGAAACAGCTCATCTGTATAGGAGGATGACTGAGGATATGTAGACCTTCACATCATCAAATAAGATCATCTCTACAAGGACGTAATGATGGAGAATCAGCCGCCCCTCACATCACCGGGTAAGAGGAGACTTTATTGTAAAGGAGAGAGCAGTACGGAGGCTCCACCTAGATCCCCCATCATCTGATAAACGCATAGAAACAATGGGCCAGATTCACAGAGCCCTTACTCCTGTCTAACTTGCGTTAGACTGGAGTACTTTTAAATTACACGCGTTTTTTCACTACTCTGAAACCTCAAACCATGAAAATACGGCTGCGGGCTTCAATCCGACTGGTTTACGTGTTCGTACGCCTTCGGATCTACGCTGCAATAAATTTGCGGCCGCTGGGTGGAGTTCCCGTCGTTTTCCACGTTGGGGTATGCAAATGAGCTTTTGCCGACGATCCACGAAGTTACGAACGTCAATCGCAATCTCTTACGGCATCTTTAGTCATCTTTTTGCTGCGTAAAACTATACCAGCTTTTTGCTGGTCTAATATTAGACAGCCCATGTTAAGTATGGCCGTCGTTCCCGCGTCGAATGTCAACGTCTTTTTTTTATTTTTTACGTAAGTCGTCCGGAAATAGGAATGTATGTAAACGACGCTACTCGAATGACGTATTGACGTTATTTCGCGCAATGCACGGCGGGAAATTTCTGAACGGAGAATGCGCAGTTTGATCGCCGCGGGGACGCGCCTAATTTTAATGCTTCACGCCCCCTAATCGCGTATTTCGATTACGCGGCGAGAAATAGACTACGCAGCCATACCGTAAGGGACAAAATCTACCAGAATTTGGCGTATAGCCTGGTAAAATACGGCGGCGTAGTGTATCTCTGATACTCTGCGCCAATGTAATTGTATCCAGGGGCGGACTGACCATTGAGGAACTTGGGCACTGCCGAGGGCCCTATGCCACTAGGAGGCCCCATAAGGGTTGCCAGGCTCATTAAAACCAGGGACAGTATGTAAAAATCTGTGTTTTTTTTACATCTGTCCCTGATATGTCCAAAACCTACAAGCTTTTGATGCTTTAGCTGCCCCACCTCTGTACTGCCACCTGGCTTGGTGGCCATCTGTAAGCCTGGGGGCCCCATAATCTTCTATTGCCCGGGGGCCCCATGAGTTGTCAGTCCGCCCCTGATTGTATCTGAATCTGGCCCAATGTATTCAGTCAGTGTGTGTGTTTCCTACAGATGGATCCAGTAATGGGAACCCACCAGAGAGATGTCCCCGTCCTCTGTATTCCCGGGATTCCACACAGGAAGGTCACACCATCCCTCACCATCATCGGGTAGGTGGGACTGAACATGTAGACTTAAAAATATATTCAAAGCTATAAAAAGGAAATTCTTCCATGTAATCCCCCTTTCCATTTTTACAAAATGTATTCTATCTTCTCCGGAGTTTAGGACGAAGAATTTAAAGACATCAAAGCTGAGATTAAGGAGGAAGAAGAAGAGATGTTGGTGAGTGGAGATCAGCAGTCTATGGAGGAGGGGGAGATGATTAGGAAAAGTAAACAGGAAGAATCTGCTCATTATAGCATCACAAGTAAGTAATACACATTAAATGCAGCAACAATTCACATTTTACTTTTACTTTTAAAGCTCAATATAACGTCATGTTCCCAACAAATGAGGAGGAGATACTGTACACCATATGAAAGGTCCATCTCCATTCCTCAATATAACGTCATGTTCCCAACAAATGAGGAGGAGATACTGTACACCATATGAAAGGTTCATCTCCATTCCTCAATATAACGTCATGTTCACAACAAATGAGGAGGAGATACTGTACACCATATGAAAGGTCCATCTCCATTCCTCAATATAACGTCATGTTCCCAACAAATGAGGAGGAGATACTGAGATTGCAGGCTTGGCTGGCTTAAATCAGGTTTGGCCTCCACACAAAGACTGGCCACATTAATCACCTTGCAGGTGGATAGACAGACATGGAGAAGGCCATATGAAAGGTCCATCTCCATTCCTCAATATAATGTCATGTTCCCAACAAATGAGGAGATACTGTACACCATATGAAAGGTCCATCTCCATTCCTCAATATAATGTCATGTTCCCAACAAATGAGGAGGAGATACTGTACACCATATGAAAGGTCCATCTCCATTCCTCAATATAATGTCATGTTCCCAACAAATGAGGAGGAGATACTGAGATTGCAGGCTTGGCTGGCTTAAATCAGGTTTGGCCTCCACACAAAGACTGGCCACATTAATCACCTTGCAGGTGGATAGACAGACATGGAGAAGGCCATATGAAAGGTCCATCTCCATTCCTCAATATAATGTCATGTTCCCAACAAATGAGGAGGAGATACTGTACACCATATGAAAGGTCCATCTCCATTCCTCAATATAATGTCATGTTCCCAACAAATGAGGAGGAGATACTGTACACCATATGAAAGGCCCATCTCCATTCCTCAATATAATGTCATGTTCCCAACAAATGAGGAAGAGATACTGTACACCATATGAAAGGTCCATCTCCATTCCTCAATATAACGATGTCATCAGTACACAATTGTTACTCCATGAAGTATAGTTTGTTTGAGTTTTTTGTATTTCTCATCTGAATTATTGATATGGTGATTGGAAAATGTGAACATCCATTTCTTATAATATTCCTTTTCTTATAGACGATCTCCAAGTATCTCCAGATTGTGATGAAAAAAATGATGTCATACAATATTCTCCAGAAGTAAATCCCATTCCTCAAAATATACACCACAGACCGGATCATATGGAGGCAGCGAGGGATCCGTCTAATCCCGAGGATCCTCCTGGCCAATCACATTCCTGTTCTGAATGTGGAAAGTGTTTTACTCACAAAAGAAGCCTCCTAAACCACCAGAGAACCCACGCAGGGAAGCGTTCTTATTCATGCTCAGAGTGTGGGAAGTGTTTTACTCTTAAAGGAAACCTTCTAAATCACCAGAGGAGTCACACTGGGGAGGGTTCTTTTTCATGTTCAGAGTGCGGGAAATGTTTTACACTCAAGGGAAACCTTCTAAAACACCAAAGAATTCACACAAGTCAGCGTTCTTATTCATGTTCAGAGTGCGGGAAATACTTTACCCACAAAGGAAACTTTCTATATCACCAGAGAATTCACACAGGTGAGCGCCCTTATGCGTGTTTAGAGTGCGGGAAAAGTTTTACTCGCAACACAACCCTTCAAAAGCACCAGAGAAGTCACACAGGTGAGCGTCCTTATTCATGTTTGGAGTGTGGGAAAGGTTTCACTGTGAAAGATAAACTACTTGCACACCAGAGAAGTCACACGAGCAAGCATACCGTCTCCTGTGCAGGGTGTTGGAAATGTTTCACTGGAAACGAAGACCTCATTAGACACCAGAAAATTCACACGGGTCAGCGTCTTTATTCATGTCCAGAGTGTGGAAAATGTTTCCGTTGGAAAATACAGCTTCTAAGACACAAGATCACTCACACTGGTGACTATCCTTATTCATGTTCAGAGTGCGGGAAACGGTTCGCTGCGAAAGGAGAACTTCTTGCACACCAGAGAATTCACACTGGTGAGCGCCCTTATTCATGTTCAGAGTGCGGGAAATGTTTTATTGCAAAACGCAACCTCCTTGCACACCAGAGAATTCACACGGGCGTGCGTCCTTATTTATGCTCAGAGTGCGGGAAATGTTTCACCGAAAAAGGAAAACTTTGTATACACCAGAGAAGTCACACAGGTGAACGCCCTTATTCGTGTTCAGAGTGCGGGAAATGTTTCACCGTGAAAGGAAGCCTTCTTAGGCACCAGAGAAGTCATACGGGTGAGCGGCCTTATTCGTGTTCAGAGTGCGGGAAATGTTTTACTGTGAAAGAAAAGCTTCTCAAACACCAGAGAAGTCACACAGGAGAGTGTCTTTATCCGTGTTCAGAGTGCGGGAAATTTTTTAGGTGTAAAAGTCATTTAACTAGACATCAAAGAACACATACCTGCTGATGTTGGATTGACGAAAAAGTTATAAAAGTTATAGCCTCTTTTTATTGAAGACGGTAAATAAAGACATCAGAGGCACAGAGACAAAGAAACCGATGCATTTCACACCACTATGGGGTGCTTGGTCATAGCTACCGTCTCAATTCCTCCGCCCTGGCAAGGTTGAAATGTGGGCAATGTAAGGCTGCAATGGGGGCACAGTAAGGCTGCAATGGGGGCACAGTAAGGCTGCAATTGGGGCACTGTAAGGCTGCAATTGGGGCACTGTAAGGCTGCAATTGGGGCACTGTAAGGCTGCAATGGGGGCACTGTAAGGCTGCAATTGGAGCACTGTAAGGCTGCAATGGGGGCAATGTAAGGCTGCAATTGGGGCACTGTAAGGCTGCAATGGGGGCAATGTAAGGCTGCAATGGGGGCAATGTAAGGCTGAAATGGGGGCACTGTAAGGCTGCAATGGGGGCAATGTAAGGCTGCAATGGGGGCAATGTAAGGCTGCAATGGGGGCACTGTAAGGCTGCAATTGGGGCACTGTAAGGCTGCAATGGGGGCAATGTAAGGCTGCAATGGGGGCAATGTAAGGCTGCAATAGGGGCACTGTAAGTCTGCAATGGGGGCAATGTAAGGCTGCAATGGTGGGTTGACTGTCCATATATATGGGGGGTGGAAAAGAATCAATCAGGAGGCTTTGTGTGAAGGACCGCCCACATGGAAACGTCCGCCCAAATTCCGGAAACGCACAGGAAGCACTAGCAGGTGTATGGGATGTTCAGTCTAAGTTAGACAAATAATCCCAGGCTGTTCATGCTGGAAAACCCTCCAATGTGGCTGAATTAAGGGGGTTGTAAAGAAAAAAAAATGTCTCCCTAAATAGCTTCCTTTACCTTAGTGCAGTCCTCCTTCACTTACCTCATCCTTCTATTTTGCTTTTAAATGTCCTTATTTCTTCTGAGAAATCCTCACTTCCTGTTCTTCTGTCTGTAACTCCACAAAGTAATGCAAGGCTTTCTCCCTGGTGTGGAGTGTCGTGCTCGCCCCCTCCCTTGGACTACAACATTTTTGGGGGTTTACATCCACTTTAAGGTAAAAAAAAATCGTAAACGCACCCTGTCCCGCCAAGCTCGCGTGCACAAGCGAACGCATACACGAGCGAGAGCAATAATTCTAGCCCTAGATCTCCTCTGTAACGCAGAACATGCAACCTGTAGAATTTTTTAAACGTCGCCTATGGAGATTTTAAAGGGTAAAAGTTTGTCGACATTCCACCAAATTACCTAAATGGCTTCCTTTAGTGCAGTCCTCCTTCACTTACCTCATCCTTCCATTTTGCTTTTAAATGTCCTTATTTCTTCTGAGAAATCCTCACTTCCTGTTCCTCTGTCTGTAACTCCACACAGTAATGCGAGGCTTTCGTCCTGGTGTGGAGAAAGCCTCTTGAGGGGGCAGGGGGCGAGTAGGAAGAAAGGAGCTGTGTGTTAGTGGGCGTCCTGACACTCCTGCTCGTCCCCTCCCCCCTCAAGAGGCTTTCTCCACACCAGGGAGAAAGTCTTGCATTACTGTGTGGAGTTACAGATAGAAGAACAGGAAGTGAGGATTTCTCAGAAGAAATAAGGACATTTAAAAGCAAAATGGAAGGATGAGGTAAGTGAAGGAGGACTACACTAAGGTAAAGGAAGCTATTTAGGGAAAACATTTTTACCCATACAACCCGTTTAAGTGTCTGTTTACTCACCAAAACCCGATCTTTTATATTTCACAAAAAAATAATATTGTGTTTGTTTGCCTGTTCATTTTAGTGTTTTTTTTTTATTTCTGAAAATATCTGTTTGATAAATATCGTGCTGCATTAAAAAAAATTGTAACTACCACCATTTTATTCCCCAAAGTCTCTGCTTTCAGAAAATATATACTCTTTTGGGGGTGTTTCAGGGCCGATCCGCCCTATAGGCTCACTATGCAAGCCACTTAGGGCCCCGCAAAGCTGCGAAAGGCCCCCCAAATTACTAGAAGCCCCACTCTTGGTGAGAAGTCATTTTCGGATACTCACACCGCTTCTCAATTCGCTGGCTGCATGGGAGAAGAGGTAAGAAGTCAGAACCCCCCGCTTCTCACTTTAATGTAAGATGTCATTACAGCATTGACCGCAGAACACCCCCTCCCCCCGCTTCTCAACTTTAATCTTTAATGTGACATGTCACTGTCAGCAGCGCTGCCCCCCCCCCTTTTTCAACTTTAATGTGGCATGTCAGTGTCAGCAGTGCCGCCCCCCCCCCTTTTCAACTTTAATGTGGCATGTCATTTTCGGCAGCCCCACCCCCCTCTTTTCTACTTTAATGTGATATGTCATCTTGCTTAGGGCCCCAGGGAGCTCAGGTTCGGCAGTGGGGTGTTTACAGTCATTTCTAGAAAAGATTATGTGTAGCGCCCCCCCCCCCCCCTTATTTGGCGGGGCGTTACGCTAAAGTTAGTGGGGAATGGAAGAGTTAAGTTGCTCCCACACACAAATTGGTTAAGTTCAGGCTGCTGTCAGTTCAGAACTGCTTTCTAGGTCAGTCTGCATGCTAGGGGAGGTGTTTTTACCCCTGGGTGACAATTGGCGCTGGAAGGGGTTCTGACAGACCCACTTTCTCCCAGCAGCCAATCAGAGGAGGATTTTCCCTCTAGACATGCTGGCGGGAGGGTATATCTGTGGCAGACGCCTGAGAGAGAGACGTTCTACACGGGGCCCGCGTTCCAGGTGCAGCATCCACCTTCAGGGTACGCGCATCCATGGGCCCCGCCACCAAGGCCTGTCTGGCCGAAGCTGCGCACCAAGCGGAGCTTCACCCTGACATCGAGAAGGGCCCCAGCGGCTTGCTGGGTCCCAGATCCTAAGCTGGGAGCTGCACGGTGGGGGATTGGCTCGGGAGACCCAAAGGCAGAGGTTGTCCGCGAGGCTTAGGCGAACCACCGGGGATCCGGTCATCACTACATGACAGGTACACTTCAACTGTCCTTTGATGACTCTAGAGAAGTGACTTACTGGAAGGATCCATTAGTTCTACCCCTTTGAAAAGTATGGAAATTCCTCAGGCCTGTGGCAGAGACCCTAATTCCTCCCAGTGACTATTGCAAGTGACCTTTCGGCTGTCAGGCCCAAGTTAGAGGCCTGTCCGGGGCGCTTTTCCCAATCAGACAGGAGTGGCAACTTTAAGTGTGATTATACCGAGTAGGAGTGCAACGGATCGTCACACCCCACGATCCGCGGAATGCTCCGAAGCCTCGGCCTAGGAAAGTCCCTGGCTTCGGCCTAGCTCCGGAGCAGGGGCCATCTTGCTCCACCCAGCTTGCCAGCTTCTGTAGTCAGTGCTGTGCCCCGCCCTCCCCCGTAAATCTCCCTCAGACTATTCCCAGTGCAACACTTCCGCCGACACTTCTCTCCTCCCAAAGTTCAGCGCGGCGCTCAGTCTTCGCTCATGCACTAAGCTCTCTGAGACCTTTCCCAGTGCAGCACTTCCGCCCACACTTCTCTCCTCCCAAAGTTCAGCGTGGCGCCCAGTCTTCGCTCATGCACTAAGCTCTCTGAGACCTTTCCCAGTGCAGCACTTCCGCCCACACTTCTCTCCTCCCAAAGTGCAGCGCGGCGCCGAGTCTTCGCTTATGCACTAAGCTCTCTGAGACCTTTCCCAGTGCAGCACTTCCGCCCACACTTCTCTCCTCCCAAAGTGCAGCGCGGCGCCGAGTCTTCGCTTATGCACTAAGCTCTCTGAGACCTTTCCCAGTGCAGCACTTCCGCCCACACTTCTCTCCTCCCAAAGTTCAGCGCGGCGCCCAGTCTTCGCTCATGCACTAAGCTCTCTGAGACCTTTCCCAGTGCAGCACTTCCGCCCACACTTCTCTCCTCCCAAAGTTCAGCGCGGCGCTCAGTCTTCGCTCATGCACTAAGCTCTCTGAGACCTTTCCCAGTGCAGCACTTCCGCCCACACTTCTCTCCTCCCAGAGTGCAGCGCGGCGCTCAGTCTTCGCTCATGCACTAAGCTCTCTGAGACCTTTCCCAGTGCAGCACTTCCGCCCACACTTCTCTCCTCCCAAAGTGCAGCGCGGCGCCGAGTCTTCGCTCATGCACTAAGCTCTCTGAGACCTTTCCCAGTGCAGCACTTCCGCCCACACTTCTCTCCTCCCAAAGTGCAGCGCGGCGCCGAGTCTTCGCTTATGCACTAAGCTCTCTGAGACCTTTCCCAGTGCAGCACTTCCGCCCACACTTCTCTCCTCCCAAAGTGCAGCGCGGCGCCGAGTCTTCGCTTATGCACTAAGCTCTCTGAGACCTTTCCCAGTGCAGCACTTCCGCCCACACTTCTCTCCTCCCAAAGTTCAGCGCGGCGCCCAGTCTTCGCTCATGCACTAAGCTCTCTGAGACCTTTCCCAGTGCAGCACTTCCGCCCACACTTCTCTCCTCCCAGAGTGCAGCGCGGCGCTCAGTCTTCGCTCATGCACTAAGCTCTCTGAGACCTTTCCCAGTGCAGCACTTCCGCCCACACTTCTCTCCTCCCAAAGTGCAGCGCGGCGCCGAGTCTTCGCTTATGCACTAAGCTCTCTGAGACCTTTCCCAGTGCAGCACTTCCGCCCACACTTCTCTCCTCCCAAAGTGCAGCGCGGCGCCGAGTCTTCGCTTATGCACTAAGCTCTCTGAGACCTTTCCCAGTGCAGCACTTCCGCCCACACTTCTCTCCTCCCAAAGTTCAGCGCGGCGCCCAGTCTTCGCTCATGCACTAAGCTCTCTGAGACCTTTCCCAGTGCAGCACTTCCGCCCACACTTCTCTCCTCCCAAAGTTCAGCGCGGCGCTCAGTCTTCGCTCATGCACTAAGCTCTCTGAGACCTTTCCCAGTGCAGCACTTCCGCCCACACTTCTCTCCTCCCAAAGTGCAGCGCGGCGCCGAGTCTTCGCTCATGCACTAAGCTCTCTGAGACCTTTCCCAGTGCAGCACTTCCGGACCACACTTCTCTCCTCCCAAAGTTCAGCGCGGCGCTCAGTCTTCGCTCATGCACTAAGCTCTCTGAGACCTTTCCCAGTGCAGCACTTCCGCCCACACTTCTCTCCTCCCAGAGTGCAGCGCGGCGCTCAGTCTTCGCTCATGCACTAAGCTCTCTGAGACCTTTCCCAGTGCAGCACTTCCGCCCACACTTCTCTCCTCCCAAAGTGCAGCGCGGCGCCGAGTCTTCGCTTATGCACTAAGCTCTCTGAGACCTTTCCCAGTGCAGCACTTCCGCCCACACTTCTCTCCTCCCAAAGTTCAGCGCGGCGCCCAGTCTTCGCTCATGCACTAAGCTCTCTGAGACCTTTCCCAGTGCAGCACTTCCGCCCACACTTCTCTCCTCCCAAAGTTCAGCGCGGCGCTCAGTCTTCGCTCATGCACTAAGCTCTCTGAGACCTTTCCCAGTGCAGCACTTCCGCCCACACTTCTCTCCTCCCAAAGTGCAGCGCGGCGCCGAGTCTTCGCTCATGCACTAAGCTCTCTGAGACCTTTCCCAGTGCAGCACTTCCGCCCACTTCTCTCCTCCCACAGCGCGGCGCCGAGTTCTCTCCTCCCAAAGTGCAGCGCGGCGCCGAGTCTTCGCTCATGCACTAAGCTCTCTGAGACCTTTCCCAGTGCAGCACTTCCGCCCACACTTCTCTCCTCCCAGAGTGCAGCGCGGCGCTCAGTCTTCGCTCATGCACTAAGCTCTCTGAGACCTTTCCCAGTGCAGCACTTCCGCCCACACTTCTCTCCTCCCAAAGTGCAGCGCGGCGCCGAGTCAGCGCGGCGCTCAGTCTTCGCTCATGCACTAAGCTCTCTGAGACCTTTCCCAGTGCAGCACTTCCGCCCACACTTCTCTCCTCCCAGAGCGCGGCGCTGCAGCGCGGCGCTCAGTCTTCGCTCATGCACTAAGCTCTCTGAGACCTTTCCCAGTGCAGCACTTCCGCCCACACTTCTCTCCTCCCAAAGTGCAGCGCGGCGCCGAGTCTTCGCTTAGCACTAAGCTCTCGAGACTCATGCACACTTCCGCCCAACTTCTCTCCTCCCAAAGCAGCGCGGCGCCGAGTCTCTGAGACCTTTCCCAGTGCAGCACTTCCGCCCACACTTCTCTCCTCCTCAGCGCGGCGCCGAGTCTTCGCTCATGCACTAAGCTCTCTGAGACCTTTCCCAGTGCAGCACTTCCGCCCACACTTCTCTCCTCCCAAAGCAGCGCGGCGCTCAGTCTTCGCTCATGCACTAAGCTCTCTGAGACCTTTCCCAGTGCAGCACTTCCGCCCACACTTCTCTCCTCCCAAAGTGCAGCGCGGCGCCGAGTCAGCGCGGCGCTCAGTCTTCGCTCATGCACTTAGAGCAGCACTTCCGCCCACACTTCTCTCCTCCCAAAGAGCGCGGCGCCCAGTCCGCTCATTCCTCAGTTTCCCAGCAGCACTTCCGCCCACACTTCTCTCCTCCCAAAGAGCGCGGCGCTGCAGCACTAAGCTCTCTGGCCTTTCCCAGTGCAGCACTCCGCCCACACTTCTCTCCTCCCAAAGTCAGCGCGGCGCCGAGTTCGCTCATGCACTAAGCTCTCTGAGACCTTTCCCAGTGCAGCACTTCCGCCCACACTTCTCTCCTCCCAAAGTGCAGCGCGGCGCCCAGTCTTCGCTCATGCACTAAGCTCTCTGAGACCTTTCCCAGTGCAGCACTTCCGCCCACACTTCTCTCCTCCCAGTGCAGCGCGGCGCCGAGTCTTCGCAGCACTAAGCTCTCTGGCCTTTCCCAGCAGCACTCACACTTCTCTCCTCCCAGTCAGCGCGGCGCTTCAAGTAATACAGATGAAGCTGGTTGGTGATAGCAGGCTGGTAGGCTGGTTACCATGCAGGTAAGTGACCCCTCTGCCGGTGTATGGACTCTTTCTCTGCCAGGACTGCATGTCCATGTGCTACAAAGCTGAGTTTTTTCCAGAGACAGCCTTGAGGGCTCCTGTATGGAGCTTGGAGAGTGCTGGACATCTAAAACTCTGTTGGGTGTAAACAAGATTAGTCTTTTTTTTCTTCATTGCTGATCCGAAAATTGATCCGATCCGTGACTCCTGATCCGAGGATCGATCCGATCCGTGAGTTTTTTGATCCGTTGCACCCCTAATACCGAGCGCAAGCTGCTCTCTATAATATTCATGGCCTGATACTGCAGTTTTCTTCCGCTCATCAACCTTTCTCTATTGTGTGCCATGTTGATGTTGGCCATGTTGGGCCTTGGAATAAAACTTTGAAAACGCACTCTGATGTCTGGACACTCGCTTTATTCACTTTCCACAAGTATTCACCCCTAGACAAGTATAATTGGTAACTTAATACGCCGACCCCGAAATCAACCAGCCGCTCCTTCGGGGGTAAGCGCTATATATAATTTTAATGTGTGCAAGAAAAAAAGAATTGCCCCGGTAGGCCAGCGGTTTTTGTGCAATAATGTGAGTGAAACACTTGTATAGCGCAACACATGCGAACTGAATCGCCTCAGGGGGCTTGTATGTATGGAAGGATGTGTCATGTCTGAAAACAGCACCGGTGACGCGTCATATTCGGCTCCCCCATCACAGACTGCTCCGGAAGTGCTGCGGCGGCCAACTGCGCATGCGCGATGCGTTTCAAACGCATCTGCGATGCGTTCCAATGCATTTACGACACTGTACACCAGCGAAGCCGTCATTTAGAGCGACGTGGACTTAGGGGAAAGTGGCCAGTCGGACGGCTCGCTCAGCTTGCTTGGCCTCCTGGCTCTTTTTTTAACATCCTCCAATACACGGGGATGTTAAGGAAAGAGCCTGGATGCCGAACGAGGTTTCGCTGGTGTGCACTGCCGTAAATGCATTGGAACGCATCGCAGTTGGCCGCCCAGCACTTCCGGAGCAGTCTGTGATGGGGAGCGGAGTATGACGATACACCGGCAGTAGGGTTTATATTCTCTGCAATGTGGTGTTATATTGAGTGGAACGCACAGACAGGAAATGACATACAGGACAGACAGGAAGTGATATCCAAGACAGACAGGAAGTGATGTCGATACAGAAAGGAAGTGATGTAACATACAGACAGGAAGTTCCGGGTCAGAGGTGAGTTGGGAGGACGTAGAGAGGAGACATTTCCGAAACTCGAAGCAGAGACGGTAAGAAGATATTTTGAGTTTACACCCAGCAACCCTCTTTGGTGTTTAGAACCAGCATACAGACTAAATATAGAACCATTTATACAACTGCTGGCTTGATCTAGGGTTCACATTTGTGTTTGCCAGAAATGAACACAAAATCCCATGCTTTCCCAAAAGGCACATAAATGTGCTTCCCTTTAACAGATGCACGGGAGGGGGGTGCCGCCATTAACCACTTAAGACCCGGACCATTATGCAGCTTAAGGACCTTGCCCCTTTTTGCGATTCGGCACTGTGTCACTTTAACTGACAATTGCGCTGTCATGCCACGTGGCTCATAAACAAAATTGGCGTCTTTTTCCCCCCACAAATAGAGCTTTCTTTTTGTGGTATTTGATCACCTCTGCGGTTTTTATTTTTTACGCTATAAACAAAAATAGAGCGACAATTTTGAAAAAATTGCAATATTTTTAACTTTTTGCTATAATAAATAATATCCCCCAAAAATATATATAAAAAAACTATTTTTTTCCCTCAGTTTAGGCCGATACGTATTCTCCTACATATTTTTGGTAAAAAAAAAACGCAATAAGCGTTTATCGATTGGTTTGCGCAAAATGTATAGCGTTTACAAAATAGGGGATAGTTTTATTGCATTTTTATTAATATTTTTTTTTTTACTACGATTTATTTCGTGACTGTGACATTATGGCGGACACATCGGACAATTTTGACACATTTTTTGGACCATTGTCATTTTCACAGCAAAAATTGCTCCTGTGAAAATTAAAATTTTAGTTTTAGGAGTTAACCACTAGGGGGCACTGTAGGGGTTAAGTGTGACCTTGTGTGTTTCTAACTGTAGGGGGGCAGGGCTGGACGTGTGGCATCATTGATCGTCTTTCCCTATATCAGGTTAAAAAAAAAAAACTCAGGTGGGAGAATCTGTCCACAGGACAACTATTAGTTGTGCACGGCAAAAATCTGCCCTTATTAATGAAGAGTGGCAAGAAGAAAGACATTGTTGAAAGAAAGACATAAGAAGTCCCGTTTGCAGTTTGCGAAAAAAAGACATGTGGGGGGACACAGCAAACGTGTGGAAGAAGGTGCTCTGGTCAGATGAGTCCAAAAATAAACCTTTTTGGCCAAAAAAAGCAAAAGTGTGGCGGAAAACGTACACTGCACATCACCCTGAACACACCATTCTCACTGTGAAACATGGTGGTGACAGCATCATGTTGTAGGGATGCTTTTCTTCAGCAGAGACAGGGAAGTTGGTCAGAGTTGATGGAAAGATGGATGGAGCCAAATACAGAGAAATCTTAGAAAAAAAACCTATAATGCCGCGTACACACGATCAGACATTTGACCGACCAAATTGACATCGGAATTCCATCGGAGGAAAAGCGAACATGTTCTCTATGTAAACTCTGATGGAATTCATCGGAATTTCTGATGGAATTACTCTGATGGGGCATACACACGGTCGGAATTCCGATCGTGTGTACGCTCCATTAGAGTCGGCAAAAGACTTAAGACTGGGGCTGAGGTTTACCTTCCAGCAGGACAATGACCCTAAACATACAGCCAGAGCTACAATGGAATGGTTTAGATCAAAGCATATTCATGTGTGAGAATGGCCCAGTCAAAGTCCAGACCTAAATCACATTGAGAATATGTGGCAAGACTTGAAAATTGCTGATCACAGACGCTCCCCATCCAATCTATGAGAGCTTGAGCTAATTTTCAAAGAGGAATGGGCAGAAATGTCCCTCTCTAGATGTGGAAAGCTGGTAGAGACATCCCCAAAAAGACATGCAGCTGTAATTGCTGTAAAGGGGGGTTCTACAAACTTGTCACATATTTATCTGTAAAAAAGTTTGAAAACCATTTATCATTTTCCTTCCACTTTTATCTAGGAGTATCTTAGGACTTCACTGTTACCACTATAATATAAAAGCAGACCTAACGTTAGGTGGGGATCATGAGACTTCTAAAGCAGTAAAGGTCTGGTGAGCCGTAACACCCAAGCAACTGTCTTTACAGGACATCACCCATCACAGTGCCTCCACCTCACTGCCCGACAACAGACAACAGAGGTAACCAGTGCCAAGAAGATTCTAGAAGTCACCCAGATCATTGATCTGCTGACAGGAGAGGTGAGCGGTGCCGGGAATTCTGGGACATTATCCAGTAACAGACAAGGGATGTGTCTGGATGGTGACAGTATCATTGTGTGTGTCAGATTCCTATAAGGTGTCAGGAGATCATTTTCTATTTCTCCATAGAGGAGTGTGAAGAAGGACACAAGGATCTCTACAAGGACGTCATGATGGAGGATCAGCCGCCCCTCACATCACCGGGTAAGAGGAGACTTTATTGTAAAGGAGAGAGCAGTACGGAGGGTCCACCTAGATCCCCCATCATCTGACTCCATGATCTGACCTCCCCTTACGCGTTACGTCCAATCAAGCATTTATTGTCCCTTGTTAAGAGGTCTATAAGCAGTGCTTTGTATTCAGTCAGTGTGTGTGTTTCCTACAGATGGATCCAGTAATGGGAACCCACCAGAGAGATGTCCTCCTCCTCTGTATTCCACACAAGAAGATCACACCAACCCTCACCATCATCAGGTAGATGCGGCTGAACAACTAGAACACAAATTTATTTCTAATATACGAAAAAAACATTGTTCTCTGTTACTTCTTGTTCCCTTTTACACATGTATTCTATCATCTCTGGAGTTTAGGATGAAGACATAAAAGACATCAAAGTTGAGATTAAAGTGGAAGAAGTAGGTAGGTTGGTAAGTGGAGATCAGCAGTCTATGGAGGAGGGGGAGAAGATGATGGAAATTAAACAGGAGGACTCTTCTCTACATATGGACACAAGTAAGTGAGAAACACTAAAGGCAAAAATAGATCAAGTGTATAAATTGAGGATTAAGGATATGTAGACCTTCAAATCGTCAGGTACAAGGATGTAATGATAGAGAATCAGCCGCCCCTCACATCACCGGGTAAGAGGAGACTTTATTGTAAAGGAGAGAGCAGTATGGAGGGTCCACCTAGATCCCCCCCCATCATCTGACTCAATGATCTGACCGCCCTTACGCGTTGCGTCCAATCAAGCATTTATTGAACCTTGTTTATTAAGAGGTCTATAAGCAGTGCTTTGTATTCAGTCAGTGTGTGTGTTTCCTACAGATGGATCCAGTAATGGGAACCCACCAGAGAGATGTCCTCCTCCTCTGTATTCCACACAAGAAGATCACACCATCCCCCACCATAATCAGGTAGATGCGGCTGAGCAACTAGAACACAAATTTATTTCTAAGATACGAAAAAAACATTCTTCTCTGTTACTTCTTGTTTCCTTTTACACATGTATTCTATCATCTCTGGAGTTTAGGATGAAGACATAAAAGACATTAAAGTGGAAGAAGTAGGTAGGTTGGTGAGTGGAGATCAGCAGTCTATGGAGGAGGAGGAGAAGATGATGGAAATTAAACAGGAGGAATCTTCTCTATGTATGGACACAAGTAAGTAAGAAACACTAAAGGCAAAAATAGATCAAGTGTATAGATTGAGGATATGTAGACCTTCACATCGTCAGGTAAGATAATCTCTACAAGGTTATAAGGCTGTCCCTCACATCACCGGGTAAGAGGAGACTTTATTGTAAAGGAGAGAGCAGTACGGAGGCTCCACCTAGATCCCCCATCATCTGATAAACACATAGAAACAATGTATTCAGTCAGTAGTGTATTTAGGTTTTGTACTGCCCTAGGCCTGACTAAACTCGTACACCCCCTAATTTAAATATGACCCACCCCTTACCACCCTTTCCAGTCAAGGTCACACCCCAATTTAAGACCCACCTTGATATTTTCCAGTGGGGACACTAGTTCTGAGGGCCTTAGTCTGCAGTAGGGTCCCTTAATTTGCAGAGATTTACTCTCACTTCCTGTTTTGCTATGGAGCATGTCAGCTGACTGACAATTTTTAGCCTCTCGAAATGGCATCTGTCTCTCTCTCCAGCTAAAAACTCAGGTGACAGGTCCACTGTTATGATAGGACAGTCAAAACTAGAAGTGACGCAAAGCCCCCCCCCCCAGTTGCGGAACGCCACCCGCACAACAACTCATTGGTTGCTGCCCTAGCCTCCTTCATATGTATGGGTTGTTCCCCCCTGATGGTGGCCCTGCCAGTATTATTATACCGGCAGTAGTGCGGCCGTTTTATGGGGTCACTAGACCAATTTGCCTCTCCACTCAGTCCACCTCAAGACTAACTAAAAGTGTAGCACAAGCCGCGGGGACTCTTTTTGTGCTGCCCCCCTGCAAAGTGCTGCCCTAGGCCTGGGCCTTGTTGGCCTAGGCCAAGATACAGCTTTGGTGTGTGTTTCCTACAGATGGATCAGTAATGGGAACCCACCAGAGGGATGTCCTCTGTATTCCCAGCTAACAGTGGGGCCCAAACTGTAGGGTGGTGCACATTATTGTAAAGGAGAAAGCAGTACGAAGGCTCCACCTAGATTCTCCATCATCTGATAAACACATAGAAACAATGTATTCAGTCAGTGTGTGTGTTTCCTACAGATGGATCCAGTAATGGGAACCCACCAGAGAGATGTCCTCGGGATTCCACACAGGAAGATCACATCATCGCTCACCATCGGCAGGTAGATGGAACTGAACATGTAGACTTAAAAATAAAGTCTAAACTATAAAAAGGACATTCTTCTATGTAATCTCTTTTAAATTTTTTACGAAATGTATTTTATCTTCTCTGGAGTTTAGGATAAAGAACTAAAAGGCATCAAAGCTGAGATTAAAGAGGAAGAAGAGGAGACGCTTGTGAGTGGGGCTCAGCAGCCTATGGAGGAGGAGGAAATGATTATGAAAAGTAAACAGGAAGAATTTTCTCATTATGCCAACACAAGTAAGTAATAAAAATTAAATACGGCAACATTTTTCATTTTACTTCTAAGGCTAAAAAGTAGGTTCCAAACGAATGAGGAGATACTGTACACCATATAAAAGGTCCATCGCCATTCCTCAATATAACGTCATGTTCCCAACAAATGAGGAGGAGATACTGTACACCATGGGTCTTCAAACTACGGCCCTCCAGTTGTTCAGGAACTACAATTCCCATCATGCCTAGTCATGTATGTGAATGTCAGTGTGTTACAATGGCTCATGGGATGTGTAGTTCTACAACAGCTGGAGGGCCGTAGTTTGAGGATCCCTGCTGTACACCATATGAAAGGTCCATCGCCATTCCTCAATATAACGTCATGTTCCCAACAAATGAGGTGGAGATACTGTACACCATATGAAAGGTCCATCTCCATTCCTCAATATAATGTCATGTTCCCAACAAATGAGGAGGAGATACTGTACACCATATGAAAGGTCCATCTCCATTCCTCAATATAACGTCATGTTCCCAACAAATGAGGAGGAGATACTGTACACCATATGAAAGGTCCATCTCCATTCCTCAATATAACGTCATGTTCCCAACAAATGAGGAGGAGATACTGTACACCATATGAAAGGTCCATCTCCATTCCTCAATATAACGTCATGTTCCCAACAAATGAGGAGGAGATACTGAGATTGCAGGCTTGGCTGGCTTAAATCAGGTTTGGTCTCCACCCAGAGACTGGCAACATTAATCACCTTGCAGGTGGACAGACAGACATTGAGAAGACCATATGCAAGGTCCATCTCCATTCCTCAATATAAAGTCATGTTCCCGAGAAATGAGGAGATACTGTACACCATATGAAAGGTCCATCTCCATTCCTCAATATAACGTCATGTTCCCAACAAATGAGGAGGAGATACTGTACACCATATAAAAGGTCCATCTCCATTCCTCAATATAACGTCATGTTCCTAACAAATGAGAAGGAGATACTGTACATCATATGAAAGGTCCATCTCCCGGTACCGTTGTTTAGAGCCAGCGATTGGCTATCCAGGCATAACAACCGATGCAGGTAAAAGCAACTCGGTTGTTATACGGGAGAAGTGGGAGGGGACATCCCCCCCCCAACCCCTTCCCGCCACTCTGACCGGGCCTCCCGTCCCACCAGCGGACCTGATCTACGATCCACCACTGCCAGCGCCTAGCCACAGACTGGAGTGAAGCCGTAAACGGCTTCGATCCAGTCTCCTTAATGTAAACACGGAAGCGACGTCACAATGCCACTTCCGGGTTACCTGGCTGCCAATGGCGCCGGATTAAAAAAAATATACAGTATTCAGAATCGCCGTTTTTGGCGATTTGAATAGTCTGAAGTGCAAAAGTCCGGTGTTGCACAGCAACAGTCCGTGGGGTAGATGTAAGGAACCCAGATGGTAAGCGCTGAAGGATGAGGCAGTGATCAGGCATCTACAGGGGGATCCTCAGTCCTCAATCCTGTACACACGCTGGCCATGTGTAATTCGCGACCTCCTAGGAGCCGAATCCGGAACCGGAAGTGCGCCTCAGCGTGGAGCGCAACGTTGGACCGGAAGTGACGCGACCATTAGGATGACGCATTTCTCAGCATCCGCTGTTTCATCAGATCCATCCATCTGATCCCCTTGCAGACGCCTGATCACTGCCTCATCCTTCAGCGCATACCATCTGGGTTCCTTACATCTACCACACGGACTGATGCTGTGTGACGCCGGACCATTCCCTTTTACATGCCTATCGTATACATCACCTTGTGAGTAGCCATTTGGCTGTCTTTTGTTGCTGCTATAATAAATACTACCTAATACTGCACTCAGGTTGGCGCAACTTGCTTTTTTCCATTATATTTTAGAGCATGCTTCGCTTTCATGGTAGCTGCAACCAGTGTGTTTCTTTACATTGATTACACCGCCAGCCCCACACACTAAATTGGACAATTGTCTAGACCAGGGGTCTCCAAACTGCGGCCCAGTGTGGCCCTTTGCTAGCCCTTATCCAGCCCTTGGGGCACTATTCCCCCAACTGACACCAACAAGAGGGCACTTTTTCTTCTACTCAGGGCTTTTTATTCAGCAGGACTGCGTGGGAACCCAGTTCCGGCACCTCTAGCTCTGAATGTATATAATGGCAAGGGGTGCTGGAGGGTCTATTAATGCTGGCTACTGGGGGATCTATTGTTGCTGGAAGGGATCTATTTTTACAGGGGTAGAGTCCATTGTTGCTGGGGAGGTCAGTTGTTGCTGGTAGAGGATCTAGTGTTGCTGGAGGGCTTTTATACTCCTGTGAGACATCAACTGTTGAGGGAGTGGTCTATTGTTGCTGGCTACAGGGGATTTACTTTACTTCCTATCATATACAAATTACTTGGCACCACAAATCGATACTTGGTTCTGAATCCATTACTGAGGTGGTGGAACCAAGGAATGGTGCCCAGAGGTGGGTAGGGAGTGGAACCAAGGAATGGTGCTCAGAGGTGGGTAGAGAGTGGAACCAAGAAATAGTGCTCGGAAGTTGGTAGGGAGTGGAACCAAAAAATGGTGCTCGGAGGTTGGTAGGGAGTGGAACCAAGGAATGGTGCTCATAGGTGGGTAGGGAGTGGAACCAAAGAATGGTGCTCATAGATGAGTAGGGAGTGGAACCAAAAAATGGTGCTCAGAGGTGGGTAGGGAGTGGAACCAAAGAATGGTGCTCGGAGGTGGGTAACGGGTGGACACATCAGGTGACACGGAAGTAGGGAGTTCCTGCACCTATTCTCTGAGAAAAAAAGCCCTGCTTCTACTGATAGCAATGATGGGATACTATTCCTCCTACTGATAGGGGCCCTACTCCTCCTCCTACTGACCACCAACCCTGAGGCCATATTTATTCTCACTGGTGCTGGGCCCGGAACATTTTCTGCCCCCGCTGGCCACAATCCAGCCCTCCTAAAGTCTGAAGGACAATAAACTGGCCCTTTGGTTGAAAAGTTTGGAGACCCCTGGTCTTGACTATGCCTGAATAATCTTTGCGCCGTTTTATCTTTTACTATATATTCTTTGCTTGGGAATTTAACAAAAACATCTTTGTTTGGGAATTCAGAAAAAATGAAACGTCCTGCAAAATCTGTGACACCAGAAGATGCCAAGCAACCGCGGATGACCAATTTCTTTGCAAAGACTTCTTGTTCAGAAAGTGCGGTGCAACATGTTACTGCAGAATCAAATGGCACAGGAGAAGAACAACCAGCGGAGACGTCCCCTTCAACGAGTCACCCTCAAAACGAAAGAAGAAGGAAGTTTAAACAAGATTGGTGCAAGGAACTCACGTGGCTTAAATATGACCAAAACACAGGCATAGCCATGTGTGAGATTTGTTCCTCCTTCCCTGGCATTGTTGACCATGCCTCCAAGATTGTGAAAGGGTTTTCAGGACCATTTAAACTGGAGACCTTCAAAAAACATGGAAAGTCACTCCAGCATAACAAATGTTTAAAAGCCAAACACGCCCAGCTGGCTGCAGAAGCTACGCCGTTGCCTGCGTGCGTTAAGAAAATGGACCAAGGGGCGTTCAACCACATGAAAGTTCTATTTAACGTGGCCTATTATATTGCCAAATACAACAAGCCGTATACAGACTTTAAAGGTTTGTTAGAGCTGACGGGGAAACTAGGGGTCGCTGCGAGAGAGGAGTATGCGAATGACAAGAGATGCAAGGAATTCATCTCGCATATTGCAACTGTAATCCGGAAAGAACTCATCTGCGAGCTAAAGGAGGCCAAATACGTTAGTTTGATGCTAGACGGGTCAACTAACAAAGGAGGAGTAGAAGAATTAATATTGTACGTCAGATACATCAAGAACAATGGGATCAAAGAAGTTTTTCTATCAGTCCTACCTCTTGAAACGGCAACTGCCGATGGGTACTTAGAAGCCATCACCAAAGAGCTGAAGACGCACGGTCTTTTAGACTGTCTTTTGTCAAACAAGCTGATCGGAATTGGTACAGACGGCGCTGCGAGCATGATCGGAGCTGAAGATGGACTGGTACAGAAAGTACGTCAAAATCTCAGCCATGTAATCGGCATCCACTGTGTGGCACACAGATTAAATTTAAGTGTCTTAAGCTCCGTGAAGGAGGGAAAATGCATCGACGACCTCGACTCCGTTTTAAAGAAGCTGTACCAATTTTACCAGCATTCGCCCAAGAGAATGCGGCGGCTGAAGCAGGTAGCTGAACGCTTTCATGAAAAAATCCAGAACTTTCAGTACTTGAATAACGTAAGGTGGGTGTCGAGCAAAGTCGGCGCTCTCTCTGCGCTCGTCAAAGACTGGAAATGTGTGGCGGTCCACCTCGAAAGCGTCGCGGCAGAAAAAGACGGTGCTTCTGCCGTTGCATGCGGTTTGTTAAAAAAGCTTACCGATTTTAAATTTGTTCACATGCTCCATTTTCTGCTCGACTATCTGGAAATTATTAAGAGCCTCTCCCTTTTGTTTCAAAGGGAAGAGCTTTTCTTAAGCACAATTGAGTTGCACGTGAAAAACACAATTTCTTCTTTGAAATCGCTCAAAGACGTGCCGAAACAGCACGAGGAGAGATTTCTAACTGGAGCGTCGCCCAAAGGACGGTATCAAGACGTACAGTTGCATGGACTCGGCAAAACTGCAACCTCTTTGATCCAAAATGAAAAGGAAAAAATGATTCAGCACGGTGCAAAATATCTAAAAGAGCGATTTCTAATTCAAAGGAATATTGAACGTTCCACTGCGGTGTTTGATACCTTTGCCTGGCCATCCGGGAAAGCACTACAGGACTATGGTGTTGATGACATTACAGCATTGGCTCGGCATTTCCAGAAACAACTCTCAGCGCCTGAAATGCATGATAAATGCATGCATGCGATCCAGAACGAGTGGTATGAATTTAAAGTTCTTGGAAAAGGAAAGAAACTGTGTGAACTTCTGGATTTGTCACTCTCCAACACAGACAGATTTCCAGTTTTGGGAAACTTGTTGTCTATCGTGTCTGTTTTGCCTGTCTCAACCGCGTGTTGCGAGAGGGGATTCAGCTTAATGAACCTTGTAAAAAATAAGTTCAGATCTGTAATACAGCAAGAAAGTTTAGGTGATTTGTTGATGACCAACATGAATGGACCATCGGTGAAGGATTTTGATCCTGCAAAGGCTGTTGACCATTGGTACTCTAATTGCAAAAGTACAAGGCATATTCACGGCCACAAAAAGCCAAGTGAAAAAAAATGACATTGCAATAAACACTTGGTGTCACTTCAGAATATATTCGTTACCTACACAAGTTAAATGCCTTGTATATAATGTTTAGTTCTAGTCTAGTGTAAATTTAAGATTGGTTAATTTTTATATTGAAAATAAAACTTTTTCATTGTTAAAAAAAAAACCTGGCTCCTAACTTTTTTAGTTAGCTCCTAGATTCCAAGCAAATTTGTCAAGCCCTGCTGTACACCATATGAAAGGTCCATCATCATTCCTCAATATAACGTTGTGTTCCCAACAAATGAGGAGGAGATACTGTACACCATATGAAAGATCCATCTCCATTCCTCAATATAATGTCATGTTCTCAACAAATGAGGAGATACTGTACACCATATGAAAGGTCCATCTCCATTCCTCAATATAATGTCATATTCCCAACAAATGAGGAGGAGATACTGTACACCATATGAAAGGTCCATCTCCATTCCTCAATATAATGTCATGTTCCCAACAATGTCATGTACATCATATGAAAGGTCCATCTCCGTTCCTCAATATAACGTCATGTTCTCAACAAATGAGGAGGAGATACTGAGATTGCAGGCTTGGCTGGCTTAAATCAGGTTTGGTCTCCATCCAGAGACTGGCCACATTAATCACCTTGCAGGTGGACAGAGACATGGAGACGGCCATATGAAAGGTCCATCTCTATTCCTCAATATAACGTCATGTTGCCAACAAATGAGGAGGAGATACTGTACACCATATGAAAGGTCCATCTCCATTCCTCAATATAATGTCATGTTCCCAACAATGTCATGTACATCATATGAAAGGTCCATCTCCGTTCCTCAATATAATGTCATGTTCTCAACAAATGAGGAGGAGATACTGTACACCATATGAAAGGTCCATCTCCATTCCCCAATATAACGTCATGTTCCCAACAAATGAGGAGGAGATACTGTACACCATATGAAAGGTCCATCTCCATTCCTCAATATAATGTCATGTTCCCAACAAATGAGGAGGAGATACTGTACACCATATGAAAGGTCCATCTCCATTCCTCAATATAATGTCATGTTCCCAACAATGTCATGTACATCATATGAAAGGTCCATCTCCGTTCCTCAATATAACGTCATGTTCCCAACAAATGAGGAGGAGATACTGAGATTGCAGGCTTGGTTGGCTTAAATCAGGTTTGGTCTTTATCCAGAGACTTGCCACATTAATCACCTTGCAGGTGGACAGAGACATGGAGACGGCCATATGAATGGTCCATCTCTATTACTCAATATAACGTCATGTTGCCAACAAATGAGGATGAGATACTGTACACCATATGAAAGGTCCATCTCTATTCCTCCATATAATGTTATGTTCTTAACAAATGAGGAGGAGATACTGTACACCATATGAAAGGTCCATCTCCATTCCTCAATATAATGTCATGTTCTTAACAAATGAGGAGGAGATACTGTACACCACAGGTGTGGAACACAAGGCACCTCGGCCAAATGCAGCCATTTCATCTGGCCCTTGCACCTCTATTGCAGCTATGAGAACTTCCTTGTTCCTGCCCCCACCTTGTCTTACCAGTCTGCAGTAGTGAGGAGGACAGATCTCCTCTGCCAGATCCTGCCCTTCTCTGTGCAGCTGCAGAGAGGCTCATGTCTGCCCCACCTCCTCATCTCAGCAGTTGGCAGAAGAGAGGAGGCCAGAACTCCTACTGATCCTGTGCCTCCTACAGATCTAGCCGCATCACCCCCTGGTTTCTGCCCTCTCCTGGTCTCGCCATTCAGCTGGCTCCAACCCCCCTCTGGTCTTCCTCCATACCCTGTACTTTTTGCTTCCCAGTTCCACCCCCAGGTTCTTTCCTTGCAACAGCACAAGGTGGGGGGGGGGGGTGAACTGTGATGTAAGAGATGGTGGGGGACTCTTGACTTCTGATGGTGGGTGGGCTCTTAACATCTGGTGTAAGGTGGTGTGTGGTGCTCAACTGGCCCTTTGAGGAAAACCCTGCTGTACACCATATGAAAGGTCTATCTCTATTCCTCAATATAACATCATGTTCCCAACACATGAGGAGGAGATACTGTACACCATATGAAAGGTCCATCTCCATTCCTTAATATAATGTCATGTTCCCAACAAATGAGGGGGAGATACTGTACACCATATGAAAGGTCCATCTCCATTCCTCAATATAACGCCATGTTCCCAACAAATGAGGGGGAGATACTGTACACCATATGAAAGGTCCATCTCCGTTACTCAATATAACGTCATGTTCCCAACAAATGAGGGGGAGATACTGTACACCATATGAAAGGTCCATCTCCATTCCCCAATATAATGTCATGTTCCCAACAAATGAGGAGGAGATACTGTACACCATATGAAAGGTCCATCTCCATTCCCCAATATAACGTCATGTTCCCAACAAATGAGGAGGAGATACTGAGATTGTAGGCTTGGTTGGCTTAAATCAGGTTTGGTCTCCACCCAGAGACTGGCCACATTAATCACCTTGCAGGTGGACAGACAGACATGGAGAAGGCCATATGAAAGGTCCATCTCCATTCCCCAATATAACGTCATGTTCCCAACAAATGAGGAGGAGATACTGTACACCATATGAAAGGTCCATCTCCATTCCTCAATATAACAATGTCATCAGTACACAATTGTTATGCTGGCCATACACTCCACAAAAAAACATCCGAACCAACTTTCGAAAAACGAAAGTTCTTTCGTGAGTGAAAATGATAGTGGCATCATGTAATGGGCGATAAATCGTTCAGTGGACATAAAAAAATGGTTCGTTTTTTTTTACATATACCTAGTGCAGAAAGTTCGGACGGGAAACACATTAACCTTCCGATTTATCGTTCGTTCGGCAGAAAAGTTCGAACTTGTCCTTCGTTTTTCGGCTCAAAAACGTCCAAACGATTTTCGATTTTGTGCCCATTAACTGGCCGAAAAACGAAAGATCTTTCTTTACGACCGATTTTCGGCTGAATTTTCGTATAGTGTATGGCCAGCATTACTCCATGAAGTATAGGTTGTTTGAGTGTTTTGTATGTTCATCTGAATTATTGATATGGTGATTGGAAAATGTGAAAATCCATTTCTTATAATATTTCTTTCTTATAGATGAACTCCAAGTATCTCCAGATTGTGATGAAAAAAAGAATGATGTCAAACAATATTCTCCAGAAGTAAATCCCATCCCTCAAAATATACACCACAGACCGGATCATATGGAGGCAGCGAGGGATCTGCCTAATCCCGACGATCCTCCTGGCCAATCACATTCTGGTACATCAGACAACCATCTCAGATCGGCAGATCCTTCACTGTCCTGTACGGAGTGTGGAAAATCTTTTAAAATGAAATCTAAACTTGTTCTTCATCTCAAGTCTCACACCAACAGGACTACCCACACAGCGAAGAGTCCTTATTCATGTTCAGAGTGTGGGAAGTGTTTTACTCGTAAAGTAAACCTTCTCGATCACCAGAGGATTCACACAGGTGAGGGTTGTTATTCATGTTCAGAGTGCGGGAAATGTTTTACTAAAAACACTTACCTCGTTAGACACCAGAAAATTCACACGGATGAGCCTCTTTTATGTCCAGAATGTGGAAAACATTTCAGTTCGAAAATACAGCTGCTCATGCACACGATGTCTCACACTGGTGACTATCCTTATTCATGTTCAGAGTGCGAGAAAGGTTACGCTGTGAAAGGAGATCTTCTTATACACCAGAGAATTCACACTGGTGAGCGCCCTTATTCATGTTCAGAGTGCGGGAAATGTTTTATTGCGAAACGAAACCTGCGTGCACACCAGAAAGTTCACACGGGTGTGCGTCCTTATTCGTGTTCAGAGTGCGGGAAACAATTCACTGTGAAAGGAAGCCTTCTTCTACATGAGAGAAGTCATACGGGTGTGCGTCCTTATTCGTGTTCAGAGTGTGGGAAGTGTTTCACTGCGAAAGGAAGCCTTCATAAACACCAAAGAAGTCACACAGGAGAGCGTCCTTATAAGTGTTCAGAGTGCGGGAAAAGTTTCGCCGTGAAAGATGGCCTTCTTATACACGAGAGAAGTCACACAGGAGAGAGTCCTTATCCGTGTTCAGAGTGTGGGAAAAGTTTCACAGTGAAAGGAAAGCTTCTTAAACACCAGAGAAGTCACACAGGAGAGCGCCCTTATGCATGTTCAGGGTGCGAGAAACGTTTCACTGCGAAAAGAAACCTTCTTAAACACCAGAAAATTCACACAGGAGAGCGCCCTTAGCCGTGTTCACAATGAAACACTTCCCGTACTCTGAAAGACATCCTTCTTAACCGGTTAAGACCTGGACCATTATGCAAGTTAAGGACCTTGCCCCTTTTTGCGATTCGGCACTGCGTCGCTTCAACTGACAATTGCGCGGTCGTGCGACGTGGCTCCCAAACAAAAATGGCGTCCTTTTTTTTCTCACAAATAGAGCTTTCTTTTGGTGGTATTTGATCATCTCTGCGGTTTTTATTTTTTGCGCTATAAACAAAAATAGAGCGACAATTTTGGAAAAAAAAACGATTTTTTACTTTTTGCTATAATAAATTCTACCAAACATATTTTTTTCCCTCAGTTTAGGACGATACGTATTCTTCTACGTATTTTTGGTAAAAAAAAAAAACGCAATAAGCGTTTATGGATTGGTTTGCACAAAAGTTATTGCGTCTACAAAATGGGGGATAGTTTTATGGCATTTTTATTATAATTTTTTTTTTTTTACTAGTAATGGCGGCGATCAGCCTTTTTTTTTTTTCATCGTGAATGCGACTTTATGGCGGACACTTTGGGACCATCCACATTTATACAGCGATCAGTGCTATAAAAAGGCACTGATTACTGTGTAAATGACACTGGCATGGAAGGGGTTAGGGCCCTTCCGCCCCGTGTGAATCAGTATTAATCCACCTCTGTGTGTCCGTAAGCTCAGCGGGAATCGCTCAGTAGATCCCCGCTGAGCCGTCGGATGACAGCGCGGTCTCCACACACTGTGCAGAGACTGCCCTGTTATCCCTCCACTCTCCCCTATGGGGGAGCGGATGAACACGGACCGTGCGTCCGTGTTCATCCGATCCGCTCTGCAGACGGAAGAAAAAATAGGATTTTTTTCCGTCTGCAAAAGTGGATCTTTGCGGATCCGGACGATTACTGGGTGTCAGCGGATGTTCATCCGCTGACACCCGCTATCCCTTAGGGATACGTGTATGTCCGTATTTCATCCGCAAACGGATGGATGAAATACGGACATACGGTCCGCACGTCTGAAAGGGGCCTTAACCAGTAGGGGGCGGGGAAGGGGTTGAGTGTCCTAGGGATGTGTTCTAACTATGTGAGGGCGGGGCTTACTGTGACACGGCGGGGATCACTGCTCTGGATAAGAGGGAGCAGAAGATCAATGTCCTGTCACTAGGCAGAACAGCGAGATGCCTTGTTTACACAGGCATCTCCTCGTTCTGCTGTTTCGTGACCCGAAAAAAAAAAACGGTGGTGATTAACCACTTGCCGGGCAGGCAAACCAACGTATATATATACGTTGCTTTGAATCTGTCGCCTACGTGCCCACGGGACTTGCTGGCACGTAGGCGACAGATTCAAAGCAACGTATATATACGTTGGTTTGCCTGCCCGTGCCATTCTGCCGACGTATAAGTGTGTGAGGCAGTCGGCAAGCGGTTGATCACCACCAGGGTTTTTTTTTTTTGCTGAACTAAGAAAGAAATTTTGGGAACATTTCGAAATTTTTAGTTTCTGTTATAAAATTGTACAAATTAGTAATTGTTCCCCTTCACTGATGTGCACTAATGAGCACCGATGAGGTGGCACTGATGAGGTGGCACTGATGAGGTGGCACTGATGAGGTGGCACTGATGAGAGGGCACTGATGAGGTGGTCTTAATGGGCACAGCCTCTTTGCTGCTTCAATCCTATTTCATATGTGGTAGCTTCACTAGCTACAGTTGATATTCTCTATGGATATTGGGAGATCTTTGGGGACACACACTCACATCCCAGCCATGCCTGCTCCCTGGTTGCGCTCTGTTGGGTCTGGGTTTTTCTTGCCTCCTCAGTTCCCGAGCTGGGTACTTATTGCTCTGGGTATTCAGCATCTGGTAGTCTGACCTAGCCATGTTGATGTAATAAGCACGCACCTACCCCTGATGAAGAGAGCATGGTCTTGCGAAATGTGTTGGGTTACTTTCTATGCGTGTGTATATTGCTTTGTACATCTATACTGCTTTACGTGTAACGATGCTGTTTTACACTGTATGTATCAGCTGACCGGCTTCAATGTACGGATGACAACTTTTAATAAACTTTAATAATGTATTTACTTGTGTCATGTGACTGGCTAATCACATTCACCTCATTTTAAAGTCCCGGGGCAACTTTTTGTGTTTTGTTGTATATATTGGGATGGAGGTGCATTTTGGGTAACACCAGACCATTCTTCCCTTTTCTAATGGGTAGCACTGATAGGCAGCACTGATTGACGGCACTGATGGGCACCGATCGTACTGAACTGATGGGCACTGATGGGCAGCACCGATTGGTGGTACTGTTGGGCACCGATAGCAGCACTGAACTGATGGGCACTGATATGCAGCGCTGATGGGCACTAATTGGCACTGATGCGGCTGCACTGATAATCAGGGCACTGATTATCTGTGTGCTTGTCCCCGGTCAGGATTGCTGGTTACAGGCTCTCATCACGCTGTGACAGCTAGGGTGACCACATTTCCAAACTACCTTTCACCCCCCCCCCCCTCCCAAAAATCAGCTTGTGCTGTAACGAATCACAGCACAGTGATTGAACACAAGAGGCAGGATTTATGATTTTTCCAATCACAAGCAGAGGGCGGGGATTGTGCTCCTCCAGGCATTCCCGGCCAGGACAAGTACTGTCAGTAAGTAAGGCGGTGATGTGGTGCCCTTTTTTGGGGGGCATCAGATTGGCCCTGGGGGGTGGCTGTGTCAGTTTCATTCCGGGACACTGTATTGTCCTGAAATGAAGGTGCCCGGGACAGACCTGCAAAATGCGGGACCGTCCCGGGCAATCCGGGACACGTGGTCACCCTAGTGACATCGTGTGAGGAAAGGAGAGCCGATAACCGGCAACTCTGTTTACATTGGGATCAGCTGTGATTGGACACATTTGGTAAAGGATCGCTGTGATTGGCCCTTTTACCACGATCTGTGTCCCGGGGATCAGCGATTTACAGATCGGCCAGATGTGCGGCCCAGGGTGGTGCGAGAGGAGTAGTTCCCGGGAGGTCATCAATGGACACCCTCACGGACGCTCGTTCATTCCAGGAGGATGTCTATGAACGACCTCCTGGAATGAAAGAGCCGTGCTGTAGCCGTCTTTTGGCTATAGCGTGGTAAGGAAGTGGTTAAAATTGGGGGAGTCATGGGTTGCCCCATTATACAATGGCATCTTCTAAAGAACAAGCGCATCATCCGTTGTTAGGACACGGGCGGGCCTAGCAACAAATGACTTTAAAGGCAATCATTGTGGCGGCTGGTGGGGAGAGGTGCCAGGCGGGGGAGAAGGCAAAGAGTACAGACAAGCACTGTGCAGCCGACAGAAACTCATCCTGGATGGGCACTGGCTCTGTAACGAGACCCTTGCTCGCTCGCTTCCACTCTCCCGACACTCCTCTGCTACTATTGGATCAGATTCCAGATCGCAACGTCTGGTGGTTCGGTCATCCAAGGTTCCGGGATCCGAACTACAGCTATATGCCATTCGAAATCCATTAGAACAAACACCAGGCAGGCTGTATGTAAGTTCAAACAGGAAAACCTTTATTGGAAGCACTCGACACACTTTTATACAGAATTTGGAACATCCCGCCCCCAACAACCGCTTTCCTATTGGTCAATTGTAAAGTACATGTAGTTCTCCATTAGGTCCTCTTAGCCATGCAAATGAAGACTTGAAAATGGGTCAGCAGGGATTGGTCCGATAGCTTGAATAGAAGGACTGCTATGTGTAATGAGACAGAAGGCCCAGGGGGCAATCAATGTACACAAACAGCTAGACACAGAACAATGGAGCCATCTAGAGGGTGAGGGGGGGTAGCCATAACACAGGGCAGAAGACCCCCACTGTGTAACAGATTTCAAGGAGAAACACTTCAGCATTCCAAGGTCAGTGACAGGCTCCATCCCCAAAACAGATTTCAGTGACAGTTGGGACTGGAGGTATGCTGTGCGTCTGGGTTTCAGGTGAAGGCAAACCCGGGCATAAGTATCAAAACCCAGACTGTCCGGGTCAATCCCATACAGGTGGTAGCCCTAGTGACTACACAGCCCCATACACAACCAAATGCAATATCCTTTTTTTTTCTCATTATTTCAGCACATCAGCTTCAGGGACAAGATGTTTACTACAAAATGGCAAAGCCGCGCTCATCAGAATAAAAAAAGTATATATATGAATGAGGACTGCTGAGCAGTAATCTCCTGTGTTGGTAGCCAATGGTGTAGCTAAAACATCACATAGTAGTATATATTAGTATACAGGTTTACATAGAAATAAAACCTCAAAAACGAAAAAAGGAAAATGCATAAAAAACACGGGTCCTGAATAACATAAATGTTCATAAAGTCCTTGTTATAGGAATAAAACTTGAAGAACCGAGTGTCAGGAGGCAAAACAACAACAGATCATAATGGTTCACTCCACCACAGTGACAAGATGTTAACGATAAAGTGATCCCTTCACCAGAATAAGGGGGGGCTGCTTACCAGAGGGCAAGCTCAATGAAGCAATTGGCTTTAGCCCAGCCGCGGCCTTTAATCTTGTATGGTTCCTGGGTACAACTTCCAGCAAATACCAAGGTATAGCGGTGCTCACGGAATGTGGGTGGAGAGAGAAGGAGGGACCAATAGTGTAATTCCGTTTACCAAAAAGGTTTATTAGAACATAAAAATGATACTCACATTTAATCAAAGCATCACAAGCATTTAAAACAAATCGCCGGCCGGCAAACAAAACGGAGCCCTTCCTCCGTGCGTGCGTGGTGACGTCACTGCGTGTCTTTCCCAGACGCGTTTCGTCATCAAGGGGACGTTCTCAATGGGACACGCAGTGACGTCACCACGCACGCACGGAGGAAGGGCTCCGTTTTGTTTGCCGGCCGGCGATTTGTTTTAAATGCTTGTGATGCTTTGATTAAATGTGAGTATCATTTTTATGTTCTAATAAACCTTTTTGGTAAACGGAATTACACTATTGGTCCCGCCTTCTCTCTCCACCCACATTCCGTGAGCACCGATATACCTTGGTATTTGCTGGAAGTTGTACCCAGGAACCATACAAGATTAAAGGCCGCGGCTGGGCTAAAGCCAATTGCTTCATTGAGCTTGCCCTCTGGTAAGCAGCCCCCCCTTATTCTGGTGAAGGGATCACTTTATCGTTAACATCTTGTCACTGTGGTGGAGTGAACCATTATGATCTGTTGTTGTTTTGCCTCCTGACACTCGGTTCTTCAAGTTTTATTCCTATAACAAGGACTTTATGAACATTTATGTTATTCAGGACCCGTGTTTTTTATGCATTTTCCTTTTTTTCGTTTTTGAGGTTTTATTTCTATGTAAACCTGTATACTAATATATACTACTATGTGATGTTTTAGCTACACCATTGGCTACCAACACAGGAGATTACTGCTCAGCAGTCCTCATTCATATATATACCTTTTTTATTCTGATGAGCGCGGCTTTGCCATTTTGTACTACTTTGTGTTTCTACACGATTGCCGCAGCTTTCTATTTTAATTTAATTTAATTTTTGGTTTAGCGCAGTTTTCTGTTTTCCAAGATGTTTACTAGCTGCTTAATATATCCCACCCACTTTTAGATGCCCTGTCAACGAGATAATCAATGTTTTTCATTTAAAGCAGAGGTTCACCCTCAAAATAAACTTTTTTGCTAACCTATCTGCAGCCTTAATAAAGGCTTGTCATTTTTTTTTTAATGTGTACACTTACCTGTCTTCAGCCTGACTTCCGGGTCTTCTTCCTTGCGGGGAGTGGGCGTGTCGCTCCTTTTCCCCGAAGGGGAGCTCTGCGCAATGTCTCCTGGGAGTGAGTGATGATCCTGCCAGGAGACGATTGACGTAAAGCGTGTCATCGGCTTCCGAAAATATCCGACGGGGACTTGGCTCTTTACTGGGCTATACGGCGCCTGCCGTGTAGAGCTGACTGCGCAGGCGCCGTAAAGTGCAGAGTCCCCGTCGGATATTTTCGGAAGGCGATGACGCGCTTTGCCCAGCTCTGACAGTATGGCGTTCCTCTATTCTGGCAGGACGCCTACTGTCATCAGGGATTTTTCACACCTTCCTCTGCTATTCGCCAGCCTGGACCAGGACTAAGAGCACCCCACAGCCTTGCCCACCATCCTCTGCTGCCTGGATTGGATCCGCTCCACCACATCCCTGCTCAGCATCCACTGTACCGCAAGTACCCTGAGCCTTGCCCATGTGCATTGCTGCTATTGTGTTGTCCTCTGTATTGCACTCCTAATGCCTCTCTACTGTGCTGATGTTACCAAGTACTAATAGAAGTCTCTCATGCCTGCTCAGGTGTATTCAAATCCTACTGTATTGTGCTACTGTTACCAAGTAATAACGGAAGTCTCTCATGCCTGCTCAAGTCTACTTAAATGCCATTCCATTGTGCTGATTAGGGTTGTCCCGATACCACTTTTTTAGGACCGAGTACAAGTACCGATACTTTTTTTCAAGTAGTCGCCGATACCGAATACCGATACTTTTTTTAAACGTGTCCCCATATGCAGCCATGTCCCCCACATATGCAGCCATGTCCCCCCACATATTGCAGCCATGTCCCCCACGTATTGCAGCCATGTCCCCCACATATTGCAGCCATGCATATCCCCCCCACATATGCTGCCATGTCCCCCCACATATTGCTGCCATGTCCCCCACATATTGCTGCCATGTCCCCCCACATATTGCTGCCATGTCCCCCACATATTGCTGCCATGTCCCCCCACATATTGCTGCCATGTCCCCCCACATATTGCTGCCATGTCCCCCCACATATTGCTGCCATGTCCCCCACATATTGCTGCCATGTCCCCCCCACATATGCAGCCATGATGTCCCCCTACCTGATGATGATGATGCCGCCGTATATACAAAGCCGCCGCCGCCGCGAACATTGCATGCAGCTTTCGTTTTTCAATAGCTGTTTTCCCTATCGCGCGCCCTGTGTAAAGGACACTCCCTCTTGCTCGTGATTGGACAGATCCGTCCAATCGCTAGTAAGGGGGAGTGTCCTTTACACAGGGCGCGCGATAGGGAAAACAGCTATTGAAAAACGAAAGCTTCATGTAATGTTCGCGGCGGCGGCTTTGTATATACGGCGGCGGGGGCGACGGCGGCGCGGGGGGGGGGGGGGGGGGCGGCGCGAAGTATTCTATTTGGGTATCGGGGGTATTTGCGGGAGTACAAGTACTCCCGCAAATACTCAGAATCGGTCCCGATACCGATACTGGTATCGGTATCGGGACAACCCTAGTGCTGATGCTACCAAGTATTAATGGAAGTCTCTCATGCCTGCTCAGGTGTACTCAAATGCTATTGTATTGTGCTAATGTTCCAAGTATTACTGGAAACCTTGCATGCCTGCTCAGGTCTACTCAAATGCCAGTGACCTCTGCTAATGGATACCGTATACACACTGTAGCCTCTCACATCTACCAAGTAATGTGTCATTACCTATGAACTGTATTGCTCTGGTTGCAGCAAGATTCTCATATCTACTCCTACTACTTTCCCTATGAACTGTGTTATCCATACCTTAGTATTGCTCTGGCCCTTCAGCTTCGGTCCTGCAGGTCCTCATCATTTCCCCAGCTCATAGTCTTTAGTTACGCCTAACTTGCTGGCGCCTATGAAGGAATAAGCGCCAATTACTTATCTGAGGCTGTGATGTCAGAACCCAAACTCTCTGCTTAAAAGAGAGTGAAACCTGGGTTTTAAACCTGAGAAGCCTCCGCAGTTGCGATCCACATTAATAACTCCAGATTGGCGTATCTTTACAGCAGCACAATAGATTGAATTGCATGGGATACTTTTTAGTTACTTCCTTTTTCCCCAGGAAAGTTTCCCTGTCTGTCTCTCTTGCTGATCCTCTTCTCTCTTCTCCATCACTCCTTCCACCGCCTTTTTGGTGGGTGTTTTTGTGTTGACTCCACTCCCCTTTCCTCTCTTCTAGTTTCCAATGCCCTTGTGCTGAGCGTTGGAGCGCTTTCCCTGCCCTCCCATCCCTCCTTCCCTGCCCTCCCCTCCCGCCTTCCCTGCCCTCCCCTCCCGCCTTCCCTGCCCTCCTCTTCCGCCTTCCCTGCCCTCCCCTCCCCTCCCGCACACCACACATTTCAGATATTTAATTGTAAAAAAAAAAAAATGAAAACCATTTATAATTTTCCTTCCACTTCACAATTATGTGCCACTTTGTGTTGGTCTATCACAGGGGTCTCCAAACTGCGGCCCGAAGGCCAGATGTGGCCCTTTGCTAGCCTTTATCTGGCCCTTGGGACACTATTCCCCCTACTGACACCAGCAGTGGGGCACTAGGTTTACCACTGATACCAATGATAGCATACTATTCCTCCTACGAATACCAATAATGGGGCACTACTCCTACTGACCACCAACTTGCTTTCGTTTACAAGCGTTCTTCTGGAACAAATTAATGCTCGTAATCCAAGGTTCCACTGTCTTTCTTATGTAATCTATAGACAAAAGATTGAATAAAATGAAAAAAAAAAATAGTATTTTACAGTTTGATCAGAAGTCGTTCTTAAACAATTTGTTTTCCGTTAGATCAGTGGTTCTCAACCTGGGGGTCGGGACCCCCTCGGGGGGTCAAATAAAGATTTGCCAGGGGTCCCTGGATCCTGGGCTGTTCCTGAAGACCACACCGCTCTCCCAGCCTTTTTGCGACCACCCAGCCGGGCTGTCCATGGAGCCTGTGGCCATCCAGCCAGGCTGTCCCTGGAGCTCGTGGTCGCCCAGCTGGGCTGTCCCTGGAGCCTGTGGCCGCGCAGCCGTGCTGTCCCTGGAGCCCAGCCGGGCTTTACAAAGGGTTGTTCCATCTTTTTGAGTCGTTAGTAGGGTTGCATCGATACCGATACTAGTACCAATATCGGTATCAATACCAAGCATTACATGTACTAGTGTACTAGTGCAAATGCTCTGATGTGTAATCCAATACGTGGGCAGCCTCAGAGATGATCGGTGATGCTGTGGTGGCAGTTACAAGCACCGATCTTCCTGTATAGATTTTTTGACAGCTGCCTCTTCTCCTCCTCTCCCTCCCGCGGCTGTCAAGGAGATCGGTGCTTATAACTGACCCCACCACCTCACAACTGTCCCCTGTGTTCTCCTCCAGGTCCCCTCTGTGCTCCCCATGTCCCCTGTGTCCTCCCCTGGGTTCCCCTCTGTGCTCCCTGTGTCCCCCCATGAATCCCCCTCTGTGCTCTCCGGGTCTCTGTGTCCTCCTCTGGGTCCCCCTCTGTGCTCCCTGTGTCCTCCTCCTAGTTCCCCTCTGTGCTCCCCGGATCTCTGTGTCCTCCTCTGGGTCCCCCTCTGTGCTCCCTGTGTCCTCCTCTTAGTCCCCCTCTGTGCTCCCCGGGTCTCTGTGTCCTCCTCTGGGCCCCCCTCTGTGCTCCCTGTGTCCTCCTCTTAGTCCCCCTCTCTGCTCCCCGGGTCTCTGTGTCCTCCTCTGGGCTCCCCTCTATTTTTAAAAATCTTAACTCGGTTTGCGAGGGTTGTCTCACAAAACAAGCATGATTCAGGCCAAATCGGTGTGCACTGACGCTATTTGGCCTGAGGTGGGGGGGGGCACCGGAGCCGAGCAGAGCCGAACGTCGCCAAATAGAAATGTACACAAAGGACCGAGGACAGCTTGGCTGACCTCAGCAAATTTTTCAAGGCTCTCCCCGCTTTTGGCCGCATGTGGTATTGCATCCCATTGAAGTCAATGCGGAACAAATAATTTTCGTTTCCATTAACTTCAATTATGAAGGATTATGCTCGTAATCCGACATTCCACTGTACGCTTATTTTTTTTTTTATTTTTTTTTACCACAAATTTGTAGAAGAATAAAAATTGGCCTAAACTGATGAATATTTTTTTTTTTTTTTACATTTTATGGGGATATTTATTATAGCAAAAAAGTATAAAATATTGTTATTTTTTCAAAATTGTCGCTCTATTTTTGTTTATAGCGCAAAAAAAAAAAAACGCAGAGGTGATCAAATACCACCAAAAGAAAGCTCTATTTGTGGGGAAAAAAGGACGTCATTTTGTTTGGGTGCCACGTTGCAAATATCAATTTTATTTATTTACCAAAAATGTTGCAGAATACATATTGGCCAAAATGGCCTGGTCATACTGCGGTGGTCAGTGATGTGCTCGCCCCCTCCTGGGAACTACATCTGTGCGGCAGGATGCTCTCTACATGTTAGAGACTTCAAGGAGGTGTGAATTACTGAGCGTGCCGCAATGCATACTAGGAAATTTAGTTCTTACATGAACGAGCGCCGCAAACCAGGAAGTGAATGAGAGAACAGAAACTAGAACGCCGGAGGGGATATAAATGAAGGAATTTAATAGGTATTTACTAATTTTTTAACAGATTCATTACACTATTCTGTCTACCTTGCAGACATTAATTTTAGGCAAAACATTTATTTTGTAGTCCTTCATTACTTCCTCCTCCTTATTAGCCTAGGCCAGGGGTAGGCAACCTCGGCTCTCCAGAGGTTTTGGAACTACATTTCCCATGATGCTCAACTACACTGCAGAGTGCAAGAGCATCATGGGAAATGTAGTTCCAAAACATCTGGAGAGCCAAGGTTCCCCATCACTGGCCTAGGCTATTAAGTCACATGGCTATTTGCAAAGGTTTCTGGGATAGGCATCATGTTTCCCAGTACTTTTTGCAAACCTGACTGAAACCTATTACATTGCTTGTGCAGCACTGAGCATGTGTGAGATATCCAAAGCTGAAATCCATGAACTCATACAGTCTGGCTTCATGATGCCCACACTTAAGGTGGCCACGGTCTGTTTCTAGATTATAAACTATCTAAATGCTGTAACAACCTAACAAAACGGACCTTAGTCTGTAAACTAACTTTACTAGAATACATTAAGCTTGTGTATTACTGGGGTATATTTAAAAAGTGAAATTGTGGGTGGAACTGCCCTTTAAAGGGGAGGTTCACCTAAATATAAACTTTTAACATTGTCATTAATGTCATAAATGCAATTAGAATCGGCCGTTTTTAAAAAAAAAATACGTCCGTACATACCGATTCCTATAAGCCTTCTCACCGTTGCTTCCGGGTATGAGGGTCGGGGATGGGCGTGCCTAATTGATTGACAGGCATCCGACCGACGCATACAGCGCGTCGCGAGATGCCGAAAGAAGCCGAACGTCGGCATAATTGCATTTATGACATTAATGACAATGTTAAAAGTTTATTTTTAGGTGAACCTCCCCTTTAACAACTCCTTTAAAATTAATGTGCTGGTGACAGGGTCGCTTTATGATACTGTAGTTTTTATATATTTCACAAGGTGGTGATCTGAATGGAACACACAGACAGGATGCAGTTAGTGTAAGAAAAAAAACAACAGGAAGTGATGTAAGAGAATAAACAGGAAGTTCCGGGTCAGAGGTGGTTTGGGAGGAAGTAGAGAGGAGACATTGCTGGAACTGGCAGCAGAGGAGGTAATAAGATTATTTTTATATTTACACCCAGTAACTGCATTTCAGGTCTGTTCTTTATCGCCAGTAGCTGATGCTGCTACAGAAATGTATATTATGTGACTATAATTATATTTATAATTTAAAAATAAACATACAGCACTCAATTGAATTGTACATCCAGAGTGGAGTTGAGCTTGAGCGTCTTCCGAACTCATCTCTAGCCGGCTCATTCCCGATCCCCCAACTCATGCCCTCAAAGCCTAGAGAAGGAGAACCCTGATCAAACATGGCACCGCCATTAAAAAAAAAGGATCATGGTTTTGCCGTGGCGATTGACATTAAAGCCAAGGGGTGATAGTATTATACACTCACCGGATTGCTAGTACCGGGTTGGACCCTCTTTTGCCTTAATTCTTGGTGGCATAGAGTCAACAAGGTGTTGGAAACATTCCTCTGAGATTTTGGTCCATAGTGATGTGATAACATCACGTAGTTGCTGCAGATTTGTCGACCACATCCCAAAGGTGCTCTATTGGATGAGATCTGGTGAGTGTGGAGGCCATTGGAGTCCAGTGATCTCATTGTCCAGTAGTGAGATGATTGGAGCTTTGTGACTTGGTGCATTATCCTACTGGAAGGAGCCTTCGGAAGATGGGGACACTGTAGTCATAAAGGGATGGGCATGATCAGCAACAATACTCGGGTAGGCCGTGGGGTTTAAACGATGCTCAATTGGTACTAAGGGGCCCAAAGTGTGCCAAGAAAATATTCCCCACCACCAGCCTGAACCATTGATACAAGGCAGGATGGATCCATGCTTTCATGTTGTTTACAGCAAATCCTGAACCCACCATCTGAATGTCGCAGCTGAAATTGAGGCTCATCGGACCAGGCAATGTTTTTCCAATTTTCTATTGTCCAATTTGGGTGAGCTTGTGCGAATTGTAACCTTAGTTTCCTGTTCTTAGCTGACAAGAGTGGCACCCGGTGTGGTCTTCTGCTTCAAGGTTCGATGTGATGTGCATTCAGAGATGGTATTCTGCATACCTTGGATGTAACGAGTGGTTATTTGAGTTACTGTTGCCTTTTTATCACCTGGAAACAGTCTGCCAATTCTCCTCTGACATCAACAAGGCATTTTCCTCCACACAACTGCCGCTCACTGGATATTCTCCCCCCCCCCCCCCCCATTCTCTGTAAAATCCCAGTAGGCACCAACAGCTATGCCACGTTCAAAGTCACTTAAATCTCCATTCTGATACTCTGTTTGAACTTCAGACAGTCGTCTTCACCACGTCTAAATGCCTAAATGCATTGAATTTCACTCACGCGTTTTGCTGATTAGCAATTTGTGTTGCCAAGCAATTGAACAGGTACTAATATATAATAAAGTGGTAGGTGAGTGTATATACTGTGCACAGCCCCATCTCTCTTATGTCCATAATCGACTGACGGGAGGGGACAGCAACAAGGGATACAACATTGCCCTCGGAATTCAGCCCTGTTGTCAGGTTTCTTCACAGGCAGTCGGGGACCATATGACTACCGACATACATTTTTTACAGATTTGGGGACCGTGTCTTAATTATGCCCTGCCCTCTAAACCCAGCAAGCCTGTCTTACTTCTTGGGACTCAAGTTTGTGGGAACCTCCTCCTTGCTCTTTTACCCCCTTTTTTTTTTCTTGCTTTTCACCCCTCCTAACTGATTTTAACTACTCCAACCCTCCCGAGGCAAACCTTTTTTTTAAAAAAAAGCCTATGGTGTGTGTACACACACAAAAACTCCACCCGGTGCAGAAAAAATGTGCACACACATAAAGAGTGTTCACAAAAACGTGCAGACGGGTGCAACGTCAAGTGGTCCTCCTGTGCAGAAGGGACCCAAACCCTGATCCCCCGGGGCGTTAGGCTCCAGACGGGGACTGAGGTACTGTTGTCCGAGCAACCGAAGCCGACACGGACCCAACTTCCTTGGAGGGACTGCCGAAACAGAACCCTCTAAGTACTAGGTGGGACTCCCCCGAAGGGAGACCCCATGAGAAGCAGGCGAACTAAGCCAGAAGGCCATGTCCACCCACTCCCAAGACGTTCAGGGCTGGCCCGAGGACCGGCACCCTACTAATCACACAGTGAACAAAACGTGCACAAACAAAAAAAGACAAAAACGTGACAAACATAGGCAATAAATTAAATAAAGTGGGGGAAAGGGATAGTGAAGAGGAGAGTGAAAGAAGTGGTCATTGTGTTCAACAATGACCAGGCCCTCCGGCCAGGAATAAAAAATTCCTCCGGTCCTAGCCAAAAGGCCCGGCCCAGGAGGCAGGTGCTAAAAAAGCGTGTAGCTGGTGCAGTGACCGTGGTGTCTTTAAATCAAAGTGACCCTCACTCACAGTGATTCTCAGACACCCCTGGACTGCCACTCCAGGGACACATGCACCATAGGCAACCCATTATACCATCTGTCCATAGTCTTTGGTATATATTGCTTGCCTCTTGACTGTATCACTAATTCGTTGTTCTGATTTCCTGGGTTAGGACTAGTGTTGCTCACGAATATTCGAATTGCGAATATTCGGCTCGAATATTGCATATTCGAGAAATCGCGCAATATCTCGAATATTGTGCCGAATATTCGCAATGTCGAATATTCGGATTTTTCTCAAATTTTTTTTAACACAGATCACATGCTAGTGATCTCCATCGACGTGTAAAAGCAATGGTGGTATGATTAGAGGGACCCTGGGCCGAGTAGCGCATGTGATCCTTTTATGCTGCCGAATATTCGCAATGCGAATATTCGGCAATAGCAATATCGCGCGATTTTTTTCCCCGCCCTTCATTCACATCACAGCCAATCAGAGTTCCATTTCCACAGGTGTCAGAGGTTAGCAACCTCCACATCAACCAATAGGAAGCTGCCTCACGACCATTATATAAACTAAGTGCCAGCATGTGCTCATTGCAGATTCACAAGGTGGATATAGAGGGAGAAGTGTTTCTGTGCTCTGTGTTATATTGCATCAGCATTGCAGTGCCTTTCAGTTCTGTGCTCCTGTTCAGTGTTCAGTTCATTTGAGTATTAGCAGCTGCTAGTGCTTATATTTCTAAACTGCTTTTTTAAAAGCAAGAAGAGACCAAACAGCTTTTTTTAAAGCTACTATTTGTGTGTTTGTGTTCCAGTTTCATTTAGTGTTAGATAGATAGGTTTGAGTGTACTTGTACACCTCTGTAAGCTAGCTAGCTTAGTTTAGTGTGTTTATTTAGTTAGATAGTTATCTGTTTTATAAAAAAAAAAAAAAAAAAAAAAAGTTATTTTTAGTTTATTCAGATCTCTGGCTCTGCTGTGTTAGCAGAGTCACTGTTCTATCTATATTAGTTTCTTTATTGCTCTTATTCGTTGCCCAGTCAGTTTTTGTCTGTTGTCTGTCAGTCAGTTAGTTAGTTTAAAAAAAAAAAAAAATTTAAAAAAATTTACCTTTCGTTTAATTGTTGTTTAGTGGCATAGCTACTAGTTGTTTGTCTGCGCGCCTGTTTTTTCTATTATCACATTTACCCCCCCCCCCAATAAAGTTTACCCACCCCCCCATATCAGCATGAGCAGCATCCGTGGTCGTGGCAGCAGGGGTAGGGGAGTTACTCCCAGTGCTGGGTCGCTGCCAGCACGGGGTACCTCTCGCGCCCCTACTACTGGTAGAGGATCGGGTGGAAGGGGAGTCCGCCTCATCCGGGAGTTTTTTACTTCGGGCAGCCGCCCGATATTGCCTTCACAGGCTCCAGCAGTGGTGGAGTACATGGGGCACAGCAGTGCCACTCAGTCATCACCAAGTAGCACCACCACCATCAGTACACCGGTGCCTTTAGTACCCAGCCCCAGCGAGTCCAGCCTCATGCTGTTTGATGGTGAAAGTGACATGGATATCTTGGGGGAGGCCCTCGATCATGCAGACATTGATTTATGTGCTGATGGTCAGGACCTTTTTGAAGGGTTAATGGAGGAGGAGGAGGATGGGGTACTGGCTGTCAGTAGCCCAGAGACCTCCCTTCATGGTGGTGCTGGTGGTTTTCTGCAGGAAACACCAGCACCTAGTCAGACCCATGCGTCTGTGAGGGGACATCGGAGCCAGGCTAGCGGCTCCATGTCAGATGTCTCCTTCAGACCACCACATGTCAGCCCTGGGTCTGACATATCTGGGGGCGAAGAGGAGGGTGACCCAACATGGGTGCCACCTGCCTCGTCGGTTCACAGCATCAGTGACGACGAGGAAGGTAGGCACCCTGGGGAAACGGTGCGCCAGGTCACCAGGGAGACCAACGTCAGGGTCTCCACTGGTGATGGCAGCAGGAGGTGTCAGCAGCAGCAGCAGCAGCAGCAGCAGCAGCAGGCAGCTCCACCTGTGCGCACCGAGTCCCAGCAGGTGGAAGTCAGCGTCACCCCATCTGACAGGAGGGCGACGCTGAAGTCACCTCTCTGGGCCTACTTCACCTTGGTAGCAGATAACCCGACAGTAGCCATCTGCCAGCTCTGTCGTGCCAAGGTGAAGAGAGGGAAGTGTTTGGCTCGGGTGGGTACCACGGCACTCAACCAGCACCTGCGGATTAATCACTGGCAGGAGCATGACCAGATGAAGCGTGCTGGTGGTAGCAGCGCCACCACCACAAGTGTGCAGGGTACAGCAGCCCCTGCCACAGCTTCATCGGCTACCAGCAGGTCATGCCCCCCCGCTCCCTCTAGTAGAGGTACTGCTACCGACAGCCAGACCTCCACATCATCACCCTCCTCTTCGGTGTCCCGCACTGCCGTCCGGCGCCAGGCGTCTCTTTCTGACGCCTTTGAACGCAACACTCCCTTCCCCCCTTCAGACCGACGTGTGCGTTCCCTCAATGGGCTCCTGGCAAGGGTTATTGCCCAACATCTGCTTCCCTTTAACATAGTGGACTGCAACCCCTTCAGGCAGATGTTGGAGCAGGCCCAACCCCAATGGCGTGTCCCCAGCCGCCATTTCTTTGCCAGGACTGGTGTCCCTGCCCTACACCAGCACATTGTGCAGAATGTAACCCTGTCGCTGGATCATGCTGTCAGCAACAGGGTGCATCTGACAATGGATGGCTGGACCAGCAGGCATGGGCAGGGGCGCTACATAAGCTTCACGGCCCATTGGGTTTCCCTCCGAGGCGCCGGGGAGGGATTGGCGGCATCTGATTTTGTGGTGCCGCCCCGGGGTGTCCAGGGGAGAAGTGCTGGTCTCCCTCAAGCCACTGTCTCCGCAGCTGCTGAGCCTCCCAGCAAGCGCCCCCGTAGCTATTCAAGTGTGGGGCACGTGCGCTGTCAGGCCGTGCTCCAGCTTGTTAGTTTAGGGGAACGGAGACACACTGGACGAGAAGTGCTGAGCGCACTTCAGGCTCAGGTCCAGAAGTGGCTGACACCCCGAAGGCTCCAAGCAGGTCTGGTTGTCTGTGACAATGGCAGCAACCTCCTCTCCGCCCTCCAGGCTGGCAGTCTGACACACGTGCCCTGTCTGGCACATGTCCTCAACCTAGTGGTGCAGAAGTTCCTGCGCACCTATCCCGGGTTGAGTGACATAGTGCTAAGGGTACGCAGGATTGCCAGCCACTTCAGGCGCTCCCCAACCGCTACCGCGTCCCTGTCAAAGTTGCAGCGGGACAACAGCCTGCCCCTTCACAGGCTGATTGTGGACAGTGTGACGCGGTGGAACTCCAGCCTCTACATGCTGGAGAGGTTGTGGGAGCAGCGAAGGGCGGTGAAGGAGTACCTGCTGGAGCAAGGCACTGGCGGGCCATCACAACACACACTCCCGTACATCACCAGTCTGGAGTGGGGGCAGATACACCAGGTCTGCCATGTGTTGGCCCCTTTTGAGCAGGCGACCAAGATGGTGAGCAGGGAGCATGTCGGCCTCAACGACGTGCTCCCTATAGTGTTCCTGCTGGACAGGGCACTAGATCGCCTGCTCGGAGCTGGGGAGAGTGCCTTGGTGGAGCAGGAGGAGGCAACACTGCTCCACCAAGACCAGGCCCAGGACGAGGAGGAGGAGGAGGATCATGATGATGATCAGGAGGTGACTGGTGGCGTCCTGGAGTCAGGGCCTGGTCAGGAGGGAGAGCCGGTGTTGGGGGCACCGATAGTCCGGGGGTTTGGCATGACTGACCGCGAACAGCAGCGCCTCCATGACGAGGAAGCGGACGTCATGGACCCAGGCAGCCATGAGGAGTCACAGCGGGCTGTGCTCTTCCCCATGGCTGCCCACATGCTGAGATGCCTCAGGAGGGACCCCCGGGTTAAAGCCATCAAGGAGAGGGACGAGTTTTGGCTGGCCACCCTTGTAGATCCCAGATTTAAGGGGAAACTGGAGCAGTTCCTCCCAGCCAGACGGAGGCAGCCCCGGATGGAGGAACTGCAGGCATGCCTAGTCAGCCGTTTGGAGCAGGCAAGTCCCCGGCCTCCAGTTGTCCCCCCTCATCTCACCCAGCAGGTGGCTGCACCCAGCAGCAACATCAGCAGCCGAGCAGGGGACCTAATGGGTGAGATGAGGATGTTCATGCAAACTGAGCGACCCAGTACCAGCAGCAGCAGCAGCAGCAGCAGCCATCACCACCAGCGGCTGGCCCACATGGTGGCAGACTACATGGGGTCCGTCAGTGCTTCTGACAGTATGAGCACCGACGACCCCATGGAGTACTGGGTTGCCAGATTGGACACCTGCCGCGAGCTCGCTCAGTATGCGCTGGAGTTATTGTCTTGCCCCCCCTCCAGCGTACTATCTGAGCGGACATTCAGCGCGGCAGGTGGGGTGGTCACGGACAAGAGGACCCGTCTGTCCACAGACTCCGTGGACAGACTCACATTCATCAAAATGAATGAGTCCTGGATCGGCGGTGACTTTCTGGCACCCGCCGTCGCTTCAGGGCGCTGAATGGTCCCTTGTCAGTTACCAATACCTCTCCTATCTCTTTATACCAGGGGTGTCAAACTCAATTTCATCGTGGTCCGCATCAGCATTATGGTTGCCCTCAAAAGGGCCGGTTATATCTGTAATATTATATGTCCAGCGCATCCCCTCCCCTTACATTCGATGTCAAAGGCCACCCCACCATCCTACCCCACCATCAGAAGTGGAGTTCCCCCTCTCCCTTACATCACAGTGCATCTCCCTTTCCTTATGCTGCTGCTGGGAAGAAGGTGGATATTTTTTTGTTTTTTTGAAAAGCCTGTGGCGTGCAAAACACAACCCAAAAACTCCACCCGGTGCCACAGCTACTTAAGGCCTGTGTCATTCTGCTTTTCAAATGTAATCACCATGCTAATGCAATTTCAAGCTTTTGTAATTTTGGCACTATATGGGCTCCTACTGCTAATGCCAAAAGGCTGAGTGATTATGTACCGATATATTACTCATACTGGTGCTGTTACCTTTTGTCTGTGAGATTTGCCACTTTCTTACTACTGCTGGTGCTGCTGCCACCTCTTCCACGACCACGAGTGAAAAAAACACTTAATTGTGTACTGGTACTACTATGCTGCTGCTTCTGCCAGTGCTCAGATACTTATGTGACAAGTTCTTTGGCACTATATGCTACAATTATCAACGCTGCTGCTATCCTGCTGCCACCTCTTCCACGACCACGAGTGAAAAAAACACTTTATTGTGTACTGGTACTACTACACTGCTGCTGCTGCCAGTGCTCACTTACCTATGTGACAAGTTCTTTGGCACTATATGCTACAATTATCAACGCTGCTGCTATCCTGCTGCCACCTCTTCCACGACCACGAGTGAAAAAAACACTTAATTGTGTACTGGTACGACTATGCTGCTGCTTCTGCCAGTGCTCAGATACTTATGTGTCAAGTTCTTTGGCACTATATGCTACAATTATCAATGCTGCTGCTCCTATGCTGCTGCCACCTCTTCCACGACCACGAGTGAAAGAAACACTTAGTTGTGTACTGGTACTACTATGCTGCTGCTTCTGCCAGTGCTCAGATACTTATGTGTCAAGTTCTTTGGCACTATATGCTACAATTATCAATGCTGCTGCTCCTATGCTGCTGCCACCTCTTCCACGACCACGAGTGAAAAAAACACTTAGTTGTGTACTGGTACTACTACACTGCTGCTGCTGCCAGTGCTCACTTACCTATGTGACAAGTTCTTTGGCACTATATGCTACAATTATCAACGCTGCTGCTATCCTGCTGCCACCTCTTCCACGACCACGAGTGAAAAAAAACACTTAATTGTGTACTGGTACTACTACACTGCTGCTGCTGCCAGTGCTCATATACTTATGTGTCAAGTTCTTTGGCACTATATGCTACAATTATCAATGCTGCTGCTCCTATGCTGCTGCCACCTCTTCCACGACCACGAGTGAAAAAAACACTTAGTTGTGTATTGGTACTACTACACTGCTGCTGCTGCCAGTGCTCACTTACCTATGTGACAAGTTCTTTGGCACTATATGCTACAATTATCAACGCTGCTGCTATCCTGCTGCCACCTCTTCCACGACCACGAGTGAAAAAAACACTTAATTGTGTACTGGTACTACTACACTGCTGCTGCTGCCAGTGCTCATATACTTATGTGTCAAGTTCTTTGGCACTATATGCTACAATTATCAATGCTGCTGCTCCTATGCTGCTGCCACCTCTTCCACGACCACGAGTGAAAAAAACACTTAGTTGTGTATTGGTACTACTACACTGCTGCTGCTGCCAGTGCTCACTTACCTATGTGACAAGTTCTTTGGCACTATATGCTACAATTATCAACGCTGCTGCTATCCTGCTGCCACCTCTTCCACGACCACGAGTGAAAAAAACACTTAATTGTGTACTGGTACTACTATGCTGCTGCTTCTGCCAGTGCTCAGATACTTATGTGTGAAGTTCTTTGGCACTATATGCTACAATTATCAATGCTGCTGCTCCTATGCTGCTGCCACCTCTTCCACGACCACGAGTGAAAAAAACACTTAGTTGTGTACTGGTACTACTATGCTGCTGCTGCTGCTAGTGCTCACTTACCTATGTGACAAGTTCTTTGGCACTATATGCTACAATTACCAATGCTGCTGCTGTGCTGCTGCCACCTCTTCCACAAGTGATACAACACTTTATTGTGTACTGTTAATACTATACTGCTGCTGCCAGTGCTCAGATACCTATGTGACAAGTTCTTTGGCACTATATGCTACAATTACCAATGCTGCTGCTGTGCTGCTGCCACCTCTTCCACAAGGGATAAAACACTTTATTGTGTACTGTTACTACTAGACTGCTGCTGCCAGTGCTCAGATACCTATGTGACAAGTTCTTTGACACTATATGCTACAATTTCAAATGCTGCTGCTGTGCTGCTGCCACCTCTTCCACAAGTGATACAACACTTTATTGTGTACTGTTACTACTATACTGCTGCTGCCAGTGCTCAGATACCTATGTGACAAGTTCTTTGACACTATATGCTACAATTTCAAATGCTGCTGCTGTGCTGCTGCCACCTCTTCCACAAGTGATACAACACTTTATTGTGTACTGTTACTACTATACTGCTGCTGCCAGTGCTCAGATACCTATGTGACAAGTTCTTTGGCACTATATGCTGCAATTACCAATGCTGCTGCTGTGCTGCTGCCACCTCTTCCACAAGTGATACAACACTTTATTGTGTACTGTTAATACTATACTGCTGCTGCCAGTGCTCAGATACCTATGTGACAAGTTCTTTGGCACTATATGCTACAATTACCAATGCTGCTGCTGTGCTGCTGCCACCTCTTCCACAAGTGATACAACACTTTATTGTGTACTGTTACTACTATACTGCTGCTGCCAGTGCTCAGATACCTATGTGACAAGTTCTTTGGCACTATATGCTGCAATTACCAATGCTGCTGCTGTGCTGCTGCCACCTCTTCCACAAGTGATAAAACACTTTATTGTGTACTGTTACTACTATACTGCTGCTGCCAGTGCTCAGATACCTATGTGACAAGTTCTTTGGCACTATATGCTACAATTACCAATGCTGCTGCTGTGCTGCTGCCACCTCTTCCACAAGGGATAAAACACTTTATTGTGTACTGTTACTACTAGACTGCTGCTGCCAGTGCTCAGATACCTATGTGACAAGTTCTTTGACACTATATGCTACAATTTCAAATGCTGCTGCTGTGCTGCTGCCACCTCTTCCACAAGTGATAAAACACTTTATTGTGTACTGTTACTACTATACTGCTGCTGCCAGTGCTCAGATACCTATGTGACAAGTTCTTTGGCACTATATGCTGCAATTACCAATGCTGCTGCTGTGCTGCTGCCACCTCTTCCACAAGGGATAAAACACTTTATTGTGTACTGTTACTACTAGACTGCTGCTGCCAGTGCTCAGATACCTATGTGACAAGTTCTTTGACACTATATGCTACAATTTCAAATGCTGCTGCTGTGCTGCTGCCACCTCTTCCACAAGTGATACAACACTTTATTGTGTACTGTTACTACTATACTGCTGCTGCCAGTGCTCAGATACCTATGTGACAAGTTCTTTGACACTATATGCTACAATTTCAAATGCTGCTGCTGTGCTGCTGCCACCTCTTCCACAAGTGATACAACACTTTATTGTGTACTGTTACTACTATACTGCTGCTGCCAGTGCTCAGATACCTATGTGACAAGTTCTTTGGCACTATATGCTGCAATTACCAATGCTGCTGCTGTGCTGCTGCCACCTCTTCCACAAGTGATAAAACACTTTATTGTGTACTGTTACTACTATACTGCTGCTGCCAGTGCTCAGATACCTATGTGACAAGTTCTTTGGCACTATATGCTACAATTACCAATGCTGCTGCTGTGCTGCTGCCACCTCTTCCACAAGTGATACAACACTTTATTGGGTACTGTTACTACTATACTGCTGCTGCCAGTGCTCAGATACCTATGTGACAAGTTCTTTGGCACTATATGCTGCAATTACCACTACTGCTGCTGTCAAGTCTTGCCCAAGTGTTTAGATGCTGTCTAGTACTATTACCACTACTGCTTGTAAATGTTGTGTGTGTGATAATTACTTTATATTTGAATACTACTGCTGCTGCCTTCATGCTGAGTAATGCTTCATGACCTCTCTGTCACAGCGGATCCACAAACAGCATCCGCTAAAAGCTACCAGACCGGATCGTAACAAACAGCAAGTGTGACTAAATGACTGAACGTTATGTTAAACCCTGGTTTGTGGCCTTTTTACTGCAACTTTTAGCCTATCTGCAAGAGCAAATCAGCACTCTCTTTCTCTTTCTCGCTCTCTCTCTATATCTATATCTATATATATATATATATATATATATATATATATATATATATATGTATATATGTATATATTGTAGCTTTTGTTATAGTAATTTTTCAACAGTTTAGTTTGTGTTAGTAGTGTCTGTGTCCGTGTATTTTGTTTTTTATTAGATTTGTGTTAAATAAAATAATAGTATGAAATGTTTTTAGGTTATTATGAAGTTAGATGTGTTGATGTTGATGTGTTAGATGTGAAGTTAGATGTGTTGAAAGACCTAAGAATCTCAATAAGAAAGGAAACATTTGAAAAGAATAACAGGTTTAATAACCAAAAATATAAATATTTACATGGATTTTTTCAAGCGCTTGTAAATCTCAGCCAGCTCCTTGAAATTTTTTCTCTGCTGTTGTAACAGCTGTTCATTCTCGAGGTCCAATTTTTTTATTTTGCGCCGATTGGACAGGACTTTTTGATTGGTCCTCTCCATGACATAGGATTTCTCCTGAATCTCTTTCAAAACTGTTAGGATATAAGAAAAAAAAAATTAGGATTAAATACTGTACTTTTTTATATCTACATCTTATTGTTGAAATGTCATTAATCGTTGTGCACATATTTACCCTCCTGACTGATGGTCATCACAGGCGCTGTGTCATCCTCCTGCTCCTCTTCTGCATCATGGCATTCACCAGGAGGTTGGGTGGGGGGAAGTTGCAGCTCCTCAGGAGCTGGGGGTGGTAAGTCGGAGGGCCCTGGCTGCTCCTTATCCCTCTCCTCCTCTGCATCCTCCTCTTCATCCTCCTCTTCTTCCTCCTCCTCCTCTGCGGCCTGTCGCCTTGTGCGCTTGGGGCGCACAGATGGTAGAGGAGATCCTATAATAACACAATGTTTATATATGTAAAAATGATTTCTAATAACATATGCACATTCTGTGTACTCTGCTGTATTGTATATGAATACACATTTATTTATATAGACAGTTAACCAATGGGATAATGTTATACTAAAGGGTCTTGCTGGCACTACAGGGGACTGAGTGTGAGCTGGGCTGCCACCATGGTAAAATTAGCTGTTTGTGTTTCCTTTGTATTATTCTGAAGATCTCATGTTAAAAAAAGGGCCTGATGGAGTACACGTGATTACTATGATAACCCCACGCCTAGCACAGGAATTTAGTGGTAATTGAGTTATAAAATACCACCCTTTCCCCTTGAAACCCACCACACCACCACTTTAATTCCATGGTTTAACTTGATGGAATAATGTCTTTTTTCAACAGTACTATGAATACCTTCGGTGGTGATATATGTTACCACAACATGGCGTCTGGGTTAACAACATCTGCCCTAAGGTTAATTACATATCACCTTACATGACTGTCACCAATAACTTACCTGGATGAAATTCATCGCGGATCTGTGTGACCCGGTCCATGTGGCGCCTCTTCAAGTCTGACCATTTTTTGAGAATGGCCATGTGGTCATGTGACCCGCCATGAAACTCATGTAATTCCTCCAATACGGACTGGACGATTTTTTGTTTATCCTGCTGGCACCTCATTAGGTCGTAACCATGTTGCAGGAACCTCTGCAAGATGAAGAACAAAGTATATTATAATACTTTTGTTTAAACCCTTATGGATATATGACGTAAATGTATGGTATTCAATAATTGGAAGCATTCTCGCCTTATTAATCACTGACAGTGGTAACATGACAGATTTTATATGTTGCCATTTTGGTCACCAGCTTTTTGGAATAAATATAGCAGCCATTATCATTTGCATAATTATGTATATATGAGTAACATCACAGGATAGACGTATAGGGGAGAAATGAGTTGCTATTCATCTGACCACTATAATAATTTTTTGAGCCTTACACTGGCCCTGTACAATAGATTATTTTTTTTAATCCCTATCTTTACATATGAAAAATAATATGTTTGTTTCTTTTCACTTTTTGATGAAAAGGGAGAACTCTGTGGACTCTGATGTAAAAGGGAGAACTCTGTGGACTCTGATGTAAAGGGAAAACTCTGTGGACTCTGATGTTAAGGTAGAACTCTGTGGACTGTGATGTTAAGGGAGAACTCTGTGGACTCTGATGTTAAGGGAGAACTCTGTGGACTCTAATGTAAAAGGGGAACTCAGTGGACTCTAATTTAAAAGGGGAACTCTGTGGACTCTAATGTTAAGGGAGAACTCTGTGGACTCTAATGTAAAAGGGGAACTCTGTGGACTCTAATGTAAAAGGGGAACTCTGTGGACTCTAATGTAAAAGGTAGAACTCTGTGGACTCTAATGTAAAAGGTAGAACTCTGTGGACTCTGATGTAAAGGGAGAACTGTGTGGACTCTGATGTAAAGGGAGAACTCTGTGGACACTGATGTAAAGGGAGAACTCTGTGGACACTGATGTAAAGGGAGAACTCTGTGGACTCTGTTGTAAAGGGAGAACTCTGTGGACTCTGATGTAAAGGGAGAACTCTGTGGACTCTGATGTAAAGGGAGAACTCTGTGGACACTGATCTAAAAGGGGAAGTCTGTGGATCCTGATGTAAAAGGGGAAGTCTGTGGACTCTGATGTAAAGGGAGAACTCTGTGGACTCTGATGTAAAGGGAGAACTCTGTGGACTCTGATGTAAAGGGAGAACTCTGTGGACTCTGATGTAAAGGGAGAACTCTGTGGACACTGATGTAAAGGGAGAACTCTGTGAACTGTAATGTAAAGGGAGAACTCTGTGGACTCTGATGTAAAAGGGGAAGTCTGTGGACTCTGATGTAAAAGGGGAAGTCTGTGGACTCTGATGTAAAGAGGAACTTTTATGATTAATTTCATATGGTTAGAAATGTTATTTAATAGCGACATCTATGCAAACTAAGACAAAAAATTGCTGTGCGACGCTGAAGTGTTCGGGTTTGAAATGAACAAAAGGTGGCAACCCTGGGCATGCTGGGAGTTGTAGTTTTGCAACCGCTGGAAACACACTGTTTGGGAAATACTAATATCTGATCTTGCATCCTAACTTTTTAACTAGTCTAAAATGCAGTTAAAGATAATGAAATAACAAGTGGTGAAATTACTTACAGTAATCAGCAGTTTTTCCTCACTGGATGAAAAGTTACTCCCCACCATCTTCGCTTCGCAGGGCAGCAGTAGATTCGCAGGGCAGCACTAAATAGCAATCCGAATATACACTGGCAAAGAATCCAGGAAATGATCGCCGTTTTCGCGACCGCGTGTTGTCCGCGCGCATGCGCGGTCGAGAATTTCGCAATAAATTTCGCATTTGCGAAATTTCACGTTAGCGAAATTTCGCAATTTTTTTTTTGGATGAAATATCACGAATATTCGAAATTTACGAATATTTCTCGAATATTCTCCTATATATTCGCGAAATATTGCGAAAGCGAATATGGCGTATTCTGCTCAACACTAGTTAGGACTTGGTGTGAACTGATGTAATTGCCCCTGTGTGGGCCTAGTATTGGCTATGATTTCTGCTTTTGAACTTCTCAGTGAAAATCTCTTTTCTCTTAATTACCAGTTAAAATCTATTTCATCTCTGTTAGATCACATGACTGCCTCCAATGAGGATGAATGAAGACCGGAGTCACATGACTGGGGGGATATTAAACCTCACCCTGGAGATCATCTACCTGCTGACCGGAGAGGTGAGGAGGATTCTGGGAGGTCACATGACATCACACTTATCTCTATTAATAAAACACAGACCTGACCGGAGAGGTGAGGGGGATTCTGGGAGGTCACATGACATCACTCTTATCTCTATTAATAAAACACAGACCTGACTGGAGGGGTGAGGATAATTTTGAGAGGTCACATGACATTCAATATGTTCCTTGTTAATGCCCACATAAGATAAATTAGATTCTGAGGAGGATTCTGGGATTCTAAGCAGTTATAACTGTTGTTGTCCCCTCAGGATTATGAAGTGGTGCGGAAGACATCTGGTGAGGGATTACCACCCATTATCCTTCCCCATGGACAGTCACTTCATCCCATGACAAAAAAAAGATTTATTAACCAGAAGATTCTAGAAGTCACCAAGAAGATGATGGAGTTGCTGACAGGAGAGGTGAGCGGTGCCGGGAATTCTGGGACATTATCCAGTAACAGACAAGGGATGTGTCTGGATGGTGACTGTATCATTGTGTGTGTCAGGTTCCTATAAGGTGTCAGGATGTCACTGTCTATTTCTCCATGGAGGAGTGGGAGTACGTAGAAGGACACAAGGATCTCTACAAGGACGTCATGATGGAGGATATGGAGACATTAAGTCAGGAAAACACTGCAGAAAAGCAATGCAACCTAAATAAAATACTAAATCATACTATTGATGTCATCTACCTGCTGACCGGAGAGGTAAGGAGGATTCTGGGAGGTCACATGATATCACTCTTATCTCTATTAATAAAACACAGACCTGGCCAGAGAGGTGAGGAGGATTCTGGGAGGTCATGTGACATCACTCTTATCTCTATTAATAACACACAGGTAGGAGAAATGAAGTGTTCTGACAATATAATATTTGCTCTATTATACAGGAGTGTTCAGTAGTGAAGAAGACCTCTTTTGAGCAGAACGGAGAAAAGACAAATCACAGATTGTCCAAAAGTTCCTCTATTCTACCTCCTCCTCACTTGAATTCTAAAGATGAGCATGAGCAGCAGATTCTAAAAGTCACCAACAAAATGGGTGTCCTGCTGACAGGAGAGGTGAGCGGTGCCGGGAATTCTGGGACATTATCCAGTAACAGACAAGGGATGTGTCTGGATGGTGACTGTATCATTGTGTGTGTCAGGTTCCTATAAGGTGTCAGGATGTCACTGTCTATTTCTCCATGGAGGAGTGGGAGTATTTAGAAGGACACAAGGATCTCTACAAGGACGTCATGATGGAGAATCAGCCACCCCTCACATCACCGGGTAAGAGGAGACTTTATTGTAAAGGAGAGAGCAGTACAGAGGGTTCACCTAGAGATCCCCCATCATCTGACTCAATGATCTGACCGCTCTTACGCATTACGTCCAATCAAGCATTTATTGAACCTCGTTTATTAAGAGGTCTATTAGCAGTGCTTTGTATTCAGTCAGTGTGTATTTCCTACAAATGGATCCAGTAATGGGAACCCACCAGAGAGGTCTCCGTCCTCTGTATTCCCAGCTAACAGTGGGGCCCAAACTGTAGGGTGGTGCACATTATTGTAAAGGAGAGAGCAGTACGGAGGGTCCACCTAGATCCCCCATCATCTGATAAACACATAGAAACAATGTATTCAGTCAGTGTGTGTGTTTCCTACAGATGGATCCAGTAATGGGAACCCACCAGAGAGATGTCCCCGTCCTCTGTATTCCCGGGACTCCACACAGGAAGATCACACCATCCCCCACCATCATCAGGTAGGTGGGTTCGAAAAGCTAGACCTCAGAAGTTATGCTAAACTTTTTTTTACAATCAGATTTTTTAACCAGTTGTTTTCTATTGCTCTGTTGGTTTAGGACAAAGAGTTGATGAATGGGACATTTGAATATAAAGTGGAAGAAGAAGAAGAAATAGCGATGGTATCCAAACAAGCCGATTCGTTATTAGATATAAAGACAGGTAAAAAAATAAACATTGATGCAAGAACATTATATATTATAATTTTATTTCTAAGAGTTTAAATTTAGGCAGCACCATTGAAAGAGAGGTTTAGCAATTGTCAACCTCTGTTGAGATGAGAAGGGCTTGCCCAGAAGAAACCCTATCTGACTTGAGTTGAGCGGTATCTTAATATAGCGTGGTCTTCCCCTGAAGGGTCCCAACGTGCATAGCAGAGTTCCTGTGAAAAGAGGACCCAGGAACCAAAAGCAGCACAGAGCGGCAGAAAGGGTGGAAGAGAGAGGCTATGCAGGAAAGGTTTGCGTGAAAATCCAAGTCCTCAGTAACCCGCAGAAGACAAGGATATTAGGGGCCTCCTGGAGTTCGACAGGGAGGCTATTTCATAATACGGCATCTACAAATTGTGTACAATCCCTTTTCCCTAAACTGTTTGGTATTTTACATCGTAAATTTACCTTTTCTAGATCTCCCCAATTTCACATAGTGTGTCTTATAATAATAAAAAAATCCACATAGAAGAATTGTCCATTGCTGCCTACAAGAATATCATCTACGTACCTAATGTGCCAAACAAATGTGGTGGAGATACTGTACACCATATGGTACATAATCAGCCATTAGTACTTGTCTGGTTAATGTATTATTTTTATTGAAGTTCTAGTAATCCCAACAAATGAGAAGGAGATACTGTACACCATAGGAAAGGTCCATCTCCATTCCTCAATATAATGTCATGTTCCAAACAAATGAGGAGGAGATACTGAGATTGCAGGCTTGGCTGGCTTAAATCGGGTTTGGTTTCCACCCAGAGACTGGCCACATTAATCACCTTGCAGATGGACAGACAGACACGGAGAAGGCCATATGAAAGGTCCATCTCAATTCCTCAATATAACGTCATGTTCCCAACAAATGTGGAGGAGATACTGTACACCATATGAAAGGTCCATCTCTATTCCTCAATATAACGTCATGTTCCCAACAAATGTGGAGGAGATACTGTACACCATATGAAAGGTCCATCTCCATTCCTCAATATAACGTCATGTTTCTAACAAATGAGGAGGATATACTGTACACCATATGAAAGGTCCATCTCCATTCCTCAATATAATGTCATGTTCCCAACAAATGAGGAGGAGATACTGTACACCATATGAAAGGTCCATCTCTATTCCTCAATATAACGTCATGTTCCCAACAAATGAGGAGGAGATACTGAGATTGCAGGCTTGGCTGGCTTATATCTGGTTTGGTTTCCACCTAGAGACTGACCACCTTAATCACCTTGCAGGTGGACAGACAGACACGGAGAAGGCCATATGAAAGGTCCCTCTCTATTCCTCAATATAACGTCATGTTCCCAACAAATGAGGAGGAGATGCTGTACACCATATGAAAGGTCCAACTCCATTCCTCAATATAACGTCATGTTCCCAACAAATGAGGAGGAGATACTGTACACCATATGAGATGTCCATCTCCATTCCTCAATATAACGTCATGTTCCCAACAAATGAGGAGGAGATACTGTACACCATATGAAAGGTCCATCTCTATTCCTCAATATAACGTCATGTTCCCAACAAATGAGGAGGAGATACTGTACACCATATGAAAGGTCCATCTCTATTCCTCAATATAACGTCATGTTCCCAACAAATGAGGAGGAGATACTGAGATTGCAGGCTTGGCTGGCTTATATCTGGTTTGGTTTCCACCTAGAGACTGACCACCTTAATCACCTTGCAGGTGGACAGACAGACACGGAGAAGGCCATATGAAAGGTCCCTCTCTATTCCTCAATATAAAGTCATGTTCCCAACAAATGAGGGGGAGATATTGTATGCAAAACTCTGTGAAACCTGTGTGTAGTAAACCCACAGATTCCTCCTGACTGCAGAGGAAATTAATATTTTTTTTGTTATAAATAAAAAACATTTTCAATAGTTAAATACATTATCACATTTTCTCTAAAGTTTAATTTCCTTTACCCCATATAGGCATAGAAACAATGTATTCAGTCAGTGTGTGTGTTTCCTACAGATGGATCCAGTAATGGGAACCCACCAGAGAGATGTCCCTGTCCTCTGTATTCCCGGGATTCCGCACAGGAAGGTCACACCATCCCTCACCATCATCAGGTAGGTGGGACTGAGAATCCAGAGCTTAAAAAGATTCAAAAACTCTTCTTTGTAGCCTCAATACATTTTTGTCTACATTTTTTTTTGTGTGTGTTTGGTATCATTCTGTTGATTTAGGGTGAAGAAATGATTGATATGAAGGTTGAGATTAAAGCGGAAGAAGAGACGTATATGAGGGGTGATCGACTGTCTACAGGGATGGTTGGAATGATGGTACCAATTAAAGAGGAGGAATCTTCCCTAAATATCAGAACAAGTATATATGTTTTTTTTATTTTGTTTGCTGTATTTTTTTTACACTTGTTACTCTAGTAAGGCCCCATTATGCCGCGTACACACGATCGGAATTTCCAACAACGAATGTTCGATGTGAGCTTTTGGTGGGACAACAAATGTTTGAGCGCAGGTTCTCAATATTTCCGACGGCAAAAGTTCTTTTCGGAAATTCCAATGGTGTGTGTAGCCATTTCCGACGCACAAAAGTGCTGCGCATGCTCAGAACCAATACAACGCATTACAACGCATGCTCAGAATCATTGTACTTCATTTTTCTCGGCTTGTCGTGGTCTTTTACGTCTCCACGTTCTTGTCCGTCGGAATTTCCGAACAACATTTGTGCGACCGTGTGTATGCAAGACAAGTTTGAGCCAACATCCGACGGTTTTGTTGTCGGAAATTCCGATCATGTGTACGCGCCATTAAAGAATAAGGCAGGTAAAATATAAAAACAAATCTTACCTTTTTAGTTTCAGCAAAAAACTTGGCATCCACTTTTATTTACGATTTTATTAGACGTGGATCTGGGCTGAGTGCCGTCTTGGCTGACTGCCTGGGAGCTCTGGGCTGGCTGAGTTAAGTTCAAGCCTTGCTGGCTGGGCTCAGTTGGGTTGAGTTCTTGCCCAGTTGGCCAGTATGAATTCTGGCCTGGTTGGCTCCACTGACTTCTGGACTGAGTTATGACCTTGCATTGCCAAATTAATTCTGTCTTGGTTTGGCTGGGCTAAGATTGGCCTGTCAAAGCAATGTACATTTTGGTTAGTTCAGTGCAGGGGTCAGGGGTAAGTAATGCAGACTTCAGTGGTCAAGAGCATGTAACTTGGAGATCAATAGTCAGTAAAACTGCGTAATGGAGTCAGGAGTAATTATGTCAATTTTAGAGATCAATAGTGTGTAACACAGAGTGAAGCATCTGACAGGCACTGGTGAGGCTGCATTGCTCTCTTGTATTATGTCCGCAGTCTCTGACCGTCTCCTGTATCATGTACCCAGTCTCTGACCGTCTCCTGTATCATGTCCCCAGTTTCTGACCGTCTCCTGTATCATGTCCCCAGTCTCTGACCGTCTCCTGTACCATGTCCCCAGTCTCTGATCGTCTCCTGTACCATGTCCCCAGTCTCTGACCGTCTCCTGTACCATGTCCCCAGTCTCTGACCGTCTCCTGTACCATGTCCCCAGTCTCTGATTGTCTTCTGTACCATGTCCCCAGTCTCTGACCGTCTCCTGTACCATGTCCCCAGTCTCTGACCGCCTCCTGTACCATGTCCCCAGTCTCTGACCATCTCCTGTACCATGTCTGCAGTCTCTGACCGTCTCCTGTAACATGTCTGCAGTCTCTGACTGTCTCCTGTACCATGTCTGCAGTCTCTGACCGTCTCCTGTATCATGTCCCCAGTGTCTGACCATCTCTTGTACCATGTCCCCAGTGTCTGACCGTCTCCTGTACCATGTTCCCAGTCTGTGACCATCTCCTGTACCATGTCACCAGTGTCTGACCGTCTCCTGTACCATGTCACCAGTGTCTGACCGTCTCCTGTACCATGTCCCCAATGTCTGACCGTCTCCTGTACCATGTTCCCAGTCTCTGACCATCTCCTGTACCATGTCACCAGTGTCTGACCGTCTCCTGTACCATGTCACCAGTGTCTGACCGTCTCCTGTACCATGTCCCCAGTCTCTGACCGTCTCCTGTACCATGTCCCCAATCTCTGAAAAAGTATATATTTTTTTATCAATCTTGTAACTTTCTTGGCATATGTGGCACCGCTATAATCCCAAAACCCTTTTGCTATCATTTCTATTACCGTAGTGTAAGGCCGCGTACACACGAGGAGACATGTCCACTGAAACTTGTCCGCAGACCAGTTTCCGCGGACATGTCCGATCGTGTGTACGGCCTAGCGGACAGGTTTCCAGCGGACAAAAGTTTGTAAGCATGCTTAGAAACTTGTCCGCTGGAAACCTGTCCGTCGGACATGTCCGATGGTTAGTACGCGTAACCATCGGACCGAAATCCCGCGCATGCGTCGAATTGATTCGACGCATGCGTGGAAGCATTGTACTTCCTTGTTTGCGCACGTCGCCGCGTCACTGCCACGTCACCGCATTCTCTGTCCGCGGGGATTTTGGTCTAATGGTGTGTACACACATAAGACCAAAAGATCCCTGGAGACAGGAAACGGTCCGTCGGACCTGTCTCATCGGACATGTCTCCTCGTGTGTACGCGGCCTAAAGGGATGAGGTGCCGAATCTCTTGGGTGACACAATCCACCCCCTTTTTTTTTTTTGCTTGGAAAATGAACGTGATTTTAATATTGACATAAATGTTCTTTCCTACAGGTGGACGCGATCTTCCGAACTCTTCAGAGGGACATTTAATATCCTCTCCAGTCTTTAAAGTGGAAGAAAATAGCACCTTAGACGTCTCTCCAGGAGTCAGCCCCGTTCATGAAAATCAACATCACGGACATTATTGTGCAGATACATCCATGGATCTTCCTAATCCTGATGGATCTCCAGATGTACATCAGAGATTTCTCGGTGTAGATCGATCACCAGATCCATTCAATCCCGAGGAATCTTCCTCCGATCTTTCCGATACGGGTACAAGAGACAAGAATTGGCTTTCCTGCTCTCGATGTGATAAATGTTTTAGTAAGAAGTCTCATCTTACGTTACATGAGCGGACTCACAAACCCGAAGGGCCATTTCTATATTCAGAAGTCGAGAACGGCCCAGCAGATCGGTCCCCGTTGTTTCCACATGAAGGACATCCTACGACAGGGTGGCCCTATTCGTGTTCGGAGTGCGGGAAATCTCTGAAAACTAAATGTGAACTCCGCGTGCACCAGAGAACCCACACCGGCGAGGAGATCTTCTCCTGCACCGAGTGCGATAAATCCTTCACGGCAAAGTCGCAGCTCAAAAAACACCAGAAATATCACACCAGGGAGAAGCCCTTCTCCTGTCCCCAGTGCAAAAAGTCCTTCATGGAAAAATCACAGTTTGTGGCGCACCAGAGATCGCACAGCGGGGAGAAACCCTTCTCCTGTAACGAGTGCGGGAAACCGTTCGCAACCAAATCGCATCTCGTTAAGCACCAGAAAGTTCACACGGGTCTAAAACCCTTTCCATGTTCTGAGTGCCCGTTGTCCTTCACCACAATATCCGACCTCGTCAAGCACCAGAGAGTCCACACCGGTGAGAAGCCCTTTTCATGTTCCCAGTGCGGGAAATGTTTCTCACAAAAGGGAAACCTCATTACCCACCTGAAACGCCATACCGGTGAAATGCCCTTTTCGTGTTCAGAGTGCGGGAAGTGTTTCACTTCAAATGGACGCCTGCTTACACACCAGAGAAGCCACACGGGCGAGCGTCCCTTCTCGTGCCCAGAGTGCGGGAGGAGCTTCACTCAGGAAGTGAACCTTCTCAGACACCAGAGAAGCCACAAAGGCGAGCGTCCCTTTTCCTGCTCCGAGTGCGGGAAGTGTTTCACTGAGAAAGGATATCTGATTGTACACCAGAGAAACCACACAGGCGAGCGTCCGTTTGCGTGCTCGGAGTGTGGGAAGTGTTTCACTCGGAAGGGATACCTTCTTACACACCAGAGAAGTCACACGAGTGAGCGTCCCTATTCGTGTTCATTGTGCGAGAAAAGGTTCACTCAGAAGGTACACCTTCTAACGCATCAGAGGACTCACACCGGCGAGCGCCCCTTTTCCTGTCCGGAGTGCGGGAAATGTTTTGCAGAGAAAAGATACCTTCTTGTACACCAAAGGAGACACGCGGTCAAGCGCCCTTTTTCGTGTACAGAGTGCGGGAAGTGTTTTATGAGGGTAAAATATCTTCTGGCACACCAGCAAAGTCACCTGAGCGGGCCTTCTTTTTCATTTTCAGAAGCGAACACAAATATACCGTGACGGAATTGTTCTGTCTATAGGACGGTTGTGGGACCAAGCCGATGACATTTTAAAAGGTCAGTCTTTGGGAAAAAAATACAAGGCACATTGTCCATCAAGAATTGATCTATTAAACCACTTGCTGACCCGGCCTTTTCTAGAACTTAAATCAGTATTTTTTTTAGAACTAATTAGAACCCCAAAAAATCTATCTATCTATCTTATCTTGTCTTATCTTATCTTATCTTATATGTATGCAGAGGACCTAGAGAATAAAATGGTGGTCTTTCAAATGCAATTTTTTGACAAAAAAATACTCTTTAACCGCTTAAGGACCACCTACTGCCGATAAACGTCGGCAGAATGGTAGACTGGGTACAATCGCGTACCTCTACGTGATTGTTAAATTCCCAGCCGTGCGTCGCGGGCGCACGCCCGCGACCTGGTCCGAAGTTCTGTGACCGCAGGACCCGATCGGTCCTGGAGTCCCGCGATCGGTCCCCGGAGCTGAAGAACGGGGAGAGCCGTGTGTAAACACGGCTTCCCCGTTCTTCACTGTGGCGGCGTCATCGATCGTGTGTTCCCTGATATAGGGATACACAATCAATGACGTCACACCTACAGCCACGCCCCCCTACAGTTAGAAACACAGATGGTCACACTTAACCCCTTCAGCGCCCCCTTTGTGGTTAACTCCCAAACTGCAATTAACATTTTCACAGTAATCTGTGCATTTTTATAGCATTTTTTGCTGTGAAAATGACAATGGTTCCAAAAATGTGTCAAAATTGTCCGTAGTGTCCGCCATAATGTCGCAGTCATAAAAAAAAATTGCTGATCGCCGCCATTATTGGAAAAAAAAATATATAAAAAAAATGCCATAAGACTATCTCCTATTTTGTAAACGCTATAAATTTTGCGCAAACCAACCGATAAACGCTTAATGCGATTTTTTTGATTTTTTAATATTTTTATTTTAATTTTATTTTTTACCAAAAATATGTAGAAGAATACGTATCGGCCTAAACTGAGGAATAAAAGTTTTTTTATATATTTTTGGGGGATATTTATTATAGCAAAAATAGATTGCATTTTTTTTCAAAATTGTCGCTCTACTTTTGTTTATAGCGCAAAAAATAAAAACCGCAGAGATGATCAAATACCACCAAAAGTAAGCTCTATTTGTGGGGGAAAAAGGACGCCAATTTTGTTTGGGAGCCACGTCGCACGACCGCGCAATTGTCAGTTAAAGCGACGCAGAGCTGGATCGCAAAAACTGTCCGGGTTCTTTAGCTGCCTAAAGGTCTGGCTCTTACGTGGTTAATGCAATGGACAGTAGCATTGTCAGTCTGGGGAGAGGGCAATGTTAGTCAAGGTCCGGGTCTTAAGTAGTTAAACATCAGGACTGAATCTAGAGGCCATCTATAATTTTACTGAAGGCCAACAAAATATATAATACATAATACAGCAAAAAAAATCCAAAAGAATTCTAACAAACCCATTCTTACTTCTACTCCACAATTTCTAGAAGATGCCAATAGAGGCCCGTCCATGCCCCACCTATAACTTCACTTCTGGGTGGACTGAACCGTGGACTTCGCCGTGCCAATCCCATATAAACATGGAAGGCTTCATCCAAGCTACTTCACCACCCTTTGGCCAAAGCGGCACAAATCGCACCCTTGCACACTACAAGGCCCGAGAGAGGTGTAGAATCTCTATGGACTCCATGCAGAGCCGTAGCTAACTTTCCATTCGCCGGATCCATGTTTACTCGCCTATTCGCCAAACCCCGAAGAAATTCTGGACAAGAAAAGCTCGAGAAGGCCCAGCAAAGCCATATTGTATTCCTGTGACGTTCCTGACACAAAGTTTCTCCTTGGCCTATTTAAACAAATCTGTTGATTGATTGTATATTTTGTGTTCCTCTGGTCCCTTTACCCCAATAAAACCAATGACTTTACCGTGTGTGTGTTCTCTGCCTGTAATTGAGAGAGTCAATGAATTATTATTTCATTCATAACTACGACTTTGGTGTTTTGGATGTCATAAAGTTAAACAACCTTGCGTTGTATTGGATGTTCAAGACTCCCTTGGCGAGTTTCGCGCCTGGGAGGACGTGCGGTGACGTCATCACGTTCTGGAGGAGGGGTTCTTTAATGTGTTCGCCGGCCGGCAACATTAGCTTATATGCCTGTTTTAACTCATCTCAAATGTGAGTAGTCTGTTTTTATATGATTTTTTTTAATAAAAAGTCCCTGCGGGATTACGCTCTGTCTGCCTTTATCATCATTTCATACATGTGAGCAAATTGGGGGAGTTGCGTTGTGGAGCCCAGGTGTAGGCACTGTCCTAGGAAGTGGGATTCGTTCGGTTTCCCTCAAAGGCCGCGGCCGCGGCTGGGTCATAGCCGACTGCTGGTAACATTTTTCCTCTGGTAAGCTTCTTAAATCTCTGGTGGTGGGCCACATTGAGGAGCGAAGTGTGTTTCATAGCACAGTGGTGATTGCTACATTTTCATCCTGAATCAAGATCTTTAGAGACTTTTGAACTATCTTTTGGCTAAAGGATTGTGCTATTTTTGCATGTTATGTGTATGGACTCTTTGATTGCATCGAGTCCGGGTGTTAAGGCGCAGCTCTAAACTTTTATTTTCCTGTTTCATTGTGTGATGCTAATTAACACTGCATTGTGTGAATTTCTATTGATGATAAATGTGTATTGTATAGCAGGTGAGAAGAGCCGGAGTCACAATGTCTGACGTGTCATATGTAGCTAATTAGCTCATGTGGATTGTGTCAGATCCGGTGCCAGAAAGTCTACCCAAGATGTGTATTGTATGCATTGTATGATGTTGTGGGTGGAGTTGAGTCATTGTTTATATTTGGTTGCTGACTGTATATAAAGAGCCTGAGTTTACCATTAAAGGCCCAGATTCACAAAGCACTTACGCTGACGTAATTCGGCGTATGTGTGCGCCACAGTCACAAACCAAGATATACCTAAAAATAGGGCATCCTACCCCAACGTATCTTACTTACGCCGGCGTGGCGTGGGCGCAAATATGGTCTGGACGTATGTTGCTTCTCCCATTGATTAGGCATTCACATATGCAAATGAGGGAAATACGGCGATTCACGAACGTACTTGCGCCCGGCGCATGATATACGCGGTTTGCGTAAGTTTTACGTTCGGCGTAAAGTTATTCCCCATAGATGAGGCGCAACCCATCCAAAAGGTATGGACCAGGGAACACAAGCCTACGTATTGTACGTTGGACGTCTGTGAATATGGGCCGACGTGGGTCTGGCTGGGCGTAGGTTACGTTAACGGCGTACACAGTGATCCGCCGTATCTTAGGCAGTTGTTCCGACGTGGTTGTGCGCATGCGCACGGAGATACATCCACATCTCGACGCATGCGCAGTTCGTTTTAAGTACTTGTCTGGTGCCCAGCCCATCATTTGCATGGGATTACACTTCATTAGCATGGATCACGCCCACTTCCAGCCCACTTCCACTTACGCCTACGAAATATACGCTACGCCCGCGCAGAGTTGGGAGCAATAGCTTGCTGAATTCAGTGCATGCCTCTCCGCGCTGCGCTGGCGTAGCGTACTATGTGTGCGCTACGCCGGCGTAAATATGCGCCCATCTCTGTGAATCCGGGCCAAAGTGTCTATTCGTTTTGGACCAGAAAACAGAGCTGTGTCTCGTTTTTGGGGAATCCATATGGGCCGTGTTCGTCTGCCGGATTGTGGAGTGTCATAAGCTGTCGTGGGTTGGTGGAATAGAATATCGTAAACGCCTTAACCCCTGACCGTTACAGGTTCCCAGGTCCGCATTGGCTAGAATTATTGCTCTCACTCCGACATTCACGATGATCCGTCACATGTGTGTTGCAGTCAGGGCTTTCTTTTTAGTGGGAACGCAGGGCCGGCACTGAATGCATATAATTGCAAGGGGTGCTGGGTTGTGCTACAGTTTTTATTGATGCTGGCTGTGGGGGGATCTAACAGGTCCCATACAAGTTACTTAGTACCAAAAATGTTACTTGGTTCTGTATTCCCTAAAAGGTGGGTAGGGGGTGGAACCAAGGGACAGTGCTCGGAGGTGGGTAGTGGGTGGAACCAAGGGACGGTGCTCGGAGGTGGAATAAAGGGACAGTGCTCAGAGGTGGGTGGAACCATGGGACGGTGCTCGGAGGTGGGTAGTAGGTGGAATCAAGGGATGGTGATAGGGGGTGGAATCAAGGGACAGTGCTCAGAGGTGGATAGGGGGTGGAACCAAGGGACAGTGATTGGAGGTGTGGATAGTGGGTGAAACCAAGGGACAGTGCTCGGAGCTGTGGATAGTGGGTGAAACCAAGGGACAGTGCTCGGAGCTGTGGATAGTGGGTGAAACCAAGGGACAGTGCTCAGTGGTGGGTAGTGGATGGAACCAATGGACAGTGCTCTGAGGTGGGTAGTGGCTGGAACCAAGGGACGGTGCTCAGAGGTGGGTGGAACCAAGGAATAGTGCTCAAAGGTGGGTAGTGGGTGGAACCAAGAGACGGTATGCGGAGGTGGATAGGGGGTGGAACCAAGGGACAGTGCTCGGAGATGGATAGGGGGTGGAACCAAGGGACAGTGCTCGGAGGTGGGTAGTGGGTGGAACCAAGGGATGGTGCTCGGAGGTGGGTAGTGGATGGAACCAAGGGACGGTGCTCAGTGGTGGGTGGAACCAAGGGATGGTGCTCGCAGGTGGGTAGTAGGTGGAATCAAGGGATGGTGCTCGGAGGTGGATAGGGGGTGGAATCAAGGAACAGTGTTCGGAGGTGGGTAGTGGGTGGAACCAAGGAACAGTGATTGGAGGTGTGGATAGTGGGTAAAACCAAGGGACAGTGCTCAGGGGTGTGGATAGTGGGTGAAACCAAAGGACAGTGGTGGGAGGTGGGTAGTGGGCGGAGACAATAGGTAACTCTGAAAGGAGAGTTTCTGCACCTATTCTCTGAGAAGAAAAGCCCTGCGTGCAATTGACGTCTACATGTGCTCACCCTATACTGGGGTGTGTATGGGGGTGACTGGGGTGCTTAAAAATATAGAATATAATATAGATTTTTTTAAACTTTATGGATATTTATTGCTATCACAAGGGGGCTAAACAAGTCCCCTATTTAATAGCATGGGCAAGTGGCAAGTTTTCTTTTTATAGCGACGTTGGGGGGTTTATTTTACCCCCAATGTTTCCCCTACCCCTCAGTGCAGCTGTTGGTTTGCGCAAAATGTATAGCGTTTACAAAATAGGGGATAGTTTTATTGCATTTTTTTTTAACTACTAATGGCGGCGATCAGCAATTTTTTTTCGTAACTGCGACATTATGGCGGACACTTCGGACAATTTTGGCACATTTTTGGGACCATTGTCATTTTCACAGCAAAAAATGCTATAAAAATGCACCGATTACTGTGAAAATGACAATTGCAGTTTAGGAGTTACCCACTAGGGGGCGCTGTAGGGGTTATGTGTGACCTCATATGTGTTTCTAACTGTACGGGGGCGGGGCTGTAGGTGTGACATCATTGATTGTGATTCTGTATATCGGGGAACACATGATCAATGACGGCACCACTGTGAAGAACGGGGAAGGTGTGTTTATACACACCTCTCCCCGTTCTTCAGGTCCGGGGACCGATCGCGGGTCTCCAGCGGCGATCGGGTCCCGCAGTCACAGAGCTTCAGACCGGGTCGCGGGCGGGCGCCTGCGACCCACGGCTGGGCACTTATTGAGGGCATACCTGTACATGCTTGTGCCCAGCTGTGCCATTCTGCCGAAGTATATCTGCAGGAGGCGGTCCTTAACCACTTAACGCCCACCGCACGCCTATTTACGTCCACAGAAGGGCTCGGACAGGCAGATGGATGTAAATTTACGTCCCTGCCTACTAGCGGTTCGGGGGTCCGATCAGGACCCCCTGTGCGGCGGGCGGTTTACCTCCGGGAGCGATCCGACTTGAGGGGGCGGCGGTTCGTTTCTGTCCGCCCCCTTGTGATCGCTCCCAGCCAATCCCGTGCGCCGCCGCTGTGTCACTTCCTCTGCCTGTAAAATGTTAACATAGGCAGAGGAAGTGATGCAGCGCTCATCTCGGCGGTATTTTCAAACCGCCGAAATGAGAGAAGAGACACAGTAAGTCGCACCAACACTACACTGACACCAGGACACGCAGGCACATTAACTCCTTCCGATCACCCCCACCCCCCCCTGTCACACTGTCACTGAATGCAATGATCATATATGTACTGATCACTGCATTTAGTGTCAGTGTGACAGGCAGTTAGTGTTAGGTTCAGGGTAGCCCCCGTACCCCCCCTAATAAAGATTTAACCCCTTGATCACCGCCCTAGTATACCCTTTCACTCCCTATTGCCAGTGTCACTAAGCGATCATTTTTCTGATCGCTGTATTAGTGTCGCTAGGTAGCTAATTTTTTTTTTATTGCGATTTTTTTTTTTTTTTTTTTTTTACTAAAGACATGTGGCTAAATAAATTTTGGCCTAAATGTTTGACTAAAATTTAGTTTATTGATTTTTCTTATAAAATATTGTTTTGTTTTTTTCAAAAATGTCGCTCTATTTTTGTACATAGCGCAAAAACTAAAAATCGCAGAGGCCATCAAATACCACCAAAAGAAAGCTCTAATTGTGGGAAGAAAAGGACGCAAATTTTGTTTGGGAGCCACGTCGCACGACCGCGCAATTGTCTGTTAAGGCGACGCAGTGCCGAATTATAAAAACGCCTCTGGGCATTTAGCAGCATATTGGTCCGGTCCTTAAGTGGTTAAGGTGAAAAACCTGAAGACTTTACAACCAATTTAACTCTTTCCCACTGTAGCTAAAACTACAGCAATAAAAAAGAAGGCTGTAGTTCTTACACGCTCCACAAGGTGGCCACCTCACTCATAATGCGTAAAATAGGAGAGCTGAACGGACGCGACTTACAAACAGGAAGTGAGGCGAGGTACGGACAGGAAGTTCCGGGTGAAAAATTAGTTGGGAGGGAGTATAAAGGAGACATTGCTGGAACTGGCAGCAGAGGAGGTAATAATCTTTTATATTTGTACGCCCCCCCCCCCTAAACCATATGTACGTCCTTTTCCTCTATAATCACTGTGACCTCCATAATCACTCTGGTTTATAGACCAGATACATCCTAAATATAGAGCCATTTATCCAACTGTCCATCCAGTGCCTCTGGTTTATAGACCAGATACATCCTAAATATAGAACCATTTATCCAACTGTCCATCCAGAGCCTCTGGTTTATAGACCGGATACATCCTAAATATAGAGCCATTTATCCAACTGTCCATCCAGAGCCTCTGGTTTATAGACCGGATACGTCCTAAATATAGAACCATTTATCCAACTGTTCATCCAGAGCCTCTGGTTTATAGACCGGATACATCCTAAATATAGAACCATTTATCCAACTGTCCATCCAGAGCCTCTGGTTTATAGACCGGATACATCCTAAATATAGAACCATTTATCCAACTGTCCATCCAGAGCCTCTGGTTTATAGACCGGATACATCCTAAATATAGAGCCATTTATCCAACTGTCCATCCAGTGCCTCTGGTTTATAGACCAGATAGATCCTAAATATAGAACTATTTATCTAACTGTCCATCCAGTGCCTCTGGTTTATAGACTGGATACATCCTAAATATAGAACCATTTATCCAACTGTCCATCCAGAGCCTCTGGTTTATAGACCGGATACATCCTAAATATAGAGCCATTTATCCAACTGTCCATCCAGTGCCTCTGGTTTATAGACCAGATACATCCTAAATATAGAACCATTTATCCAACTGTCCATCCAGAGCCTCTGGTTTATAGACCGGATACATCCTAAATATAGAGCCATTTATCCAACTGTCCATCCAGTGCCTCTGGTTTATAGACCAGATAGATCCTAAATATAGAACTATTTATCTAACTGTCCATCCAGTGCCTCTGGTTTATAGACTGGATACATCCTAAATATAGAACCATTTATCCAACTGTCCATCCAGAGCCTCTGGTTTATAGACCGGATACATCCTAAATATAGAGCCATTTATCCAACTGTCCATCCAGTGCCTCTGGTTTATAGACCAGATACATCCTAAATATAGAACCATTTATCCAACTGTCCATCCAGAGCCTCTGGTTTATAGACCGGATACATCCTAAATATAGAGCCATTTATCCAACTGTTCATCCAGTGCCTCTGGTTTATAGACCAGATAGATCCTAAATATAGAGCCATTTATCCAACTGTCCATCCAGAGCCTCTGGTTTATAGACCGGATACATCCTAAATATAGAGCCATTTATCCAACTGTCCATCCAGAGCCTCTGGTTTATAGACCAGATACATCCTAAATATAGAACCATTTATCCAACTGTCCATCCAGAGCCTCTGGTTTATAGACCGGATACATCCTAAATATAGAGCCATTTATCCAACTGTCCATCCAGTGCCTCTGGTTTATAGACCAGATAGATCCTAAATATAGAACTATTTATCTAACTGTCCATCCAGAGCCTCTGGTTTATAGACTGGATACATCCTAAATATAGAGCCATTTATCCAACTGTCCATCCAGTGCCTCTGGTTTATAGACCAGATAGATCCTAAATATAGAACTATTTATCTAACTGTCCATCCAGAGCCTCTGGTTTATAGACCGGATACATCCTAAATATAGAGCCATTTATCCAACTGTCCATCCAGAGCCTCTGGTTTAAAGACCGGATACATCCTAAATATAGAGCCATTTATCCAACTGTCCACCCAGAGCCTCTGGTTTATAGACCTGATACATCCTAAATATAGAGCCATTTATCCAACTGTCCATCCAGAGGCTCTGGTTTAAAGACCGGATACATCCTAAATATAGAGCCATTTATCCAACTGTCCATCCAGAGCCTCTGGTTTATAGACCGGATACATCCTAAATATAGAGCCATTTATCCAACTGTCCATCCAGAGCCTCTGGTTTATAGACCGGATACATCCTAAATATAGAACCGTTTATCCAACTGTCCATCCAGAGCCTCTGGTTTATAGACCGGATACATCCTAAATATAGAACCGTTTATCCAACTGTCCATCCAGAGCCTCTGGTTTATAGACCGCATACATCCTAATTACGGCGCTATACCGTCAAATTTGCCGCGAGTTGCGGCGGCCGTGAAAGGGTTAATATCGCCCGCAATGTGAGTGAGGAACTTATAAAGCGCAACACTTGCAAACTGAATCGCTTCTGGGACTCTGTAGAGGCGCATTGCGAGCGGTATTGCCGCGGTTTCCCATTGTTTTCAAAGGGAAGGAGCGGTATACACGCCGCTCCTGTCACCGCTCCAAAGATGCTGCTGACAGGAGATTTTTTTCTTTCCCGCCAGCGCATCGCCTCAGTGTGAAACCCCTCGGGCTTTCACATTGTGTATGCAGTGCAGGAGTTTTCTTTAAGGCGGTATAGCAGCGCTATTTTTAGCGCTGTACAGCCAGAAAAACTCCTCAATGTGAAAGGGGCCTTAGACATTAATCATACCACTAAAGTCCAGATTCTCAGTTTTGTTAACCATCTACAAAAAAGAAGTGTTCTAAAAAGATGATCTGGCCTCATTGATGAGGATAGACAAGTACAATCAGGCCGCGTACACACGACCGAGGAACTCGCGAAACACATCGTTTTGCCCGTCGAGTTCCTTGTTCGGCTGTCGAGGAACTCGTTGAGCCAAATTTTCTCATTCCCGTCGAGGAAAAAGAAGACATGCTCTCTTTTTGGCTCGACGAGTTTCTCTGCAGTTTTCTCGGCAGAATACGTCTCCCATCAAGTTTCTTGATGGATTCTGACGAGAAAACCGGTCGTGTGTACGCGGCCTCACAGTTCTAAGAGGATCTGAGAGGAATCTCACCCTGGAGATCATCTACCTGCTGACCGGAGAGGTGAGGAGGATTCTGGAAGGTCACATGACATCACTCTTATCTCTATTAATAAAACACAGAGCTGACCAGAGAGGTGAGGAGGATTCTGGGAGGTCACATGACATCACTCTTATCTCTATTAATAAAACACAGACCTGACCGGAGAGGTGAGGAGGATTCTGGGAGGTCACATGACATCACTCTTATCTCTATTAATAAAACACAGACCTGATCGGAGAGGTGAGGAGGATTCTAGGAGGTCACATGACATCACTCTTATCTCTATTAATAAAACACAGACCTGACCGGAGAGGTGAGGAGGATTCTGGACCACTATAGTTGGTAATTCAAACATATCATTTTTGGTCTCTTCTTCAGGATTTCATGGTAGTTAGGAAATCATCTCGGAATGAACTGAGCAAGGGCCAGATCCCCTTCTTGCACCTTTCTCCTGGACACAACCACAAGAAGATCCTAGAAGTCACCCAGAAGATCATTGATTTGCTGACAGGAGAGGTGAGCGGTGCCGGGAATTCTGGGACATTATCCAGTAACAGACAAGGGATGTGTCTGGATGGTGACGGTATCATTGTGTGTGTCAGGTTCCTATAAGGTGTCAGGATGTCACTGTCTATTTCTCCATGGAGGAGTGGGAGTATTTAGAAGGACACAAGGATCTCTACAAGGACGTCATGATGGAGAATCAGCCGCCCCTCAGTCGTGTACAACCTGGAGAGCATAAATGTCATTTAAATGAGTTAATACTCAACCTCATCCTAGAGGTGATCTACCTGCTGACTGGAGAGGTAAGGACAATTCTGGAGGTTTTGAAAGTTAATAAAACACATTTCATTTTTTTTTATTTTTATCGAAAGCCCATGGCGTGTGAAACACATTAAAAAACGTCACATTTAATAAGAGAGATGAGGTCTTCTAACCCTATGATGATAATTTCTGTATTATACAGGAGTGTGCAGTGGTGAGGAAGACCTCTTCAGAGAGGACAAGTCACAGCGAGTCCCATGGATGGTGGAAAAATCAAGGTCCTATTATTCTTCTTTCACCACACTCCATTTCTGATAGGAAAAATGGGGAGAAGATCTTAAAAGTCATCCAGAAGATGATGGCACTACTGACAGGAGAGGTGAGCGGTGCCGGGAATTCTGGGACATTATCCAGTAACAGACAAGGGATGTGTCTGGATGGTAACTGTATCATTGTGTGTGTCAGGTTCCTATAAGGTGTCAGGATGTCACTGTCTATTTCTCCATGGAGGAGTGGGAGTATTTAGAAGGACACAAGGATCTCTACAAGGACGTCATGATGGAGAATCAGCCGCCCCTCACATCACCGGGTAAGAGGAGACTTTATTGTAAAGGAGAGAGCAGTACGGAGGCTCCACCTACATCCCTCATCATCTGACTCGATGATCTGACCGCCCTTACGCGTTACGTCCAATTAAGCATTTATTGTCCCTTGTTTATTAGGAGGTCTATAAGCAGTGCTTTCTATTCAGTCAGTGTGTGTGTTTCCTACAGATGTATCCAGTAATAGGAACCCACCAGAGAGATGTTCCCGTCCTCTGTATTCCCAGCTAACAGTGGGGCCCAAACTGTAGGGTGGTGCACATTATTGTAAAAGAGAGAGCAATGGGCCAGATTCACGTAGGGGCGCGTATCTTTGTGCAGACGTAGCCTATCCTATTTACGTTACGCCACCGCAACTTTTACAGGCAAGTGCTGTATTCACAAAGCACTTGCTCCGTAAGTTGCGTCGACGTAGCGTAAATGGGCCGGCGTATACACGCGCAATTCAAATTAGCAGGTAGGGGGCGTGTTGTATTGAAATGAACGGTGACCCGACGTAAATGATGCGCCGAACGAACCGCGCCAACATTTTTTAATTTTACATCGTTTGCGTAAGCCGATTCAGAATGGGGCTGGGCGTAAGTTACGTTCACGTAGTTTTCATTGACTATTTGCGACGTAATTTGGAGCATGCACACTGAGATACGTCCACGGCCGGCGCATGCTCCAAATCACGTCGCAAATAGTCAATGAAAACGACGTGAACGTAACTTACGCCCAGCCCTATTCTGAATCGGCTTACGCAAACGACGTAAAATTTAAAAATGATGGCGCGGTCCCGACGTCCATACTTAACATTGGCTGCGCCATCTTTTTGTTGGAATAACGTTACGCCTGAAAAAAGGCCTTAGGTAAACGGCGTATCTTACTGCGACGGCCGGGCGTACGTTCGTGAATCGGCGTATCTAGCTAATTTACATATTTGACGCGTAAATAGACGGAAGCGCCACCTAGCGTCCAGCGTCAATATGCAACTTAGATACGACGGCGTAATACAATTACGCTGCTCGTATCTTAGCTCAATCCCGGCGTATCTTGTTTTCTGAACACAGAAAAAAAGATACGCCGGCGCATTTTAGAAGTTATGCGGCGTATCTCGAGATACGCCGTCGTAACTCTTGATGAATCTGGCCCAATGTATTCAGTCAGTGTGTGTGTTTCCTACAGATGGATTCAGCAATGGGAACCCACCAGAGAGATGTTCCCGTCCTCTGTATTCCCAGCTAACAGTGGGGCCCAAACTGTATGGTGGTGCACATTATTGTAAAGTAGAGAGCAGTACGGAGGGTCCACCTAGATCCCCCATCATCCGATAAACACATAGAAACAATGTATTCAGTCAGTGTGTGTGTTTCCTACAGATGAATCCAGTAATGGGAACCCTCCAGAGAGATGTCCCATTCCTCTGTATTCTCGGGACTCCCCACAGGAAGATCACACCATCCCTCATCATCATCAGGTAGGTGTAATTTGGGGGGGTCTTTGGCTCAACTGAAATCCAAAATTCCCAAAGAACGTTCTTTTGTGTAGCTTCAATTTACTGGTTAGTCATTTTTCTATCATTCTTTTGGATTAGGATAAACTGACTGATGTGAAAGTTGAGATTAAAGATGAAGGCGAGGAGACGTCAATGGGTGAAGACTGGCAGCCCACAGAGGAGGTTGGGATGGCCGTTACAATTAAAGAAGAGGAAACTTCTCAAGATATCCGCACAGGTAAGAAATAAATACTAAATACAAGACATTGTATTTCACACCGTTGAACTGGTCGCTAGACCAACATATGTGACCCCTGTCTGTAAAATATGGTGGTGGCTGGAGGCAGGGCCGTCTTTAATGTTGATTGGACCCTGGGAGAAACATTTCTTGGGACCCCCCCCCCCCCCCCCCCATGCAATTTTGCTCTCCACCTGCTCTGAGACATACAATAAATATCAGCTAGACGTAAAGGAGTTGTAATGGAAAACATTTTTTTGGGGTGAAATGACTGTATACAGGGTATAGAGACATAAAAGTTAACTGACTTTAAAAACGATTAAAAATAGATAAAAATCAATCAAATAATGTACCTGCAGTTTCAGTTTCGTTTTTGCATGCTGTTTCCTGGTTCTCTGATGTACAGAGCACACAGAGCCAATACAGGGCAGTGATGGTTTGGAAAACGAAAGCGATTGGTGCTGAGGGGTTTTAGACACACAGTAATCAGACCTCCTTGATTAGTGACCACAGAGAGAAGCTCCCAGTACTGTGGTCATCAGGAAACAGACAACCAGGAAGTGTGGAGATCTCATTTCCTTTACAAACCCTTTAACCACTTAAGCCCCGTACCAATATGCTGCTAAATGCCCAAAGGCGTTTTTACAATTCGGCACTGCGTCGCTTTAACAGACAATTGCGCGGTCGTGCGACGTGGCTCCCAAACAAAATTTGCGTCCTTTTCTTCCCACAAATAGAGCTTTCTTTTGATGGTATTTGATCTGAAGGGGTTATTGTGCCTATGTGTGTGGTGTCGGTGTGCTGTTGGTGCGACTCACTGTGAGTCTTCTCTCCTCTCGGCGGATTGAAAATACCGCCGAGAGGAGAGGTGACATCACTTCCTCTGCCTGTGTTTACATTACACAGGCAGAGGAAGTGCAGGGCGGGGGGATGCCGGATTGGCTGGGAGCGATCGCGAGGGGGCGGACAAAAACGAACAGCCGCCCCCTCATCTCGGATCGCTCCCGGAGGTAAGATGCCCGGGGGTGGTCCCGATCGGACCCCCGACCCACAAGAAGGCAGGGACGTACATGTACGCCCATCTGCCTGTACGTGGCATTCTGTGGACATATATTTACATGCGGTGGGCGTTAAGCGGTTGAAATCAGTTTACTGTATCAGATCAGGCAGTGATAGAGATTGGTTGCCAGAGGTTACAGCATATCATTGTAAATAAAAGGACTCCCACGCTGTCAGTAAACTAAGCTAGGGGGGCACTGCTGCAGACACCTGGTGATCTGTCCTAGCCAGAAAAATGTGACAGCACAGAGATCCACGTCCCTGCTGTCACCTGCTGGGACCGCCTATCGCGTGCACCCGCGGACATCGCGGCCGCCAGGCACACGCATCGGCTTCCCAGCTAAGCGACGGCACAGTGTTTACCCACTGCGCGCCCCCCAGCGGCGCGCGTGGGTAATGTAAACAAAAGACGTCCAAAGACGTCCACCTGGCACTTCAGGTCTGCGCTGCAGACGTCTTTTGACGATAGCGCGGACCTGAAGTGGTTAAGACGCATGGGCGGGACTGACGTTTTGACGTCACTTCCGCCCAGCAAAGCTATGGGGACAGGTGGGGCATATTTTTCCCTTACTCGCATCCCCACTCAGCTGCCGAACGGACCCGATCGCCTCCGCCGCTACCGACGGCAACGGTAGGCGGCGGAGGGCAGGGAGAGGGGGGGGCCCTCTCTCGCCACCGATAACGGCGATCTCGCGGCGAATCCGCCGCGGAGACCGCCATTTGCGTTTTTCTTTTTTTTTTTGGTTGGTGGGGCGCCGTTATCGTTTAAAGGACCCTTAGCACTAAAGATGGATACCTCGGTTGTAAAAATAGGACGTATATATACAGTGCAGGGTCCACAAGCAGTTAAACGATGTAATTTTTCGGGTTGTAAAAAATGATCGTGTGTGGGCTAAAGCGACGTTAAAATACCTGCGCATCACTGACGTTGGTATTGTACTTGTTCCCCCTGTATGATCTGTGATTTTCTGCATATTTTGTATGCCACCCCTTCACTTTGACAAATAAAACACTACCCTTTTGTAAAAAAAAAAAAAACCCACGCATGCTCAGAAGCAAGTTATGAGACGGGAGCGCTCGTTCTGGTAAAACTAGCGTTGGTAATGGAGTAAGCACATTCATCACGCTGTAAGGGACAGAAAAGCGCAAATCGTCTTTTACTAACACGGAATGGTTACGTTTAGTTATCTCTTTTGCTTTTAATAATAAATGAAAACATATCTTTCCAACAGATGGACATGATGGTCTGAATACCTCTCCCGAAAATCCGATGTCCTCTCTGGCTTATAAAATGGAAGAGGATGGGGTCTCAGAATATTCTCCGAGAGGAAACTCCACAGCTACAAATATACAAAACCGAGACTCCAGTGCAGATAGATCACCAGATCCCTCCAATCTTGAGGAATCTTCTGATGATGATGATTCGGATACCAGTAAACCTCGAGAGAAGAGCCGATTTCCTTGCCCCGAATGTGAGAAATGTTTTAGTGAGAAGTCCCGTCTCGTTGAACATCAGAGGACGCACACTCGCCATATTCTCTATTCAGAAGGCGAAAAGGCTTCTACTCACGAACCGGCGCAGGTCGTACCTCAACCACATCGCCGCAGAAGGTGGCCCTACTCATGTTCGGAGTGCGGGAAATCTTTGAAAACGAAATGTGAACTCCGCCTACACCAGAGAACCCACACCGGCGAGGAGATCTTCTCCTGCACCGAGTGCGAGAAATCCTTCACGGCAAAGTCCCAACTGAAAAAACACCAGAAATATCACACCGGGGAGAAGCCCTTCTCCTGTCCCCAGTGTAAAAAATCATTTATGGAAAAATCGCAGTTTGTGGCGCACCAGAGATCGCACAGCGGCGAGAAGCCCTTCTCCTGTAACGAGTGCGGGAAATTGTTCGTAACCAAATCCCACCTTGTTAGGCACCAGAAATATCACGCCAACGAAAAGCCGTTTCCGTGTTCCGAGTGTGAGATGTCCTTCACAACGGTCTCGGGTCTCGTTAAACACCAGAGAGTCCACACCGGCGAGAAGCCCTTCTCGTGTTCCCAGTGCGGCCGATGTTTTTCCCAAAAAGAAAACTTCATTACCCATCTGAAGCGGCACTCTGGCGAAATGCCCTTCAGTTGTTCGGAGTGCGGGAAATGTTTCAGCTCAAATGGGCACCTTATTACACACCAGAGAACCCACACGGGCGAGCGTCCCTTCTCGTGTTCTGTGTGCAGGAGGAGCTTCACTCAGAAAATTAACCTTCTTAGGCATGAGATGCGTCACAAGGGCGAGCGCCCCTTCTCCTGTTCAGAGTGCGGGAAATGTTTCGTCGACAAAGCGTACCTGCTCCTACACCAGAGAAACCACACGGGGGAACGTCCTTTTGCGTGCTCCGAGTGTGAGAAGACTTTTACGCGGAGGGGTCACCTACTTAAACACCAGAGAAGTCACACGAACGTGCGTCCATTTTCATGTTCGTTGTGTGGGAAAAGCTACACCGAGAAAGGACACTTTCTTACACACCAGAGGACCCACACAGGCGAGCGCCCTTTTTCCTGTCCGGAGTGCGGGAAATGTTTCGCCAGCAAGGGATACCTTCTTGCACACCAAAAAAGACACACTGTGAAGCACCCCTTTCAGTCTACAGAAAGTGTTTCGTAGGGATAAAATATCTTCATGTGCTGGATGGGATTGTGACGAAACGCGTCGACAGGTCTGGGAAGTGGTCATACTTTTCCATGGGTGCCCCAAAGACCCTACAAAGTGCAAGTGAACTTTTCAGTAGATATGAATGCAATAAGTAAAGGGTTCTAGGAAACATCTAGAAATATTCTAAAAAAAAAAAAGACAGCTCTGCAATCCTGGAAATGCGATCCTGTGAGGTTAATCTTCACACCAGTGGCCCTCTCATAGCCTCTGCAAGCCAATTCTGTAGGTGTGATCGAAGGAGCCGGCACCTCGATGTATTGCAGTTAGACAGTTTTTATCGCAAATCAAACAGTCTAGGGCAGTGATGGCGAATGTTTTTCTTTGCTGACACAATGTAGAGTATAATATTTCCTATCACCTGTGCCCAGTCTTGCCACACAGAGTTAATCCAGCTCTGAGCAATCCTCTTTTATTGTTCAGCGAAATAAAATGGACTTACAGAGAAAAAACCTTAGTCCGTTCTTCCCCCTTGCTGTGAGTGACAGGTTATTTACATATCTCATGCACTAGCCTGGAGACAGGCATTATTTTTTAATTCCCACCCCCACTGCTTTTCTGAAGTCATGTGGTTACTTTTCTGAATTTTGACTGGATGTTAGTGATCATAGCAGAATTCAGTGTAAGGGGAGTGTAGAGGAGGGCGGAGAGTATACTGACATCAGGAATCCACCCACCAAGCTCCAGACAACAGACCCACCCACAGAATCTGCAGTTTTTCAGTTCTTATAACAGACAGAGGGGAGACATTTGACAGGTAAGGATACATGCAGGAGGCATCTATATCCATATAGATCAGCACTATGGCAGGAGTTCAGAAAGGATGAGAGTGGCTTTACATCCACTTACCTGTAGCATAAAGTGTGTTGTAAGGGTTTACAGCTACTTTAAAAGGTACAGTGGAACCTTGGTTTACGAGTAACGCGGTTTACGAGCGTTTTGAAAGACTACCAAGTTTTTTTTTTTTTTTTTTTTTTTAAATCCTGACTCGGTTTGCGAGTGTTGTCTCGCAAAATGAGCAGGATTCAAGCCTCTGCGGAGTGCAGTACCGCATTTGGCCAGAGGTGCGGGGGGGGATACCGGTGACACTCGGAACGGTTTGGAGCCGTTTGGAAATACTTGTTAACACTTGGAAATACTATTTTCCCGAGTGTTTCCAAGCCTTTCTGAGGGTTTCTGAGCAGGGCTAGAGTCCTGTGGGAACGGCGTCCCTGCAGGGTGAACACAGATGGGCAGGAGGGAACAGAGGTGGACATGGGGGGTACAGTGGTGGACGAGGTTACAGAGGTGGACATGGAGGGGGTACAGAGGTGGACGGGGGTACAGAGGTTGACATGGGGGGGTACAGAGGTTGACATGGGGGTTACAGTGGTGGATGAGGGTACGGAGGTGTACATAAGGGGGTACAGAGATGGACATGGGGGGGGTACAGAGGTGGACATGGGGGGTACAGAGGTGGACATGGGGGGGTACAGAGGTGGACGGGGGTAGAGAGGTTGACATAGGGGGTACTGTGGTGGACGAGGGTACAAAGGTGGACATGGGGGGGTACAGAGGTGGACATAAGGGGGTACAGAGATGAACCTAAAGGTGGACATGGGGATGTACAGAGGTGGACATGGGGGGGTACAGTACACTAAGACCAGCCAGGCCAGCACTGAGACCAGCCAGGCCAGTACCGAGTACCCTGAGGCCAGCCAGGCCAGCGCAGAGACTAGTTAGGCCAGTACCGAGACCAGCCAGGCCAGCACCGAGTACCCTGAGGCAAGCCAGGCCAGCGCAGAGACTAGTTAGGCCAGTACCGAGACCAGCCAGGCCAGCACTGAGACCAGCCAGGCCAGTACCGAGTATCCTGAGGCCAGCCAGGCCAGCGCAGAGACTAGTTAGGCCAGCGCTGAGACCAGCCAGGCCAGTACCGAGTACCCTGAGGCAAGCCAGGCCAGCGCAGAGACTAGTTAGGCCAGCGCTGAGACCAGCCAGGCCAGTACCGAGTACCCTGAGGCAAGCCAGGCCAGCGCAGAGACTAGTTAGGCCAGCGCTGAGACCAGCCAGGCCAGTACCGAGTACCCTAAGGCAAGCCAGGCCAGCCCAGAGACTAGTTAGGCCAGGACTGAGACCAGCCAGGCCAGTACCGAGTACCCTGAGGCCAGCGCAGAGACTAGTTAGGCCAGTACCGAGACCAGCCAGGCCAGCACCGAGTACCCTGAGGCAAGCCAGGCCAGTACCGAGTACCCCGAGATGTGTGTGATTATTCTGTTAGTTAACTTATTTTTGTTTTTGTAAACTGGCACTTTACAATAAATGTTGCACTGTATTTTCTTTAAAATATATATGAATATGAGTGTATCATTTTTTGTTTTTGGCGGGGGAGTGGATCTTGGGTGGGAGTTCCCACACTTTTCCCCAGGACTTGACCCCTGTTTCCGAGTTCAGCTGAGTATTTGCAAGTCTCTCTCCGGCGCCCCCACCTCTGGCCACATGCGTTATTGCATGCAATAGAAGTCAATGCGGAACAAATTATCTTTGTTTCGATTGGCTTCTATGGGGAAACTCACTTTGATATGCGAGTGCTTTGGATTACAAGCATTCTCCTGGAACTAATTATGTTTGTAATCCAAGACTCCACTGTATGTTCTTGTGTCCTTACCTGACCCTCGGTCCCATGAGACCTCTGATCCGGTTGTTGTAGTGTGCCGCAGTCTGCTTGTCTTGCTCCAAGGTCTGTACGTGCGAAGTGTGGCATCTCTCTCTTTCTGTATAGGTACCTCCTTGTCCAGGTTCCTCACACACAAAGGTCCATTCCCTTACCAGTTTCCAGCAGGTTATTGTAGGCCCCTAGGGAGTTCAAATCTCTCAAGGGGCATCTATGAGTAACAAATGTACCCTTGTGGTTCGATGCCAATCCCATGGGTTCTATCACTTCCCAACCCTCTTTGAAAGCTTTGCCGTTTACCCTAGACCTGTCAATGGAATCGGTCTACTCTCTACCAATGACATGGGTCTCGTGATTTTCCACCACTTTCCAGATGTGTCACTGATAACCATGGGTCGGTCAAGGGGATCGATTTAATCTCTACCAATCACATGGGTCTCACAACATCCCATAACTCTCTGGAAGTTTCGATGATAACCCTGGATCTGTCAAGATGATCGGTTAAATCTCTACCAATCACATGTGTCTCACAATATCCCACCGCTCTCTGAATGTGTCACCGATAACCCTGGATCTGTCAAGGCAATTGGTCTGATCTCTACCAATCCCATGGGCCTTACAACATGCCATACCTCTCTGAATGTGTCACTGATAACCCAGGGTCTGTCATGAGAATCGGTCTGATAGCCACCAATCACATGGGTCTCATTATATCCCACCACTCCGAATGTGGCACTGATAACCATGGGTCTGTCAATGGGATCGGTTTATTTCCTTACCAATCAAATGGGTCTCACAACATCCCACACCTCTTTAAATGTGTCACTGATAACCCAGGGTCTGTCATGAGAATCGGTCTGATCTCTACCAATCGCATGGGTCTCATGATATCCCACCACTCCGAATGTGGCACTGATAACCATGGGTCTGTCAAAGGTGGTCGGTTTATTCTCTACCAATCACACAAGTCTCATGACATCCCACCTCTCTTTGGATGTTTTGTGGTTTACCCCGGATCCGTCGAGGGAATCGGTCCAAACTCTACCAATCACATGGGTCTCATGATTTTCCACAGCTCTCCAGATGTGTCATTGATAACCATGGATATCAAATTTGAGCGGAAGACAACGCTGGACTGGTGCCGCTCAAAGCTGCCTAGAGGCAAGTTACTGTGTGGCAGGTGTAGAGGGAATTGCTTCCAAAGGGTAGTATCCCAATTGTAGGTGGTAAGTGATAGACTCTGTAAGGTTCTAAGGCTGCTACCTTTCTGATAAAGACAGTGGAGGCATTACCGCAGTGAACACTTTGGGTGATTAGGGAGGAGCGCCCGATTGTCCAAAAAGAGAAAGGACTTGATCAATTATGTATTTTTTTATTGGAGATAAAAGTAGACAATTAGAGACAGCTACACAAGGCTGGCTACTGCATAGCTGCTGATCGAACTTAACCCCCTCAAAATGTGACCACTCTTCAAGAAATACAGCCCTGAAGAAGGGGAGGCAATTCCACAGAAACGCGTTGACTCTACTTGTCTACGTTTATCTAAAACTGATAACCAAGGGTCTGTCAAGGGGATTGGTTTAACCGCTACCAATCATGAGTTTTACAACATCCCATACCTCTCTGAACGTGTCACTGATAACCCTGGATCTGTCAAGGGGATCGGTTTAATCTCTACCAATCACATGAGTCTAACGACATCCCACCCATCTTTGGACGTGCCGATGATAACCGTGGGTCTGTCAAGGGAATTGGTCTAATCTCTTCCAATCACAGAAGTCTCACAACATCCCACCCCTCTCTGGATGTGCCGATGATAACCGTGGGTCTGTCAAGGGAATTGGTCTAATCTCTTCCAATCACAGAAGTCTCACAACATCCCACCCCTCTCTGGATGTGCCGATGATAACCGTGGGTCTGTCAAGGGGATCATTTTAATCTCTACCAATCACACGAGTCTCCCGACATCCCACCCCTCTCTGCATGTGTCGCTGATAAACGTGGGTCTGTCAAGGGAATCGGTCTAATTTCTTCCAATCACATTAAAACTGTTATGCCGCGTACACACGACCATTATTAATGTCATGGTAAAAACAAAGTTTTTCTCGACGTGATTCTTGTCAAGCCTGCCTTGCCTACACACGGTCGTGAAAAATAAAATGCTTGAGCAAAGCGCGGTGACGTACAACACGTACGACGGCACTATGAAGGGAAAGTTCCATTCGAATGGCGCCACCTTTTGGGCTTGATTATGCAAATTTCCTGTAACGGTCACCACCGTTTACGACCTTCCATCCAACCACGACAAGCTTATCTGACACACTTCGACAATCCTGCATACACGATCCATATCATTTCCCATAATCAAGACGAGACTCTGCTCTGCACTTGGTTTCAAAGCTATGAACACTTTAATGGTTTTCTTAGCTTGCTTATATATCCAGTACAGCATAATACAGTTAATCACAGGACAATGTAGTCCCCACCCCCCTATTCACACACTGAGGCTAATTATCTAGCAGACATGTCGGCACCGCATCATCAATAGACTTAACTCAGAGAGGATGACATTCCTGTAGATAATGACATCAAAACAAACTACTATCACACCTGAGCATTAATACATTCCTGTATCAATAGGATTCAATTAACCTTTAGAATAACACAATGAAAAGAGTCCTCCAGGAGTGGGTGCAATTAACACCTTTTCAACAGAATGTGTCTTTCACAGTGAATAGCCAACACCTCAAGACATGTCTCAAGACATTTCAATAGCCTTCATACAATGTCTTTCACAAGCCGGGTCACTTAGCATTTAAAAGCCTATTATACAGAGGGATGAGTCACTTGTCTTGTAGACCTGATCTCAAGTCAAAATGAACTCCAGTACTGTAATATGAATTATTATTAATGTCCCATCTCATGTAATTATGATTTCTTTGTCACCCTATGGCCCTAGTGGACATAAGGTGACCCTAGACATAGGAGAATCTCAGTCTGTCACGGGTCATTCCATTACATTTCCCTTCTCATAACTTGCTTCTGAGCATGCACGTTTTTTTCAGTCGTTAAAGCGTACACACGACCATTTTTCACGACGTGAAAAACATAGAGAAAAAATAGAGCATGTTCTACATTTTTAATGCCCATTTTTCACGTTGGGCGAAATATGCCTACACACGATCATTTTTAACCACTTAAGACCCGGACCAATATGCAGGTAAAGAACCAGGCCCCTTTTTGCGATTCAGCACTGCGTCGCTTTAACTGACAATTGAGCGGTCGCAACAGACTTGCAGATAAAAACCAAAGTACTTGCTTGAGTGACAGGTCATTTACATATCTCGTGCACTAGCTTGCAGACATGCACAGCTTCTGTAAAAAGTGCACAATTCACATCCCCCTCCCCTCTCCTTCTCTCCTCTCCCTTCCAGCTCTCCCAGGATTGGCTGTCTTTCCTGTGTTTTGATTAAATGCTTTCCAAAAATGGGGTGATACACAGTTCAGTGTCATGAGGAAATGCTCCAGTGAACAGCCATCAGAATATACATAAAGCTGTGCATGTCTGCAAGCTAGTGCACGATATATGTAAATAACCTGTCACTCAAGCAAGGACTTTGGTCTTTATAGGGAAGTCTGTTTTATTTCACTGAACAATAAAAAGAGGATTGCTCAGAGCTGGATTAACTCTGTGTGCCAAGACTGGGCACAGATGATAGGAAATCTTATTCTCTACATTGTGACATAAAAAAAAAAAGAAAACCTCCACCCAAGGTCCCACGTGTCGCGATTCATTCTACTGTAAAAGGGTCCCCTCTTCCGGGACCTAAAGATGGCTCCTGAACAGCGTGAGTTCTCCAGTGTCTGAGTTTTGGGACTCCGGTGGAGCAGAACATGGTTTGTCGGTGGAGTGAATCTTTTGGTGTCTATTGAGAAGCCTTTTCTCCTTGAACCTTTTGCCGCAGTCAAGACAGGGAAACCACATCATCCCTGTGTGGACCTGCTCGTGTTTCCGCAGGAATAGCCTCCGGGTAAAACGTTCCCCGCACTCTGCACAGCCGTACGGCTTCTCTCCGGTATGAAGCCTAAAATGGTCAACCAGGTAGGACTTCTGCTTGAAGCGTTTTCCGCACTCGGAACAGGGGTAGGGCTCAAAGCCGGTGTGGATCCTCTGGTGTGTCATGAAACTGGACCTATGGGCGAAGCTTTTGCCACAGTCCAAACAGGTAAACGGCTTCACCCCCGTATGGACCACCTGATGTCGGATAAGGACCGCCTCCTGCGCAAAACATCTCCCACACTCGGAACAGGAAAACGGTTTCTCCCCCGTGTGAGTGCGCTGATGGTTGAGGAGAAATACTTTGCGGGTGAAGCAACTGCCGCACTCGGAGCAGGAGAACGGTTTGTCCCCGTAGTGCATTTTCTGGTGTTCGCGGAGAGAGCCGCGCTGACGGAACCTTTTTCCGCACTCGACACACTGGTACGGCTTCTCTCCCGTGTGGGTGAGCCGATGTCTGATCAGTTCAGAGTTGAAGTCAAATTTTTTTCTGCACTCCGAACACTCATAGGTCTCCTTGTCTGCTTTCCGAGGCCTATGGTGACCCCGGTCTTGTGTGATACGCTTGCCGCAATCTGGACAGAGGAACGGAATCTTGTTGGAGTTGATGGTCTGATATTCTTCGGGAGGTAACTTTAACAGAAACCATTTAACACATCCTGAACAAACAAACAGAGCGTCAACGGCTTGAGCGTCTCTGACTGTCTCAAAAGGACGCCCGCCACATGTAGGGGGATCCTGTGACAGATGGGCACTGGGGAGTTTTGGATGAAGATTGGAATTGGGAGGTGTGCCTTCTGAAGAGCTCAATGTATCCATGTTTTCAAGAGGAAGCTCGCCACATATAGGGGAGCTCAGTGACAGTTGGGAACTGGGGAGTTTTGGATGAAGATTGGGATTAGGAGATGTGCCTTCTGAAGAGCTCAATGCATCCATGTTTTTAAGAGGAAGCTCGCCACATATAGGGGAGCTCAGTGACAGTTGGGCACTGGGGAGTTTTGGATGAAGATTGGGATTAGGAGATGTGCCTTCTGAAGAGCTCAATGCATCCATGTTTTCAAGAGGAAGCTCGCCACATATAGGGGAGCTCAGTGACAGTTGGGCACTGGGGAGTTTTGGATGAAGATTGGGATTGGGAGGTGTGCCTTCTGAAGAGCTCAATGCATCCATGTTTTCAAGAGGAAGCTCGCCACATATAGGGGAGCTCAGTGACAGTTGGGAACTGGGGAGTTTTGGATGAAGATTGGGATTAGGAGATGTGCCTTCTGAAGAGCTCAATGCATCCATGTTTTCAAGAGGAAGCTCGCCACATATAGGGGAGCTCAGTGACAGTTGGGCACTGGGGAGTCCTGGATGAAGATTGGGATTAGGAGATGTGTCTACTAGGGAGCCAAATGTATCCGTGTTCTTAAGAGGATGTCTGCCACGTATAGGGGGCTCCAATGACATATGGGCACTAGGGAGTCCTTGATGACGTTTGGAATTAGGAGGTTTGTCTTCTGTAGAGCTAAAAGTAACCCTGCTTTTACAAGGATGCCCACCACTTGTAGGAGCAGTTGGTGGCAGATGGGTACTAAGGAGTCCTTGATGAAGATCGGGACTAGGAGGTTTGTCTTCTGTAGAGCTAAACGTAACCCTGTTTCTAAGAGGATGCCCACCAAACATAGAAACAGTTGGTGGCAGATGGGCACTAAGGAGTTCTTGATGAAGATCGAGACTAGGAGGCTTGTCTTCTGAAGAGCCAAATGTATTCCCGTTCTTAAGAGGACTTCCATCACACGTAGGAGCAGTTGCTGGTAGATGGGTACTAGGGGGTCCTGGATGAAGATTTGGATTAGGAGGCTTGTCTTGCAAGGTGCTGAATGTATCCCTGTTTTTAAGAGGACGCCCACCACACGTAGGAGCAGTTGGTGGCAGATGGGCACTAGGGAGTCCTTGATAAAGATTGGGATTAGGAGGTCTGTCTTCTGAAGAACCGAATGTATCACTGTTCTTAAGAGGATGCCCACCACACGTAGGAGCAGTTGGTGGCAGATGGGCACTAGGGAGTCCTTGATGAAGATCAGGACTAGGAGGTTGGTCTTCTGTAGAGCTAAACGTAACCCTGTTTCTAAGAGGACTTCCACCACACGTAGGAGCAGTTGGTGGCAGATGGGCACTAGGGGGTCCTTGATGAAGATTGGGATTAGGAGGTCTGTCTTCTAAAGTGCTGAATGTATCCCTGTTTTTAAGAGGACGCCCACCACACATAGGAGGAATCAGGGACAGATGGGCACTGGGGTGTCCTAGATGAAAATTGTAAATAGGAGGTTTGTCTTCCGAAGAGCCAAATGCATTCGCGATTTCAAAAGAAGGTCCTCCACATGTAGCGGGAGACAGATGGGCACTGGGGAGCCCTGGATGGAGATTGGGATTAGGAGGCTTGTCTCCTGAAAATCCGAATGTAATGTTTTCATCTTCTGAGTTACAATCTAGAGATGAACTGAGACGTCCCTCAAGGTGGAGAGTTGTGGCAACACCAGTTTCTACTGAAGGTTTGGACACGTCTGTGTCTTCTGTTTTACATCTTAGAAATGAGTCTGAAGATTCGCTGGTCTCCCATCCAACTGCTGGAGATAAAGGAGAATTTATACTTACTATTGAGGTATACTCATTCATGGTATGAGCCACCATCTTCTAATTTTCAAATGGTTGGTCTTTTAATTACAACTCATTACTACAAACTATTTTAATAATGCTATAAAGTATTCTCATTTCTGTTCATCACTGGCTTGGTCAAACATTCAATCATTCGTGGTTGTAATCCCTGATTTTATACGCTCTAGATTATGGTACTTAACTACTTTCAGATATAGATTAAAAATAAATTGCGCTAATTAAATAATAATGAAAATATAAATGAATCTGTGTTCATAAGCACATAAAAAGAAAAGACAGAAAAGAAGTCCATAAAGTGACGTGAAGTCCAATGTGTCCCTCAGTGCTTTACACTTTCACCAAAAATTTGTGAACTTTCAAGACAAGCCTCCACCTCATAAAATGGCCGCTTACCACCTCCTCGTGACCTCCTGTAACGGGAGGTAATTTGCGCTTGTGGCTATATACCGAGCCAGGGCCTTTTGAACGTCCAGGGGGATCGCGCTGTCAGGCTTCCACCACCCAAAAAGGATTCGATAACACGTAACCCCCCCCCCCCCCAAAAAAAAAGAGATGAAGCCTCCATAGTGTAAAATCTTCAATGCTTATTGGTTAAAAAATGTGTTGCACTTACATCAAGGAATGGAATCTTAGATAAAAAATGCGATAGTAGCAGCAGGGATTTGCGAGAACGCAGTGACGTCAGCATGTTGCTCCTTCCTACGTTTCGTCACAGATGACGTCATCCTGGGACACTTTTTCAGATATAGATGGGATTGAGTGATGATTTATTTACTACTAAATAAATACCTGTGCAATATTATCTTTGATGTGAATGTACATACTTAATAAACTACAGTTATTTCATTTGTGTATGCTGCTCGTGATAGAATGGTGGCGATAGGAGTGTACGCGACAGGTTTTTTAATGTACATTTTCTGCCTTTTCCTTCTTTTTGTGTGTGTGTGCGTGTGTTGGTTAAAACTTAACAAAATGTCAATAAAAATCAATTTGATAAAAAAAAAATTAAAAGAAAATGTAGTCCGTCATTAACCACTTCCTTGCTGGGCACTTATAACCCTTCCTGACCAGGTGAAATTTCAGCTTCTGGCACTGCGTCGATTTAACTGACAATTGCGCGGTCGTGCGACGTGGCTCCCAAACAAAATTGGCATCCTTTTTTCCCCACAAATAGAGCTTTCTTTTGGTGGTATTTGATCATCTCTGCGGTTTTTATTTTTTGCGCTATAAACAAAAAAAGAGCCTCAATTTTGAAAAAAAGTCAATATTTTTTACTTGTTACTATAATAAATAGCCCATTTTTTAAAAAATAAAATAAAAAAAATTCTCAGTTTAGGCCGATACGTATTATTCTACATATTTTTGGTAAAGAAAAAAAAAATCGCAATAAGCGACTGGTTTGCGCAAAAGTTATAGCGCATACAAAATAGGGGACAGAATTATTATTCATTTTTATAATTTTTTTTTTACTAGTAATGGCGGCGATCTGCGATTTTTATTGGGACTGCGACGTTATGGCGGACACATCGGACACTTTTGACACATTTTTGGCGCCATTCACATTTATACTGCGATCAGTGCTATAAAAATGCACCGATTACTGTATAAATGTGACTGGCAGTGAAGGGGTTAACACTAGGGGGGCATGGAAGGGGTTAAATGTATTCTGGGTGTGTTCTAACTGTGTGGGCGGAGGGGGGGTGACTGGGGGAGGTGACCGATGCTGTGTCCCTATGTATAAGAGACACAGACCGGTCACCTCACTCCCCTGACAGGACGTGGATCTCTGTGATCCATGTCTTGTCCCTGTAACCGCCGATTGCGAGTGCCTGGCGGACATCGCGGCCGCCGGGCACGCGCATCGGCATCTTAGGAATGCAGCGGGCACGCGCGCGCCCTCTGGTGGCCATTAAAAGCACAGGGCGCATATATGCGCCCTGTCAGAGATTCAGGACAGCCCGACGGCCGCACATATTCGTACGGCCGTCAGGAAGTGGTTAACTATTATTTTACCAACTGATGCATTTAACCCCCGGCTGGGCAATAATCCTAGAGCTTTATAATTAAAGTGGTTGTAAAGGTACAGGGTTTTTTAACTTAATGCAGCCTCTGCAGTCTCAGGGTGCAGCTCCACCCCCCTCCTTATACTTAAAGGGGTTGTAAAGGTAAATTTATTATTTGCTATCTAGCTTCCTTTAAGCTAAAGTAGTGCTAGTTCACTTACCTGTTCCTTCGATTTTCCCTTGTAAATGTCACTAATTCTTTTTTTTTTAACAGAAAAGTTTTTATTTGTCTCCAAAAGGAGAGTTATGAAGACATACAGCAAATGACAATCACAAAAACATCTAAACAGAACAAACAAAAAATTTTTAGAGTAAAGAATAAAACATTGCAGCTATAGCTTACAGGAGAAGCAAAACCATATTCATAGACCGAGTCTCAAACATCATGTTTGCGAGTCTCTGCTAGTCACTCAGCGCACCAGCACCTTCAGATTCTACATGTTATGTGGGCAAGGGCAAGGAGTATGATTGTCCAGGCCCTGGGCTCCAGGGTGGGCGACCGAGGGGAAAGGGGAGGAGAGGATAGAAGGAGGAGGGGATAGGGGACCAGGCTGGGGGAGATCAAGGCCAGGGGAAAGCAGCGGGAGGGAAGGAGGGGGAAAAGGGGTAGGGCTCAAGTCAAAAGGCGGCCCCTCGCCTCAAGGGCAGGACCCGGGACCCGGGGTTACTGCTTGGACCAAGCACCCCAGATCTTCTCAAACTTTTTAGGACAATGTCACTAATTCTTCTTTCAGATCTTCACTGCCTCTTCATGGAACTTGTCACTGTCTAGCGAGCCATTTTGCCTGGTGGTGAGTGTCGTGTTCACCCCTCCCTCGGACTACAGCCCTGCGTGAGGACGCCCTCTACGTTTCACAGAGAGACGAGGCTCGGAGTTAGTGGGCGTGTCTATTACGCTGCAGCGCTGCCTCTCTTGGCTTAGTTTCGCTAATCTTCACTGCCCCGCCTTGACCCCGCCCCTTTGCTGTCTGGAGAGGGCTTGCTGGCTGGGGAGGCGGGAATAGGTGTTTACATAGGGATGCTGTAACGGTCAGGGGTTAACGCCGTTTACGATATTCCATTCCACCAACCCACGGCAGCTTATCGACACTCCACAATCCGGCAGACGAACGCGGCCTATAGAACGTTGCTCGTTCTCGTTAGGCTAAACGCCAATGCGCATGCGCGATGCCGCTAAGTCTAATGGGAAATGTAGTTCTGTTCTTGCGGTGACGTCGTTGTAATGCACGCGCGCCCCAAACCCAGAAATACAGGACAGAAACGACAGAGGAGAGCAGGAGGATGATAATCAAGCAATATTTTCAAAGGTATATAAATAATTTTAATTAAAACGATAACATTTTTCAATATCAGTACCTAACAGAGATGGATTATAGCTGAAAACATTTTTACCTTTACAACCCCTTTAACTGCGCCCAATATCGATCCAGCGATGTGCAGGAGAGCGGAGGCTTTCTCCATCCTCATTGGTTCAGACATAGCAGTGGAACCGTCGGCTCCCGCTGCTGTCATTCACAGCCAGTGAGTCGTTAGCAGGGGGGCGGGAGCAAGAATGTACGAGTGCCCCCATATAAAGTAGCTTGCTATGTGGGCACTTGGCAGGGGGAGGAGCCAGGAGCGCTGTCAGGGGACCTGAAAAGAGGAGGATCTGGGCTGCTCTGTGCAAAACCATTGCAGGGCAATGGTGAGTATAACATGTTTGTTATTTAAAAACAATATAACCATTAGAATCACTTTAGGGCCAAGCAGGGGGCGAAACGTGTCTGGTGGGAGGAGTGTCCTCAATTGTGTTGGAGCAATAAAATTGTTCCAGTAGATTCCTATGATGGAATGTGAAATGGGAGGAGTGGATCCTGGACAGGTGAGCACCCACTCAGGTGATGACAGTGACAGTCCTTTGAGTAGTACTAGTGACACTGTGAGTGATTATCTTACCCCCTCACCTTCCAACACTCCCTGATATCCTAGAGATTGTTTCTTGGGGATAAAGCATTCAATTCTTGTCAGGTAAATCCGGCAACTTGGAGTGCTCTTTCAAAATGAATCCTGTATTGGCGTCATATATAAAGACACAATTCTGAAGACTGACGCGTTTCGGCTACACAGCCTTCTTCCTAGCAATGTGTAGCCGAAATGCGTCAGTACCTACAGAATTGTGTCTTTATATATTTAGCTAACATAAGATTCATTTTTGAAAAAGCAATCCGAGTTGCTGGCTTTCCTTGACAAGGATACAATGCTTTATCCCCAAGTCATTTTCCCACAATCTCTAGGATCTAATCAATCCAAAGAACCGAACGAGCAAACCACTGAACTGGACACCAGCGACACCCCCATTACTTTCTATTGAGCAGAAGAGATTGTAGTAGAGACCAAACAAGGAGAATTCGAGACTCTTCTCTGGATTTAGGGTTTATTCCTCACCTGTGCTGATCTCTGGAGAAACTTCTTCCTTCTTACACAGCTCATCATCCTTCACATACGTCTCTTCATTCATCGCCATTATATTCTTTATACCAAAAAAAATAGAACAAATCATACCGAAATTAGACAGAACCTTGGAAACCTGATATGAAATAAGATCACTTCTATCTACCTGATGATGGTGGGGGATGGTGTGATCCTCCTGTGTGGAGTCCCGGGAATACAGAGGGCGGGGACATCTCTCTGGTGGGTTCCCATTACTGGATCCATCTGTAGGAAACACACACACTGACTGAATACATTGTTTCTATGTGTTTATCAGATGATGGGGGATCTAGGGGGGGCCCTCCGTACTGCTCTCTCCTTTACAATAAGGTGCACCACCCTACAGTTTGGGCCCCACTGTTAGCTGGGAATACAGAGGAGGAGGACATCTCTCTGGTGGGTTCCCATTACTGCATCCATATGTAGGAAACACACACACTGACTGAATACAAAGTACTGCTTATAGACCTCTTAATAAACAAGAGACAATAAATGCTTGATTGGACGTAACACGTAAAGGGCGGTCAGATCATTGAGTCAGGTGATGGGGGATCTAGGTGGACCCTCCGTACTGCTCTCTCCTTTACAATAAAGTCTCCTCTTACCCGGTGATGTGAGGGGTGGCTGATTCTCCATCATGACGTCCTTGTAGAGATCCTTGTGTCCTTCTAAATACTCCCACTCCTCCATGGAGAAATAGACAGTGACATCCTGACACCTTATAGGAACCTGACACACACAATGATACAGTCACCATCCAGACACATCCCTTGTCTGTTACTGGATAATGTCCCAGAATTCCCGGCACCTCTCACCTCTCCTGTCAGGAGGTCAATGATCTTCTGGATGACTTCTAGAATCTTCTTGTCATTGGTTCTCTCCAGTATCAATGAGGAAAATGGCGGATTATTGGGCTTTCTTATCGGTACATAATACTAAAAAATTGAATAAAATTCATACATTATATTACCCTCCCAGAATCCTCCTCAGGTCTGTGTTCTATTAATAGAGATACGAGTGAAGTCATGTGACCCCCCAGAATCCTCCTCACCTCTCCGGTCAAGTCTGTGTTCTATTAATAGAGATAAGAGTGATGTCATGTGACCTCCCAGAATCCTCCTCACCTCTCCGGTCAGGTCTGTGTTTTATTAATAGAGATAAGAGTGATGTCATGTGACCTCCCAGAATCCTCCTCACCTCTCCGGTCAGGTCTGTGTTTTATTATTAGAGATAAGAGCGATGTCATGTGACCTCCCAGAATCCTCCTCACCTCTCCGGTCAGGTCTGTGTTTTATTGATAGAGATAAGAGTGATGTCATGTGACCTCCCAGAATCCTCCTCACCTCTCCAGGCAGGTCTGTGTTCTATTAATAGAGATAAGAGTGAGGTCATGTGACCTCCCAGAATCCTCCTCACCTCTCCGGTCAGGTCTGTGTTTTATTAATAGAGATAATAGTGATGTCATGTGACCTCCCAGAATCCTCCTCACCTCTCTGGTCAGGTGTGTGTTTTATTAATAGAGATAATAGTGATGTCATGTGACCTCCCAGAATCCTCCTCACCTCTCCGGTCAGGTCTGTGTTTTATTAATAGAGATAAGAGTGATGTCATGTGACCTCCCAGAATCCCCCTCACCTCTACGGTCAGCTCTGTGTTTTATTAATAGAGATAAGAGTGATGTCATGTGACCTCCCAGAATCCTCCTCACCTCTCCGGTCAGGTCTGTGTTTTATTAATAGAGATAAGAGTGATGTCATGTGACCTCCCAGAATCCTCCTCACCTCTCCGGTCAGGTCTGTGTTTTATTAATAGAGATAAGAGTGATGTCATGTGACCTCCCAGAATCCTCCTCACCTCTCCGGTAAGCAGGTAGATGATCTCCAGGGTGAGGTCCAGTATCTCCATCATGTGACTTTGCTCCTCCTCAATCTTCTGGTGGTCTAGACACAGAACAAAGTCAGGTGTTTTTTCGCAACCGAACATAACAGAATCTAAATTAGAAAAGGTTTCAATGTTCTCATCAACTCCAAGTATGTGGGGATATAGAAGAAGAGTAACCTCATCCATTGCCACAACTGTTCACCAAAGTACAAGGAGGCTTGGTCCAAAAACACCCAATGTACCTAGGGTTGCCACCACATCCCTTTAAAACCCAACACCTACTAAGTACAGTACGGTTCTGTGGCTGAGGCTGATTAAGGTGGTAATTCAACTCACTTGGTACCTTATCTGCATTATATTAGCCCCAGAACCTGTGTAATTCATATGTGTTTGGGTTTAAAGGGATGAGGTGACAACCCTAAATGCACCCTGTGTCATTCAGTGGTGGTAGGTTGTTAAGTGGTCCTCGGAGCCGGTATGGTTATAGATGTGGACTAGAGGTGGTGACTAATCTGGGTCTACAAGACCAGCTACACGCTTTTTTAGCACCTGCCTCCTGGGCCGGGCCTTTTGGCTAGGACCGGAGGAATTTTTTATTCCTGGCCGGAGGGCCTGGTCATTGTTGAACACAATGACCACTTTTTTCACTCTCCTCTCCACTATCCCTTTCCCCCACTTTATTTCATTTATTGCCTATGTTTGTCACGTTTTTGTCTTTTTTTGTGTGTGCACGTTTTGTTCACTGTGTGATTAGTAGGGTGGCGGTCCTCGGGCCAGCCCTGAACGTCTTGGGAGTGGGTGGACATGGCCTTTTGGCTTAGTTTGCCTGCTTCTCATGGGGTCTCCCTTCAGGGGAGTCCCACCTAGTACTTGGAGGGTTCTGTTTTGGCAGTCCCTCCAAGGAAGTTGGGTCCGTGTCGGCTTCGGTTGCTCGGACCACAGTAACTCAGTCCCCCGTCTGGAGCCTAACGCCCCGGGGGATCAGGGTTTGGGTCCCTTCTGCACAGGAGGACCACTTGACGTTGCACCCGTCTGCACGTTTTTGTGAACACTCTTTATGTGTGTGCACATTTTTTCTGCCCCGGGTGGAGTTTTTTGGGTGTGTTCACACGCCATAGGCTTTTCAAAAAAATAAATAAATCTGGGTCTACAAGGAGACATCATATTGTGTGACCATATCTATAAATGGTTCCCGGTTTGCACTTGAGTGCATATGATTGGACCATAGACCAATAATGTCTTGGTGGTGCCCCCTGCATCTGTGTACAACATATAATATATATATATATATACACACACACACATATATATATATATATATATATATATGTTTCCCATAATAACAGATTTCATCCTTACCTCCCCTGTTCCCATATCCACTACTACAAGCTGCCATCTCTCCACTGTTGTCCACATCGGATGTTGTCAATAAAGCTCACAGCTATTTCTATACACAGTGTACATTCGCACTGACATCTTGTGGCCAAATTTGGGTACTGCTGCTGAACCAGAGGGAGAAATGCATTGTACACAGGAGGGATCACCACGGGGGCACTCGCACTCCCTCCAGTGGTCACAGAACTGTACTGCATTATATCCCTGGGAAGAAGTAATCCTTTACATTTTTATACCATAATTAGAGTTGAGCGGACACCTGGATGTTCGGGTTCGGGTCCGAACTTTAAAAAAAACCCGAACTCCGAACCCCATTGGGGTCAATGGGACACAGACTTTAAAAAAAAAATGCGTGGAGGTCCCCCCAAATTCAATAACCAGACCCTTTAGGTCTGGTATGGATATTAAGGGGAACCCCGCCGTCAATTAAAAAAAAAAAATGAACGTGGGGTTCCCCCTAAAATCCACACCAGACCCTTATCCGAGCACGTTGACCTGGCCGGCCGCAGAAAAGAGGGGGGGACAGAGTGCGGCCCCCCCCCTCTCCTGAACCGTACCAGGCCACATGCCCTCAACATTGAAAGGGTGCTTTGGGGTGCCCCCCAAAGCACCTTGTCCCCATGTTAATGGGGACAAGGGTCTCTTCCCCACAACCCTTGCCCGGTGGTTGTGGGGGTATGCGGGCAGGGGGCTTATCGAAATCTGGAAGACCCCTTTAACAAAGGGGCCCCCTAGATCCTGGCCCCCCCTGTGTGAAATGGTAATGGGGTACACTGTACCTCTACCATTTCGCGAAATAAGTGTAAATAGTTATTTGAAAACAAACACACACACCGTAGAAAAAAATATTTTATTAATTAAATTAAACCAATTAATCCAGCGGTGTACGATCGATGCTGCTCCCTGCTCCAACGTTGTCCTTTATCCAGCGCCGGGTGATGTCTCCAGCGCCGGGTGATGTCTCCAGCGCCGGGTGATGTCTCCAGCGCCGGGTGTTCTCTCCAGCGACAGGTGATCGGTCCAGCGAAGATCCATCCACTCAGAGCACAGCTCCGCGAATGACGCGCCGGAGCTTGACGTTACTTTTATAGGGGAGGCGGGCCACCCGTCACGTGACCCCGTCCCCCTCTGACGCACACTGTGCTACGTCACTGGGATAGCTCTATTCCTTACTAAGGAATAGGGCTATCCCAGTGACATCTGAAGGGTCTGGTTATGGATATTTGGGGGGAACCCCACGTCATTTATTTTTTTTAATTGACGGCGGGGTTCCCCTTAATATCCATACCAGACCTTGAGGGTCTGGTTATTGAATTTGCGGAGACCTCCGCGCATTTTTTTTTCCCGAACTCGGACCCGAACTTTTATCAATTATTCGGGTTCGGGAAAAACCCAAAGTCCGTACCGAACCCGAACTTTCGCTCAACCCTAACCATAATCATTGATCATCAAGTGGTTTTAAAGTACATTTTTTGACTTATTATAGGCTTACCTGTAGGTATAAAAAATATCTCCTAAACCGTAGCCTTGCAATGAGCCGCTGACTGCAGCGGCGTATGCGCGTAGGGGATCCTCGGCTGGCGGTACTGCGTGGGAGTGACGACATCGTGGTTCCAGCCACTCACAGCACTGGAGCCGCGATACCCAGTAGATACGCCGAGACATGTAAGCCGGGGCGACCAGGTGAGTTACAATTCATTCTAAGGTAAGTACAGTGGAACCTCGGTTTAAGAGTAACTAGGTTTGAGAGCGTTTTGATTTGCGAGCGCTTTTATACCCTTTTATTTTTTTACGCCTGCAAAGGAAAAGCCATAATGAGCTAGTATGCACCGCATACTAGCTCATTATCAAATACTTACCTTAAAACGAGGTGAAGAGAACTTACCTGGTCCACGCCGAGCGAGATGTCATCTTGCTCCGGCGTTTCTTCCGGGTATCGCCGCTCCGGCGCTGTGATTGGCTGGAGCGGCGATGACTTCAATTCGGCAAGGTCCGTCGGCTGCCGGTCCTTTAGCCGAGGCTGCAATCAGCGGCGCATTGCGGAGGGTATATCTCCTAAACCGTACAGGTTTAGGAGATATTCTCTATACCTACAGGTAAGTCTTATTATAGGCTTACCTGTAGGTAAAAGTAAAAAAATTGGGGTTTACAACCACTTTAAATTCTGACCCCCGGGCCTGAGGCACGGGGGGCGCAGAAGCCGAGCAGAGCCGAAAATAGGCCTGCAGTACCTCAATTGGCCTGAGGTACGGGGGCGCAGAAGCCGAGCAGAGCCGAAAATAGGCCTGCAGTACCTCATTTGGTCTGAGGTACGGGGGCGCAGAAGCCGAGCAGAGCCGAAAATTGGCCTGCAGTACCTCATTTGGCCTGAGGTACGGGGGGTGCACAAGCCGAGCAGAACCGAAAATAGGCCTGCAGTACCTCATTTGGCCTGAGGTACGGGGGCGCAGAAGCCGAGCAGAGCCGAAAATAGGCCTGCAGTACCTCATTTGGTCTGAGGTACGGGGGCGCAGAAGCCGAGCAGAGCCGAAAATAGGCCTGCAGTACCTCATTTGGCCTGAGGTACGGGGGGCGCATGAAACAAGTCAAAGTGTCTTCGGGCCTTTTCGGCCATTTTTGGCGCTCTCTGGCCGCATTCGGTATTGCATCCCATTGAAATCAATGCGGAACACATT